>CM031236.1:39937949-40139212 GCA_018340775.1 Taxus wallichiana var. yunnanensis | reverse complement strand
GAGAAAATCGAGATATAATTTCATAGAGGGTACTAATTTAGAGGTGTAAGATTACACAAGACCTTTCAAGATGCCATGGTGACCAATAAATCAAGTGGCAAACTTATACCATTTTTTCTCTTAGGGATCTTAAGGGACTTGCCAGACGAAATAACCCTGAAGCACTAGGACCATAGGGAACCAAAACAAAGCCTTCCCAAACATTTACCAATACATTATGTTGCATTTTTAATTTTTTTAGTGCTACGAGATTCCATTTGTAAAATATAGCAATGGACAATCTTTCACTAACTCAAACTAAACTATTCAATGTAGTTACAAACAATAGGACCACAAGAAGACCGAATTGATATGGAGAAAACCGAGACAAGATTTTGTAGAGGGTACCAACACAAATGTGTAGGATCCAATTGGACCTTTCAATGTTCCATGATGACCAAGAAATCACCTTGGGAACTTATAGCCTTTTTTTCTCTCAGGGCTCTTAAGGGACTACGCTTGACCAAAAGTAGCCTGTGAAAGCACCCAGGACCATACGAAACCAAAACAAATCCTTACTAACCATTTACTAGGACATCCCAACACATGTGCAAATTATGTTTAGTGCCACGAGATTTTGTTTGTAAAATATAGGAATGGACAACCTTATACTGACTCAAACTGAACTATCCAAATGTAGTTACAAATAATAAGACAATGAGAAGGCCAAATTGAGATGGATAAAAATGAGACATGATTTATTAGAGGGTACCAATGTGGTGGTGTAGGACCCGAAAATACCTTCCAAGGTGCCATGGTGACCGAGAAATCACCTAGGGAACTTATAGCATTTTCGCTCTCAGGGCTCTTAAGGGACTACGCCGATCAAGTATCCGGAACCACTGGGACCACAGGGAACCGAAAATAATCCTTCCCGATCATTAACCAGGACATCCCAATGCTTGTGTGTAATCTCTTTAGTACCACAAGCTTGCATTTGCAAAATATAGCAATGGACAACCTTACACTAATTCAAACTGAACTATTGGCACAATTACAAATAATAGGACCATGAGAAGACCGAATTGAGATGGATAAAACTAAGACATGGTTTCCTATAATATACCAACATAGAGGTTTAGGATGCAACAAGACCTTTCAAGGTGCCATGGTGATCGAGAAATCACCCAAGGAACTTATAGCCTTTTTTTTCTCTTAGGGCTCTTAAGGGACTAGGCCCGATCGAAGTATCTCGGAAGCACCGGGACCCTAGGGCACCAAAAAGAAGCCTCACCCACTATTTATTAGGCCAACCAAACATGTTTGTATATTTGGTTTAGTTCCATGAGCTTCCATTTGCAAAATATAGCAATGGACAACCTTACACTAACTCAAACTGGACTATTTGGCACTTTTGCAAACAATAGGACAACGAGAGGACTGAATTTAGATGGAGAAAACTAGGATAATATTTCATAGAGGGTACCAACGTGGAGGTGTAGGACTAGATGAGAAATTCCAAGGTTCCATAGTGACCAAGAAATCACCTAGAAAACTTATATCATTTTTTGCTCTCAGGGATCTTAAGGGACTATGCCCAACCGACGTAGCCCAAAAACACCGAGATCATTAGGCACCAAATCGAAGCCTCCCTAATATTTTACCAGGCCACACCAACACATGTGTGTAGTACGTTTGGTTCCATAAGATTCCATTTACAAAGTATTGTATCGATTTTTTGCATTAATGTTTGAGTAAAAGCTAATGTTTACTTTGATTCTCATCACATTTCTCTCTCTCCCCCCCTCTCTTTATCTAGGGTATAACATTCAAAGAGATTCGTCGCAATTTTATGCCTTTCATTCGCTGATATTTTGAAGGAGAAAAATTCTAGATATCCAAGAATAATTTGGTACAAATATTTTCTAAGCAACCCCTTCTAGTGTGAGAAGCTTCAGCACAAAGAAATGTTACGCAATACAACTATCTCCTTATTTCTACATCTTGTGAAATATTTAGAGCTCCAAGAGTATTTTAAATTGAGAATAACAAGTCCAATGGTATTTCTGGGTCTGATGTATTAGGATTCCAAGTGAATATGATTATTTTTTATGCTCTTTTTAATCATTCTTTAGTTACAAGTTGTTGGGAACAAAGGTTTCATTCGAAGAATAGAGCTTGATATGTCAGGTGCTTGTGTAATCTGAAAATTTGAGATAATTTCTAAGGTTCAATTTTATTTTCCAAGATGCATTACTCCAATGTTTGACAATTTTTCTCCAGATGTAATGACAATCTGATTTAGACAACCGATGATTCCGAATGTCCAATCACGCCACAGACTACCAATAGTCCTCAATCCTTGGATGTAGAGAGACACCGAGATAGTTAGAGAAAAAAGGAAGAAATGCAGCTTCATAAAACTTATCCAATATTTTAAGCTTTCTCCTATGGAAATGGCCATTTTCATCATGAAAAATACACATTTTTGCATCAACCCATCTACCCCTACCTTCTTACCAAGTGGCTCTGAGAAGCCATTTTACAAAGAACCCAAGATTTATATATTGAGCTAAGCATTGCAGGTTATATGTAAGGATAATAGGATTAATGGGTACTTGAATATGCTTTATTTTTCCTTGGGAACCTCATACAAGTGGGACAAGGCTAGTTAGTGCTTCAAGAGCAAAAAAGTGAAAAGGTGAGCTCTAATGAGTTGTAGAAGGAGTTGGAGTATGAGATTTTGGGAGAGCCTTAAGGATGGAAAAAATGAACTAATGAAGCTTGTAAGACTTTTTGGGTATCCTTAGATCCTTCTATCCATGCTTATTGCAAGATACATTGTCTTAAGGGGCATAGTTAATAGTTTTGACAAGATGAAAAATAGTGGTGTTTAGAGCCTTATGAATAGGGATGGTCCTAATGATTGTATAAGGTGTTAAAACAAGGGAGAATACTAATAAATATTGAAGAACAAAGTAGGTACATGATGAGACAGAACTAGTACAAAGAGACCAAGAGTAAGAAGAAGCCCAAGTAAGGTAAATACAAGAGTAAGTGTTGTATGAAAATCACAATCACATAAATAATGAATATGGATAAGTTTAGTCATTGTTATTAAGAAATGACTCTAATGAAACCAAAAACAATTTATAAAAATTCAATAATAGATATTATTTAATTTGAATTTGAACTTTGAACCTAGGTTTAGAAAAGGTTATCTAAACATATACACATTGATAAATTAAATGAATAATTACTCAGATTAGATAACTCTTTATACATGTTATATAAATATTGATTTCAAAGTTTCATGCATATTATACATCGAAAATGCTAGTATACAACACCAATAAATGAAAAAATATCCATAATGTCTTATATTGTCAAGTGCACATCATATTAGTTTGGATATAATTATAATCTCATAAATGTAAGGTATCATACAAAAATATTGAGTTCTAAATAATATTAACGTGCATAATAAATATAAAAATTTGAATAGGTCATATAATATCAAGTCAATTCCATATAGGCATACATACAATGTCGAACATGCATACAATGCCATGCACATAGGCATATAAAATAAATTTCATAAGACACACACACACACACACACACACACACACACACACACACACACACACACATATCCTATTCATCAAAATGTATCCCTCTCTTTACCTTACTTTAAGAAGGCCCTCCTTGTACGTAGATGGAGATCTCGTGAGATGACTTGGGATCCTCCATAGCATGATTACAAGTCCTCTTATGCTCAAAAATAGACTCTAGTTGAACTCCAGAATACAAACATTTTTTTGTCAAAACTTAACATATAAGTTTTCAACATGTATAATACCATGCTAATGAAACTATTTACATGTACACACACTTACCGCAATATCTTGGTTAGGTTGAACCGCATCTCATGCTCAACTAAGTCAACGGGAGACTCGAATCACGAATGAGGGTGTTAAAATGATGAGCTCAATGAGTCATTGCTCTCAAAGTAAAAATGGAAGGGTTTGAACCCTACATACACATAAGATTACAAAATCAAACATCAAAATTAGCTTATAAAACTATATTAACAATAAAAAATTTGAATGTATATCTAAAAATTTATGCCAACTAAGTACATGTATGTGTAATGACAATATTTTAACTAATTTTATCAATATACAACTATTTTTTACCGTGTGACGCATGTGAACCATATGAACATGGTGTTACCTATTGTAGGTAACTCCGCATATACACAATCCGGTCACGTCAATTATCTACATGATGCTACAATGAAGGAAATTATTAAAATAATTGAACATAATATGAATTACACGAGCTATTTAACAAAAATACATAGTTTTTATACCTCAGTGAGTTGTTGTATAGATGAAATTGCAGCAACAACACCTTTCTCTACTCCTCGTAAAGATGGTGGTGTGTCTAATAAGGTCATCAAATTTATTAAAAATATATGACGTCAAGTTAGTTGAGCATATATAACATATATACAATAACATACATATATCGACATATATTTGAGTTCAAAAGTTATATATATTTACATACGTGAAAATTTTACACAATTAACATTCTAAATTACCTCTGTGAATGTATGCATAGGCATGGTGCTTCAACTTGTGGTTGGGATGATGACATCCCTCCCGTACGTTGTAATATTAATGCATACATGTACATATGTATGTGTAAGTTAAAAATTTGACCAAGTTCAAATACAATTATTTTAAAAATTTAACATATATAAGTAAATCAAGTACTCAGATATTTTTATAACATGTAATAAAAAATAAAAAATACTTGTGAAGGTGTCATCAATGTTTGGAATCCAAATGTATCACTCAAAAAATGTCAGACATAGCCACATTATAATGTGTACCACCAGTGGCCACAGTAAATCCACCAACATCAGTTTGTATGAAAGTATCATCCTCATCGGGTCCTGTTGGTCGTCAAATAGGACTTTTAAGAAGAGCAACAGTCAGGGGACAAGAAGTCCCTCCTCTTTAATGGGAGAGGTTCCCTTATTCAGAAACGAACTTATTTACAAATATACAAAACATGATTTTATGGTTGAACTTGGATATTACGAAAGTGTTTTCCACAAGGATCATCAGTTACAAAAGGACTGAGGAAAGGAAATACGAGGATGAGCAGAAGAGCAACATGCAGAATTATAGATAGCAGAATAATCCTTTATGTATACGAAGTTGCAGTGAATTTAAAACAAGATCGTTTGCACAAGATGAGATTACCAGACACAAAGTTCTGTAAATAACCTTCTTTAGATTCATTAATCAAGGACACAAAGTTCCTTCTTGGTTATACAAGATCACTATACTCGCAATATTTGAAAATATGCAATCAGTGAGACTAACGAACTAGAAACAAATGATCTTCACAAAATTAAAAGAAAACACGAGAGATAACAGAGATTAGATAGACAATGAATGGAAAGCCCTTTTGTATTGATTTCTTTCTGATCTATTTACACTTTCAGAAAATACGCCAAGTTCTTCCTCCCTTTGGAATGGCGTGGAAAGGCCATTATATAGCTTACAAATCAGTTATTCTTCAGTAACCGCTTCTTTAACCGAGAATAGTTAAGGACCTTGCCAATCGTAACGCCTTAACTTCTTACAAAGAAAACGGAAAAGAAAGGGAAGAAGAGAAAAGAACAAGGAGAAGAAGACAGGTGGCCAGTCACTGAGAGGGACCCACTGACTTCAGAATCCGCTGCCTGAACTTCTTTAACGCCTCAGCTATGTCTCTGCCACGAGGGACTGACGTGTTGGTCGTAGACTGAGTCCAAAATCCAAGACACTTCTCCATCTCATTATCAAACTCGACATGAGTATGATAATCTTTGTTTGCTTCTTCAATGGCAGATTGAAGAGAGCAAATCTCCTTCATTTTCTCCTTAGAGATGGAACTTTCCTTGAATAGGTTATCTTTGACAAAAGCTCTGAATTGAGCTTTGATTTCTTGCAAGGAAAGGGAAGTACTGTGAAGTCTCATCCGAAGATGACAAAGTGTATATCTTTGAAAGCAGAGACCACCAAAGTGTCTTGAAAGCTTCACCCTTCTGCCAACTGTTCTTCGGTTCTCCCAAAGCCTCCTCCAGGACTCTGATCTTCCACTCCACACTGTAGACCTAGGACTTTGCTACAGATTATCCTTTGCATCATCAAAGACTTTACTCGCCAACAACATTCTCATCTGCTTGTCCCATGAGTCGGAGGTCTACAATGCAACTTCTCCAGAGTTTGAGCTCTTTATCCATGATATTGATAGTGGAGGAGAGCTTCAGTTGTACATTGCCCACCTTTTCATGGAGTTTCAAAGCTTCATCGATGAAGTTTAATCTAGCAACAAGCATGTCATCCACCATGGCTTCAATAGCTCTGCCATAGACAAAATACTTGTGCATATCTTTGATACTTTGCACTTCATCTTGGCTTAGAATTACAGGAGGTGGAAGAGTAGTCAATGGGGTAGGGTCCAAGACTTTATCCTTAGACAAAAGAGACTTGATGAAACCTGTGAGAATTTGGGCTTGTTCTTCCAACTGTTCAATAGTTTGCTGCCCTTTCTCTACCCTTCCAATGACTCTTGTGACTGTTTCCTGGAGGTTGTGAATTTCACCTTCAGGAGTAGACTCTCCCATTGGGATTCTCGAAAGCTCCAAGTCAGATGCCAGCAAGTCTGATTCTGATTTGTCCACTGTAGGCTTAGCAATCTCTAAGAATTGCTGACCTTGAGCATCAGATACTATTCTAGAGGTAACCTTGGCTCTCTTGGCACGAGAAGGAGTGGTGCCCAACAAGGCTGCAACGGCATCAAAATTTGGTCCTGAGCTTTGGGAGGAAAATTTCCTCTTCCTTTTGTCAACCAAAGGTTGCACCCATGCAAAAGAGGAAGAGGAATCAGCAGGAGGGGCAAGGGGACCAAGAGACAGAGAGCTCATGACGCTCAAGGTCTGCGCAGCTGTTGATTCGAGTTGAGAAGTGAGTGGGGCAATTGGGGCAATTGCGACAGAAGAGTCAACATCACCTGAAAGCTCAGTGCTCTGGATTTCTTTATCTTTATCAGCTGGATCTTCAGGAGCACTTGCAAGAGTTGGTACTTCGCTTTCTTCACTTTCACTGAGAACAATGATGTTCTCTGGTCCCATAGGCAACTCTGCCTGCTTTCTTTGAGGATCACTTTCCACAGGCTCCTTCTTAACCTCCTTGAGCTTCTTCTGGTACACTTGAGTGGATGAAGAAGGAGTAGAAGCTGCAGGTCCTTGTATTGATGAGGCAGGAGGGGTCTTCACTGGTGTTTCTGACCTTGGAATAGATGCTTCTCTTCTTGGTGTTGAAGCATCCTTAGAAGAGGATTCCCTTAATGCCTCCCGAATTCTCGAACCATCTCACAAACCAGACCTTAGTCTGACTAAGACTCGGAGCAAGGATCTCGGCGAGATCATCTTTCTCTTTCCCGTTCCAATCCAGGTCCTCCAGAGGGGTGTGCTTAATCACATTTTCATACTCATACGAGTATAGATCAGAATTGTCATCCTGGAGACCTTCAGGAACTTGGTACAGACCGAGTTCTTGGATCAATTCAGGAGGGAGAACCCGCCACAATGCCTTCTCTCGGCTTCAAAATCATCTCGCATTCAAAGCCCCAATAGTCTTCTCGTATCAGCCCGTGATGGTAGATTATCTTGATGTTCTGTTCAATGAACTTCTTCAAGTCAAAGCAGGTTCTTGGCTTGAAGAAATGAAAATGGTGATAGGAACAAGGGCTCTCTCTATATTCTGTGCGTCCAGGGCTGTTTTGCAAGTGTAGTTTCCCAGAGAGATGGGAAAGTGCAAGCCAGAAATCTTCTTATCTCTGCAAGTTCTATGTAACTTGTCTAGTTGCCTGCATATTTCTATCAAGGCCATTTTATCATCAGCAGAACATGGGAAGCCGCAGAGGAGTGCTCTCATAGCCAAAGAAGCCTCGATATAAGAAAATTTCCTGAATTGGATGAAATAAGCACCATATTGCGATATCAGGTTCATGGCTTCATCTAAAAACCTTCTAGCAAAGATCACCTTCGAGCGCTTCTAACCACGTACATGGTGAAAGCATCATTGACCCTTCAAATTACGGTTCTTTGGTCTCCGGGAGTGAATCATGGCAAGAAGTATATATGGATCATCTTTGTGTGCATCTATATAAGAAAAACCGAACCACTGCCTTGATGCTACCAGAGTATACATCAGATACGAAGTCATGTAGAACTTCTTCGTTTGCTGCACATTGGACAGCTTGCTCGCCAAATTCATGCTTATGATTTCCGCCCAATTTATGTTTTGCGTTCCTTCGCACACCATGCTGATGAGCGGGCACATCCAGAAGTGAAATTCGTTGGTAGAGGGCAAACCCATAACCCGAGCCAGCAAGATTATGAAGTCTGACAATTCTTCATTGAAATCTGCTCGGAAGAGGGTTTTGGTCAGACGAGAAGCTCCTTTCTTAGGGTTCTTCAGCCAGGACTTCGCCACTCGTGCCTTATATTTGTCACTGTCTTGGTCGAACAGGGTCTGTGCTTGATCTCGGGAAACGACTATGGCATTATCCATCTCTGGAATTCTCAGAGCAGTGCTAATGGCGGCAGCATCCAAGTTTGGCGATGAGTTCCCCATGTATATTAGTCAATTCGCTCAAACGGGTCGAAGTGAGCTCCGCATGAAAGCACGGTATCAGCACACTGTACTGAGATTGGGAAACCTCCGGCAAAAGCCAAACCACTATCGTGAATCATCTGCGCCATCGGTGTAGGGTTTGCGTCCACCATTCTTGCCCAAAAATCACTGAAATCAAGATGACGAGTCATTGCCGCCAATATTACGAACGACAGACTCAAGTGGTGAAATTTGTTCCTGTCCCTGAAACTTGATCTTCATATTGATAGTAGCTAGGAGGATAGAGCCGCAAACCAGACTCGGAAAGGAATTACGGAGGGAGGGAATACGTGCAGGTTTGCAAATTGCAAGGGTTTGAGTGAAAGATAGCATGGAAGTAGTGCGAAAAATGCAAGGGGGAAATGCTCGTTATATAACCGTTTAGGAGAGAGAAAAGCCATGAATGCGCATTTAATAGATAACCACCAATTTGAATAGGCATGATATTCGGGTAGAGCGGGAAAAATAAGCACGAATGACACTTGGTACGCTTGGGACATGTGAGACGCGAATGTGCGAAACACGCGCCTCGGTTCGGGTGAAACGGGAGAAGACGACAAATGCATTTTGGGACACTTGGGACGAAAACGCGCAAGGGACGCTTGTTCGGGTGTTTCTACTAAAAATGGAACAAAAGGCCCGTTTGAACTTGGGACATTTGGAACAAAAAGTTTCGTTTCGGGAGAAAAGAACAACTTGCTTTTTGTTGGGGTGTTTCGCAAGAAATTGGAACATCCCGCACAATAAGTTTTGGGACACTTGGGACAAAAAGTTCCGACGGGCCGAAAATGGAACAACTTCGGGATTTCGGCCGATCGGGGAATGTAATGCACTTTCGTACTTGGGACAAAGGGACAAAAATGTCCGACAAGGCCGAAATACATATAAAATGACCCAAACACATGATTTTTTCAATTTTCACGACTTAGGTACTTTAGAGAAAAACACTCATAACTCAAAATTTTGAAATTTTACTTTTATCAAAGCAGGGAATTTTGAGTGGACAACAGCTGGCTCCTTCTGGGGATGGCTTGGCATAAATTCAAGGAATGAGGCTAGGCAAGAACTTAGACAAACTCGGGGAAAGTAGACCAGTGCCTTATCCATTGGGCAACGGAGTCAAAAACAGACCAATACAGAGGGCAACACACCAAAACAACAAAAGGAAAACACACCAAAAGCAGAGAAGCAAAACACTGTACAGAATATACAAAGGACTCCCTAATCACCTAGGACTTGAACAACTTGAGATACTGCCCACTATAAGGGAGTGGGAGGGGAGAACCATCCATGTAATCAAGATAAAAGGAATTCTCACCAGCAAAGTGTCTGATCTTGAAAGGTCCGAGCCACAGGGAATCAAACTTTCCATGGCTGCCACGAGGTTCATGTCTTTTGTCCCATAACAGCATGGTGTCTCCAACTTGGAAATCTCTGAACCTAGCTTTCTTGTCAAACAGGACCTTTACCTTCTGTTGGTGAAGATATCCTATCAGCAACCATCAATCTGTCCTCATTCAGTTTGTGCAGGTACATAATTCTCTTGTCCAGAGCATCACTGAAGCTAGTATCCTCAATGGCCTTCATTAGGTGCAAGGCCGGCAGTTCCACCGTTACTGGCAGTTGGGCCTCTACTCCATATACCACTTGAAAAGGAGACATTCCAATAGCTCTCTTTGGTGTAATCCTGTCTGCCCAAAGAGCATCATAGAGCTTCTTGTGCCAGTTTCATTGAGACTCATTGACCAACTTCCTTATGATAGCCACCAAATTTTTGTTAGTAGATTCTGCTTGCCCATTGCCCTGAGGGTAGTAATCTGAAGAGTGAGCCAAAGAAATGCCATACCCATAGCAGAAGTCCATTATCTCAGCTGAAGAGAAATTCGAGGCATTATCTGTTACAATCTTGTTAGGTACACCATACCTTACCAAGATGTTCTCTTTGATGAAGTTGCATACCACTTCAGAAGTAGTGCTCTTGACTGGAATAGCTTCCACCCATTTGGTGAAGTAATCAGTGGCAGTTAGCACATGAGTGTGACCGGCACTAGAAGCAGGATTAAGTGTACCAATGAAGTCCAAACCCCACTGTTGAAATGGCTCCTCAATCACAACTGGCTTGAGAGGCAACGAAGCCAATTTAGGTCTTCCAACAAAAGTCTGACAAGCCTCACATTTGTCAACCCACTCGGATGCATCTCTGAACAAGGAAGGCCAGTAGTATCCTCCACAGGAGTATCTTATGAGCTGTAACCATTGATGAATAGTGCCCTCCACATGCATGATCATGAAAAGCTGAGAGCAACTTTCTCTGTTGTTCCTTGTCCACACATTTCAAAAATCTCCCATCTATTCCTCGCTTGAACAGGGCATTTTCCCACAACACATATTGCGCTGACCTCAATTTAACAGTCCTCTTTTCTTTGGTAGTTAAATGAGAGGGGCATTCCCCATAGGTGAGAAAATGGGCGATGTCAGCATACCATTCGTCAACTGAACTAAGGAACAGAACAGTAGGAAGGTCAACCTTCTCCTCCAAAGAACTCATGCTTAGCTCCTTCAAAGAATGAGCTCACAAAGACCTTTTCCACGAACCAGCCTTGGTCACTTAATGTCAATGTCGTACTCTTGGACCTTAGCAACCCTAGTTCCCTCTCTTGGATCCAAATTCTTGCTGTGTGAGGATTGACTTAACAGTTGTATCTGGAACCAGCACCATGGAATGAGAGTTGAGGATGTAAAAGTGAAACTGCTTGACTGCTTTAACCACCGCAAAAGCATGTTTCTCCATCATAGTATATTTCAACTCATGATCTTTCAGAATATAGCTCATGAACGCGATTGGTAGCTCGTGCTCATTAGAGTCTTCTTGAGTTAACACAGCAGCCAAAGTATTATCTGTAGCATAGCAATAGATGATGAAATCTTTGCTGAAATCAGGACAGGCTAAAACAGGAGTTTTAGCGATAGCTCTCTTGATACCTTCAAAGGATTCCTTTCCTTCGGAAGACCAACCAAATGTTTTCTTCCCTTTCATCATCTGAGAAATATTCAAAGTTAATTCTGCAAAATCAGGGATGAATCTTCTCAAGAAATTGATCTTACCGAAGAAGGAGTGCATGCCCTTTTTGGTTGGGAGAGGAATTTCTTTGGATGGCTTGAACTCATTCAGGATCAATCTTAATACCATCCTTGGAAACGATGTGTCCTAATAACTTTCCCTCAGTGACACAAAAGACAGATTTTTTAGGGTTCAGAGAGATCCCATGCTCTCTGCATCTCAGCAGAACTGTCTCTAGGTGATCAAAATGATCCGCTCTTGTCTTGGAAAACACTGTCAGGTCATCAAGATAGATGACAATACACTTCCCTTTCAAGCTTCCAAAAGCCAGATCCATAGCTCTCTGGAAAGTGGCACCAGCATTAATAAGCCCAAAAGGCATTCTCTTGTAAGCAAAGGTGCCCCAAGGAGTAGTGAAAGCTGTTTTATGTTGATCTACAGTATCAACCTCTACCTGATTGTATCCAGAAAATCCGTCAAGCATAGATAACATTTCAGAGCCTGTTACCGCTTGCAATACTTGATCCATCATGGGCAAAGGATAATTATCTTTCAGAGAAGCCTGATTCAGGTTCCTGAAATCAACACAGATGCGGATCTCACCATTTTTCTTCCTGACAGGCACAATATTTGCAATCCATGTTGAATGGTGAATGGGAAAAATAATTTTAGCCTTCAACAACTTCTGTATCTCCTGAAAGATGGTGTCAGCTACTTTGGGGTTGTATTGTCTCTGTTTCTGCTTGAAAGGCTTAATTCCAGGCTTGAGGGGAATAGAGTGCTGCATATCTTTTGGTTTGAAAGCTTTCAAATCTTCATAAGAGTAAGCGAGAACATCTTTATACCTTTTAGAAGATCAATCGATTTTCTCCTCTCATCTGCTGTGCAACATTTTCCAATGTTCACGAGCTTGGGGTCAGTAGAACTCCCAATATCAATCTTATCATACTCAGCTGATTGCTGAGGCCCAGAAGAAGCTCTAGATTTCACATACCTGTCATGCTTATCAAATAGTTCCTCCAAACTCACCAGCCCTTTAGGAATCTTGTTTCCTTTGAGATTGATGCATCCATCTTGATCTGTTTCTTCTCCTTGGGTGACAGCTTTGTCAAAGGGCACACTCTCATGAGGTAGGTTGTCACTTCCCTCAAAATACAGCTGTTCGAAATTACCCTTGAGTTCCAGGAAGGAAAGCAAATGTTGATCATTATTGAAAACTTGCCAGTTATTGGCATTATCAGGTACACTAGGCCGATGGACCATCTCAATGGTGAACTTATCCTGAGAAAAGTCAGGATGAGGAATCAGTAGTGATCCTGAGACTGCCAACGAATCAGCCCCTGCTGTTTCTTTTCCTGTGTAATCGCTTCAATAGAGAAAGCATCAAGGAACTCAATAGAATCCCAAACCTGATTCCGGTAATGCCTTAACCTTCCATTTTTTACTTGAAAAAGGTTTCTGACCTGCTTTACAATCAACTCTGCGTCACCACGAGCCATAAGATTCTTTATACCTTGTTCTTTGGCCACCTGCAATCCGAGAATGAGAGCCTCGTATTCTGCTGTGTTATTAGTATTCTCGAACTGCAACTTAAATGAAAAAGGATGAAGGACACCTTCTGGTGACACCAGTAGAACACCAGCTCCAGAACCAGCTGAGGAACAACTTCCATCAAACTCTAAAACCCAAATACCATTAGGGTCTTTAGGTGACATCCTGGGAAGTTGGATTTCATCAGGGGACATAATCATGTAGTTGCCATGACCCATATCCTCATAGAGTATTTGTGCTCTAGGATCATCCGTTTTCTGCACAATATACGATCTGTGCAACAACTTCTTCATTTGTCCATTGACAGCACGAGTGCATGTGACGATCCATCCGGATTTCCCCCCTACACATCTTTGCAGAAGTTCCTACTTAGCAACATCCCGTATGAAGGGGGGATATCTGCTACTAGGATGGTAGCCAACACTTTCTTTTCAGGCAAGGCAGCAAAAGCCACTTGCGCATCTTTAATTCTCCCGACCAGGGGCACTTCTTTACTTTCCATGGAGTAACAGGATCCATAAGTGCGAGTGAGGGTCAGGCCTAAAGCATGAGCTACTTTAGCAGGCATTACGTTATCTGAAGCTCCTGAGTCTATGACACAATTACTGAGCCTATGGCCAGCTATTAGGAGCGTTACATAAAATGGTTTAATTTTGTCACCAGGCGAAGTGAGTAGCAATACCAAATCTGGGTGCGATGAAGGAGGAGTAGGTAAAAGGCCTTTAGAGGTGGTCTTGGAATGGGAATTAACAAATTGAATCATCTTGGCAAAAGCTTTGGGATGGGTCTGATAGTACTCAGCTTCTGAGATTTGGACCTTGGTCTTTTTCAGGTGATCAACAATATCAAAAGACCCAGAAGTGGATGGGCCATCATCATTTGGAATTCTAGGCTTATCAACTTTAGGAGAAAAAGAAGAAGCAACTTTGGTAGCAGGATTGATAGGACTCACCTTTGGTGCAGATGAAGTAGGGATAGGAGATCCTCTCTTTGCAATCACGGGAATAGTTGTCGACTGCTCCTTGGATTTCTTTATGGGCTGTGTCACCTTCTCCCTCTGCTTTGTCTGTTCTCGAGTCATGACAGCAAATGATTCGCTATTCATGTCTGCTACCACTTCATCATAATCATCTCCATCATCGATGCCCTCAGTGGTAAAGAAATTAACCCGAGATCCCTCAAGTTCTTCTACCTCATCATCAAATTCTTCCGCATACTCCTCGCAAGCTTCATTGTCTTCATCATCATCTGGTTCTTCAACCTCACAAGTTGCATTCACGGGAACTTTAACGGGAGGTCCTTCAAGTGCTAGTCTTGTTTGAGAAGTAGGCAAATGATTCCTGGGCTGGAAATTTCTTCTTGGAACATCTGCATAAGGGGCATGCTGAGCCAATTGTTTCTTTATAGCAATAAGATCATTCGCAAGTTTCTGAACTAATGGATCAGTGTTAGGTCCAGGGGTGGAAGAGGAAGAAGCAGCGGACTTAGATTTGGGAGGGTCTCTTCTCAACTTCCCTGACATGATCAAGTCATCCTCGATACTAACAGCAAGAGTTTGATCCTCGACCAATGTTGCGAGATTAGCCCTTCTTAGTGCATAACTAACCTTGGGCGTTTGAGCATTTAGGAAGAAACACTTTTGAATTTGATCAACAGGGTGAGTATTTACAGGAATCTTGTTGATCAGTCTGTTGAATCGGGCCACAAACTCTCTCATGGGTTCTTGTGAATCTTTCTTTATCTGAGAAATTTGGGCAAGCAAAGCATGCACATCTTCTGCCGGCTTGAAACGGTTTTCGAACTGAGTTCTCATCGTGTTCCAGTCGGTGATAGCGTTAGCCGGAAGGTGGTAGAACCAATCAGCAGCATTGTCTTGTAACGTCTCAATGAACAAAACCTCACGGAGACATCTTCATGTTCGACTCCTGAACTCCACAGGCAACAATGAAAGCTGCGATGTGTTCATCAGGATGCACTTTGCCGTCGCCTTTGAACTTGGGGAAGTTCTTCCGGTTACCTCTAGGTAACTCATGCAAAGGTTGAGTAAGGGCCAGGGGCCCGACACGATGACCCCATGGTAATGGCGCCGCCATTCTTGGAAAAATGGCTTGGAGAGGAACTTTAACACCAGCGAGGATCAAAGCTCGTAGATTGGGACTAGCAGGCTTTGAAGGAATACCACCCGCAGGACTTCTTTCTTGAACAGGTGGAGTGCTCGTCGAACGAGTTCTTCTATTTCTTGTGGAAGGAAGAGGAAAACCCTGCTGCTCCAAAAGCTGAAACTGAGAGTCTTCAATACCAAGGGTCCTTCTCCCTCGAGTAAAACGCGGAGTCGCCAGATCAAAAGATGATCGAAAAATTACAGAACTGGAATATGATTTTCCCCAGCGGAGTCGCCAAAAACTGTTGGTCGTCAAATAGGACTTTTAAGAAGAGCAACAGTCAGGGGACAAGAAGTCCCTCCTCTTTAATGGGAGAGGTTCCCTTATTCAGAAACGAACTTATTTACAAATATACAAAACATGATTTTATGGTTGAACTTGGATATTATGAAAGTGTTTTCCACAAGGATCATCAGTTACAAAAGGACTGAGGAAAGGAAATACGAGGATGAGCAGAAGAGCAACATGCAGAATTATAGATAGCAGAATAATCCTTTATGTATACGAAGTTGCAGTGAATTTAAAACAAGATCGCTTTTGCACAAGATGAGATTACTGACACAAAGTTTTGTGTAAATAACCTTCTTTAGATTCATTAATCAAGGACACAAAGTTCCTTCTTGGTTATACAAGATCACTATACTCGCAATATTTGAAAATATGCAATCAGTGAGACTAACGAACTAGAAACAAATGATCTCCATGAAATTAAAAGAAAACACAGAGATAACAGAGATTAGATAGACAATGAATGGAAAGCCCTTTTGTATTGATTTCTTTCTGATCTATTTACACTTTCAGAAAATACGCCAAGTTCTTCCTCCCTTTGGAATGGCGTGGAAAGGCCATTATATAGCTTACAAATCAGTTATTCTTTGTAACCGCTTCTTTAACCGAGAATAGTTAAGGACCGCCAATCGTAACGCCTTAACTTCTTACAAAGAAAACGGAAAAAGAAAGGGAAGAAGAGAAAAGAACAAGGAGAAGAAGACAGGTGGCCAGTCACTGAGAGGGACCCACTGACTTCAGAATCCGCTGCCTGAACTTCTTTAACGCCTCAGCTATGTCTCTGCCACGAGGGACTGACGTGTTGGTCGTAGACTGAGTCCAAAATCCAAGACACTTCTCCATCTCATTATCAAACTCGACATGAGTATGATAATCTTTGTTTGCTTCTTCAATGGCAGATTGAAGAGAGCAAATCTCCTTCATTTTCTCCTTGGAGATGGAACTTTCCTTGAATAGGTTATCTTTGACAAAAGCTCTGAATTGAGCTTTGATTTCTTGCAAGGAAAGGGAAGTACCAGAAGTCTCATCCTGAAGATGACAGTGTATATCTTTGAAAGCAGAGACCACCAGTGTCTTGAAAGCTTCACCCTTCTGCCAACTGTTCTTCAGTTCTCCCAAAGCCTCCTCCAGGACTCTGATCTTCCACTCCACACTGTAGACCCAGGACTTCGACAGATTATCCTTTGCATCATCAAAGACTTTACTCGCCAACAGAACGTTCTCATCTGCTTGTCCCATGAGTCGGAGGTCTACAATGCAACTGCTCCAGAGTTTGAGCTCTTTATCCATGATATTGATAGTGGAGGAGAGCTTCAGTTGTACATTGCCCACCTTTTCGTGGAGTTTGAAAGCTTCATCGATGAAGTTTAATCCAGCAACAAGCATGTCATCCACCATGGCTTCAATAGCTCTGCCATAGACAGAATACTTGTGCATATCTTTGATACTTTGCACTTCATCTTGGCTTAGAATTACAGGAGGTGGAAGAGTAGTCAATGGGGTAGGGTCCAAGACTTTATCCTTAGACAAAAGAGACTTGATGAAACCTGTGAGAATTTGGGCTTGTTCTTCCAACTGTTCAATAGTTTGCTGCCCTTTCTCTACCCTTCCAATGACTCTTGTGATTGTTTCCTGGAGGTTGTGAATTTCACCTTCAGGAGTAGACTCTCCCATTGGGATTCTCGAAAGCTCCAAGTCAGATGCCAGCAAGTCTGATTCTGATTTGTCCACTGTAGGCTTAGCAATCTCTAAGAATTGCTGACCTTGAGCATCAGATACTATTCTAGAGGTAACCTTGGCTCTCTTGGCACAAGAAGGAGTGGTGCCCAACAAGGCTGCAACGGCATCAAAATTTGGTCCTGAGCTTTGGGAGGAAAATTTCCTCTTCCTTTTGTCAACCAAAGGTTGCACCCACGCAAAAGAGGAAGAGGAATCAGTAGGAGGGGCAAGGGGACCAAGAGACAGAGAGCTCATGACGCTCAAGGTCTGTGCAGCTGTTGATTCGAGTTGAGAAGTGAGTGGGGCAATTGGGGCAATTGCGCAGAAGAGTCAACATCACCTGAAAGCTCAGTGCTCTGGATTTCTTTATCTTTATCAGCTGGATCTTCAGGAGCACTTGCAAGAGTTGGTACTTCGCTTTCTTCACTTTCACTGAGAATAATGATGTTCTCTGGTCCCATAGGCAACTCTACCTGCTTTCTTTGAGGATCACTTTCCATAGGCTCCTTCTTAACCTCCTTGAGCTTCTTCTGGTACACTTGAGTGGATGAAGAAGGAGTAGAAGCTGCAGGTCCTTGTATTGATGAGGCAGGAGGGGTCTTCACTGGTGTTCCTGACCTTGGAATAGATGCTTCTCTTCTTGGTGTTGAAGCATCCTTAGAAGAGGATTCTCCTGAATGCCTCCTGAATTCTCGAACCATCCTGTCAAACCAGACCTTAGTCCTGACTAAGACTGGAGCAAGGATCTCAGCCAGATCATCCCTCTCTTTCCTGTTCCAATCCAGGTCCTCCAGAGGGGTGTGCTTAATCACATTTTCATACTCATACGAGTATAGATCAGAATTGTCATCCTGGAGACCTTCAGGAACTTGGTATAGACCGAGTTCTTGGATCAATTGCAGGGAGAACCTGCCACAATGCCTTCTCCTGGCTTCAAAATCATCTGCACAGTCAGCCCAATAGTCTTCTGTATCAGCCCTGTGATGGTAGATTATCTTGATGTTCTGTTCAATGAACTTCTTCAAGTCAAAGCAGGTTCTTGGCTTGAAGAAATGAACAGTGATAGGAACAAGGGCTCTCTCTATATTCTGTGCGTCCAGGGCTGTTTTGCAAGTGTAGTTCCCCAGAGAGATGGGAAAGTGCAAGCCAGAAATCTTCTTATCTCTGCAAGTTCTGTGCAACTTGTCTAGTTGCCTGCATATTTCTATCAAGGCCATTTTATCATTGCAGAACATGGGAAGCCGCAGAGGAGTGCTCTCATAGCCAGCAAGCCTGATATAAGAAAATTTCCTGAATTGGATGAAATAAGCACCATATTGCGATATCAGGTTCATGGCTTCATCTGAAAACCTTCTAGCAGTATCACCTTCGAGCAGTCTAACCACGTACATGGTGAAAGCATCATTGACCCTTCTGAAATTACGGTTGCTGGTCTCCAGGGTGAACTGCGGGCAGTAAGCATATACTGGATCATCTTTGTGTGCATCTATATAAGAAAAACCGAACCACTGCCTTGATGCTGCCAGAGTATACATCAGATACGAAGTCATGTAGAACTTCTTCGTTTGCTGCACATTGGACAGCTGCTCCGCCAAATTCATGCTTATGATTTCCGCCCAATTTATGTTTTGCGTTCCTTCGCACACCATGCTGATGAGCGGGCACATCCAGAAGTGAAATTCGTTGGTAGAGGGCAAACCCATAACCCGAGCCAGCAAGATTATGAAGTCTGACAACTCTTCATTGAAATCTGCTCGGAAGAGGGTTTTGGTCAGACGAGAAGCTCCTTTCTTAGGGTTCTTCAGCCAGGACTTCGCCACTCGTGCCTTATATTTGTCACTGTCTTGGTCGAACAGGGTCTGTGCTTGATCTCGGGAAACGACTATGGCATTATCCATCTCTGGAATTCTCAGAGCAGTGCTAATGGTGGCAGCATCCAATTTGGCGATGAGTTCCCCATGTATATTAGTCAATTCACTCGAAACGGGGTCGAAGTGAGCTCCGCATGAAAGCACGGTATCAGCACACTGTACTGAGATTGGGAAACCTCCAGCAAAAGCCAAACCACTATCGTGAATCATCTGCGCCATCGGTGTAGGGTTTGCGTCCGCCATTCTTGCCCAAAAATCACTGAAATCAAGATGACGAGCCATTGTCGCCAATATTACGAACGGCAGACTCAAGTGGTGAAATTTGTTCCTGTCCCTGAAACTTGATCTTCATATTGATAGTAGCTAGGAGGACAGAGCCGCAAACCAGACTCGGAAAGGAATTACAGAAGGAGGGGAATACGCGCAGGTTTGCAAATTGCAAGGGTTTGAGCGAAAGATAGCATGGAAGTAGTGTGAAAAATGCAAGGGGGAAATGTTTGTTATATAACCATTTAGGAGAGAGAAAAGCCATGAATGCGCATTTAATAGATAACCACCAATTTGAATAGGCATGATATTCGGGTAGAGTGGGAAAAATAAGCACGAATGACACTTGGTACGCTTGGGACATGTGAGACGCGAATGCGCGAAACACGCGGCTCGGCCGATTCGGGTGAAACGGGAGAAGACGCACAAATGCATTTTGGGACACTTGGATGAAAGCGCGAAGGACGCTTGGTGAGTGTTTCGGCCGAAAATGGAACAAAAGGACCGTTTGAACTTGGGACATTTGGAACAAAAAAGTTCCGGTTCGGGTGAAAATGGAGTTTGATTTGGGCATTTGGATTCGAAGTACGTGTGTGTTTGGCCGAAATTGGAACATCCCGCACAATAAGTTTTGGGACACTTGGGACAAAAAGTTCCTATGGGCCCGAAAATGGAACAACTTCAGGGATTTTGGCCGATCGGGCAACAGAATGCACTTTCGTACTTGGGACAGGCGGGACAAAAATGTCCGACAGGCCCGAAATACATACAAAATGACCCAAAACATAGATTTTTTCAATTTTCACGACTTAGGCACTTTAGAGAAAAACACTCGTAACTCAAAATTTTGAAATTTTACTTTTATCAGAGCAGGGAATTTTGAGTGGACAACAGGTCCCAAACATATGCGACCATAAGATGTGCAAATATGTGGCCTCATGCTACTACTACCTATAGGAATACTCTGTCTACCTCCACCAACATCAATATCATAAATCTCCCTCGTATATCAGACAAGGGTATTAAAGAGTGCTTGAAGCACGTGTAATGTATCAATCTCTATTGTCTCCTTCATTATTGTAGGGATAGTCTTAGGATGAGGGGGATTTTGTGTGGGGACTCTATCATGTTGAATAGGTGCATGTTGTGCACCTAGTCTATCCTGTGTAGAGCCTTTTCCTCATCCCTGAAACTCATGGTAATCAAAATAGTTCGAGATCTCATTGAGGATAAAATCGCAATAGAGTTTCCTCAAAAGTATAGTGGAACCTCATTGTTATTGCAAGGTGGAATATCAAATACCATTCACCATTAGTCCCAGAAAATTATTTTATATCTGATCATTATTTGACCATTGGATTGGAAAGCATTTTCATGACAACGGAACAAGAAAATTGGTTCCGAGGTCCGTGAATAATGCACATATGAGGTCTTTTTGTAAAAAAATCTTTACATCTACATGTGATAATTTATCAACGTAATATTCCCTACAATGCTCTATATAATATTTCTAATGATCAATTTGACTCATTTCCACATCAACCTGAGCATATAATTCCTCTAATGTGTTTGCAAGTGAGGCATGGTGGGGGTTTATAGAATGGGGATCCCTCATTATTTTAATTAATTCCTCAATTTCAATTTTATTTTCCACTATATGGGTTGTTAAATCCTCCTGACTACCTGGGGGATGTTCAACAATTATAGGAGGGCTAGGAGGGTTGATAGGATTTGCAGGATTTTTGTGGTTGAGGTGGAACTATAACAATAAAAAACATGTATTTAATTAAAATCTACAATATAATTACCAAATTTCAATGCAATTCAGAGAAAAAAATTTACCTACCTCTTCTTTGTGGCGTCATTGTTGATTCCACCTAATTATAACCTTCATGGTGATTTATAGATGATCTTGAGAGCTAAATTCTTGAACACAAACCGCGACTACATGGTTTATTGTAGAATTCACATTTGGGGGAAATAAGAATGAAGAAAGGGATTTTATTTTTTAATTTATAGTTCAATGTAATGCGACGTTTTTAGCTTCATGAATTCCCCAAAAATAAACAAAACACGTACGTGTTATTCAAAAACATGTACATTTTTTCTTATTTTGGATTTGTGTCCTCTTTTTGGCCTCCCAGATTGGTGCACTTACCCTATGTTTTTAGTCAAAATCATATAATATTTTTCCCTAAAACATCACTCTACACTAAAAAGGCATGAACTATTAAAATAAGCCATGGAAGAGTTAGAAAATGATGCAAAGGTATGGCAAACATAGAGAAGACCGCCGATGGTGAAAAATAAAATCTAGATAGACAAATGACTTTGGAGGCTAGAAAAACATGCAAAAGTAAGATATGATCTCCTTCAATCAATTTAACAATTCAGATCATTCAAATTCAAATTATTTTGGTGGGAATTGGTGTTTTGAACCTAATAAACTTGAATAAATCCACAAAGCAAGCTAGAGTTTCACATATTAGAAAATATTCAAGTGTCTTTACACTTGCAACTTAAAAAATCCAAATCTATCCCGCACATACAAAAATGCACGCTCTAATACCATGTTAGGAAATTTAAGGGATGAATAATGTTACAAATTATAAATCCACAATATAAATTGTTGATGATTATAGTTTATGAAGTACAATAATTAAAAACATAGATTAAGATGTTTATTTAATGCAAATTACAAAATGTAAACATCATGAACATAAAGTAAATGAACACAGTGACATAAGATATAAGTGGGAAAACCTTGGAAGTTAAAAACCACTAAAAAGCACTTATCTTTATTGGGAAAAAACTCTCACCCTGCACTCCCACTATTTCCAAAAATCCACTTGTAGTTACACCTTCTAAAATGGACTAAAAACCAACTCATGCATTTTCTCCCGTATTTTACATCATTCTATTCATGTATCTATGATCATCTCATGTAGATAGTTGGCATTCATGTTAAACTTGATATTTCTCATATCTCTATCAGTAACTAACATCTACTAAGATAACCTTTTTTATACAAGGTGGGTGGCCTATTTTGGGACACTCTTATATTTTAAAAATTACATACGAGTAATAGTGGATATGCCATGCTTATATTTTAAATATAAGTTATAAGCTAAAAATCATATAGTATTTGGTGGGTTTCTAAATAAGCATTTTATCACTTAATATTATAAACCCAACATTTTCTACATCTAAAATTTTGACCAAATATGGTAATGTCTAAAAATAATTCCTCCTAGTCTAAATAGAAAGTGTGACTCAATAGAATCAAATGGGAAAAAAATTGAACAAACTCGATTCGTACCCCTCAATAATAATTTTCATCCAATGATCAACAACATGGGTCCACGAAACATTCAAATTACACAATATTTCCTCTTTTTCCTCTTTCCATTCATATTCCTCCCTAGGTTCATATCTAAAGAAATAAAATTCTAACCAAGATAATCAAATGGCTAACTCGATATGGAACTTGACACCAAAAATTATCATGGATGTCTTAGTAGATATGTTCCAAACGGATTATTTTAGCCAATATTCATGTCACCTTCTCTTCAACTTTTGTAATTTTTTTCATCGTCTTCTATATCCATCTTTCTACATCTCTTTGGCCTAAAAGTATCCATCTTAGCATTTTGGGTCTCGGAAATGGAACCATTTTTCAGCGCAGAGGTTCTTAGATTACAGTATCATAATTTACAAAAAAACTATAGTCTAGATTAAACATCGGATATAGCTAAGTTTTTAGTTATACAATAGACACCATGAAAATATTTAAGAACATAAAAACCTTATGATAGGAATACCATAAGGCAATTATAAGTAATTAGAGCTATATGAAAGGATATGAAAGTAATTTTGTCTTATATTATTATATACATACAAAAGGATTGTTGAATCTTGATATATATATATATATATATATATATATATATATATATATATATACATGTATATATGTATATATACATATATACATGTATATATACATATATACATATATACATGTATATATGTATATATACATATATACATGTATATATGTATATATACATATATACATGTATATATGTATATATACATGTATATATGTATATATACATATATACATGTATATATATATATATATATATATATATATATATATATATGCTTACAATCATATTTTACTATCCAATGATGAATTAGAAGAGAAGCATATAAGAAAATTATATGTTTAATTTTACTCTAAAAATCACAAAAAGTCAATAGAACCTTGAAAATTAAAAAAATTATTGAAACTACTAAAAATATATTTCGAGTTTTCAAAAATGCTTATTTGAATTCTCATATAGAGTATCATCCCTTGTTATATTTTAAGTAATATTGTCTAGACATGTATGGTTTTTTTGTTTATGTGGGGATGCTATATCTTGATGTGTCTCATTTATTTTTTTAATAAGTTTGACTTATAATGTTCGATATCAAACTCGATGTGTTATAATGTTATTAATATGGCATTACATATTAAGATTTTTCTTCAAACGTACACATTATCCATATATCTTTGTGAAATGGTTCCATATTACTTTTGAATGAATGGAGTGAATTCTTCATTTTATAATAGATATTTATTTTATAAGATTATAGTGTGATAAATTTTTGGTAGATGATTTGAGTGAATTAAAGGGCTTCAAAAAAGAAAATATACAATTCTAATCAAATCACTTATTGAATGGGCATGAAAACCAACTTAAAATATAGTGGGTTTGAGTCAACTCATCTATTTATGGATTAATAGACATTTCAAAAAATTCTATTTCAAAATATGTCAACCGATATTGATTCTAAAGTTTGTATTATATATTGTTTATATATCATATAGAAGAATAATGATAAAATATATTTTGTATTAACTAGTGATAGATTTAGCAGAGGTTATTCTTCCAATAGAATGCATTGTTGTACATCCATGCCCCATAAAATACCCCATAAACTTATTCATACCATGCATGGGTGGGCCATGTCGCATTTGTAGATACAAAATCACGCACTTTGGATAATTATCTAGTCCAAATTACATACTACTATTCATATGATTCCTAAGTAATAAGAGTACTAATTAACCCATGTCTTTGGCCACCTTTCTTTGCTTTCTATTTTCACTTTTTGTCTTACACCCTTACTTTCTTAGTCTTCCTTTTTATACTTTGACATTTATCATCTTGAACACCAAAGCTCGGCCTAGGACGCCAACGTCAGCCCCTAATCCCCTTTGGGCGCCCCTAACCCTTTTGTATTTTTTCACATCTTTTGGGTCCTTTCTAGCCATTTGAGAATCTTATCTTTTTGGTAGTCATAATTTTTGGGGTTAATTACCCAATTCAAGCAAATAAATCATATAAATATAAAGTTATGTGATCATAATAAATGGCCAAGAACTAAGCATTAGTTATCACCACCTACGGTTGCACTCCATCAAGCATATAAGAGCTCCATTGCATCCATCTAACACCATCCAAGGGACACAAGGGTTAGTTACTATGTATACACACTTCATATGAGGGAATTTCATTTAATTCCATATACACATCTATTACATTTCTTTACATCTAGCTTATTTCTCACTATCAAGTGTGACATACACAAGAACCACCTAGGACATGATTCCGCACACACACACACACACAAAACTACATTGGGTCTGAGATGTAGTGTAGTTATCATTCGTAATATCACCATTGTGAAAACTGAGTAAAGTTTGACCCCTCATTCTACATCTTTATTTTTTATGATTTGATGTCTATTTGAGGGTTTTGCGGGACATTGTTTCATTCAAGTTTCCGGTGACTCGACAATCATTATGCAACCTCATGAGAAACCAAATAAAAACAACTAAAAATAACGACCACTCATAGGAGGTTTTTGAGCATTTCAGAGATGCAAGCACCTAGAAATAGGCCTAGGGCACCCACGGGCACCCATGTCCCTCTTCGGGCGCCCTAGTCTAGAAAGATCATCATCTCACACACATTTTTAACGGATTTTGTGTGACACTCCTCCCTCTCTCTTTATCTATTTAGCACTTCAGCATAGTCTAGGAACAATCTGTGAATCAGCTAAAGCTTTCTACCCCATCTTTGCACTTAGGTTTTTCTACTTTCTTTGCTTGGCTTACTTTCTATACTTAATTGTATATTTATTTACTTTCTGATAATAAGAATCGATTAGGCATATATTTCATATTTATCTTAATCATTTTGGTGAAAAGACCCATAAAACCCTTTTCTTTTGAATACTTCTTCACCTTATCAATTCATGACTCAATCATATTATCCTTATTTCACACCCGGTAAGGTGTTATGCATGGTTACTACGGTTCTTTGATTGCATGCAAGTTCATACTCAAAGTATCCTCTTCACTTAATTACACCTTGGGTTGATCCTTATATCAATGTATTAATTTCTCATCACACTTTTCCTCATACATCTCCACTCATTTTTATTCCACCACATATTACTTCTTCGGATCCTCCTACCGCTTCTAAGGGATATGATATCATTAAACAACTTAATACAATGGCCAAAATATCCAAAATATCCCTCTATGACTTATTTCACAGAGTGCATTATTTTCATAAAACATTAGAGGCCACCCTTTGTTCTATTCATATAGAAATTGTAATTTTTTTCCATAAAGTGTACACACCTTATTCATTCTCTCAAAAAAACCACGTGCTATATCATTCACTAATGAGGACATATCACCATTTGCTAATGAAAATCCATGTGCACCTTTTCTTATCACTTCATTATTATTGGTACCACTTGCATTTTATGTGTAATTATTCATAATGGATCTGTCATCAACCTATGTTCTCATTCCCTTCTCAAACAATTGGGAATTAATGATAATATAATTTCTAATAATTCTACTCTTATTCAGAGGATATGATTCAACTACTCGCACATGCTTAGGAACTATTTCATTACATATTCAAGTTGGGCCTAATACATCATCCTCTCAAAACATATTCATTATATATGCTTCATTTCAATTCAATCTATTACTAGGTAGACCTTGGATTCATGCAATGCAATCAGTTCCATCCACTATACACCAATGTGTCAAATTATTACATGATGGATACGAACATACTATTACTGCAGATCCTAAACCATTCAAATTCTATCGCATAGACCCTATTATTATTATGCCTATTCCTCCTTCATAACCTATTCCATATAGTAGTATTGATACATATGACATTGGTCAATCTAGCGCTTCATAGTCTTCTTCCATCGCTCTAAGCATTCAGCTATTTCTACTCATACTATTGCAATCATCTCACCCATAGTATCTGCTCCACTAAATACTATTATTCCACCTATTGAGGATCCTATCACCCCTACATCTAGTACATCTCCTAAACAACATGAAAATCCTAACATAGATGATTCTGGAGATTCTAATGACAAAGTCAATATTGTTGAACTTATTGATGAAACATTGGGCAAACTTAATTTCACTCCTATCGATATAGATGACTCCTATTTCAATGAGGATTTTTTTGGCTAATGGTCCTCATGAATAAAAATTCAAGACCCCTCCTACTAATGATGTGGTACTTTATCAATGAATTTTCCATACCTTGGACATTGTTTCACCCTCCCGATCAGTCTACAATTGTACTACCTCCTTTCGCATGCACACTCTTAATCAAAAATATTATTGGAATAATATTCTAGTGGATTGTACTTTTATAATAATATTTACACATATGATGGCTTAAATAGGATTGTATTGATGTTTAATGATATTCTCTCTCTGCATCACTCACCGCATCTCTATCGTGGATATTTTCATATTATAGGTGCATATGGTATCTATGTTTTCATCTAGCAGTATTCTTCACATGTACCCAATTTTATTCCCCACGTATACTCAAGAAATATTGGCTTGACTATATTGGGGGAACTTTAGAGTCCACTCACACTTCTATAACTTTTCCCATGTCATTAAACAATTTTTCTACTAGTAGTGATTCATCTCCTAGACATTCTCAAAATATTACTCATTGGTATACACATGGGTGTCCACCAACACCTTTCATCAATGAAGAATATGCAATGACCATATACACCTTGCGTCACAATGGCTCTTTATATGATCCTCCTCATACTATTTCCTATCAATTCTCCAACATTGTTGTAATCGGCTTCAATCATGACAATGATGATCTTCTAGATAGTGGCACTTGATCCTCCTTATCACCACACACTTGGGGGAAATCACATCTATTTCTTCCCCTTAACATTGCCACATATCTTACATACACATCATTTCACACCTATATTTTCACATATACATCTTGGCACACACTCGTGTCATCATTTCCCGATTATGCACTCTCATGCTTTGGCTCACACTTGACTACTGAGGGCATACTATATACATGAACCTCACACACCACACACTACACATCACACTACCTACCACATTACACATCATCTTATTTCTCACACATATTCATCACCATCAAACACATATGACACCTTCTACATACTCAACATGCAAACAATACATATTTCTCACGCTTATTCATCAATACAAACTCAACACAACAACAAACAACACATACTCTCCTCACATCTTCAACACAACATACAACACACTTGACACATTTACAACATCCTAATAATTGAACGTCATTAATGGGATGATCCAAAGGCTCAAATGTGCATAAGCACGAATTAATCAATCATCTTCAATTAATCAAATAATAGGATACATTACAAATATATAGGCCCATACTATTCTAACTCATATAACAACTAGATTTATTTTAGATAGGTTGTTCTAACAACCTATATTCTCTCTTATCCCTTAAAATATATCACACATTATTCTTATGTGAGTTTAACAACTCACTTACATTATTTGAATAATATGTGTGATCTATGGAAATCAAATTGCTAACAAGAAAGTAAAGTAACTAGCTAGATACCTTCTCCTTCGTGATTACTTAGTAAACCTCAGAATGGGCAATAGATTGTAGATGGGCCCAAATTTCTTGAAATGTAGGTTCTTCCTTGAACCGAAGCAATGCATTCACCTGCAACAAGATCAACTCAAACTTTGCACCAAAGGATAATGGGATAATGGGTTTAGTATGATCAAAGTGGGGCTATTAGGTCATTAGGATGAGATGGAGGGGATGATTGATGTTTGTGTGCTAAAATAATGCAAGATCTCGACAATATTTCAATATTTCTCGAAAGAGGGGGTAAGGTTCTATTTATATCCTAAACTTGGGATTAATTTAGGAATTTTGGGTAATCACAATTTGGAAAAACAAACATGATTAGGTGAGTGGGAGACATGAGGAATGGTCTAGAATTAAACTTGAATATTTTATTCCCAAGTGGGGGGAATGGAAAATATTTGGCGTGTGAGGAAGATTGGGTTTAATTTATGGATCAAACAGATTAATTAATCAATTAACATTGATAACCTTAATGTGGATTTTTGTAGAAAATGGAATGGGAAAATTAATTGATTTAGGAGAGGTGTGAAATTGGGGTGTCTAAATTTTCCCCTCTTTGGAAGGGTACTATGAAAGTAGTTTCCTTTCAAAGAAAATATATGAGATGGATAAATATGCCCCATGCAATAGAATTGAAATTTTTGAAGAGATTATTCTTAAGGAAGGTGTTCCTTTGATAAGAAGTTATTAGAGGAAGAAAAGAGAAGGAATTATCTAAGAAAGAAGTAGAACAAACTTTTCTTGTAAGAAAGGGGAAGAAATCAATCTACTTTTCCTAACAAAAAGTATAGTAGATGTTTGTTAGGGAGAATAGAAGGTGATATGTGATGGATGTTATGGTATCCTCGAAGAAAAAAATTCCATGGGAAGATGTGATTATGGATAGATGTGATGATGCCCCCTTGAGAGAGTTGACGGGAATGGAAGAAACGATAGAGATCTCAAAAATATGAGACGTTAAATCTACAGAGAGGAGGACGAGAATGGGGTGTAAGAGAATGGAATGAATACGGTGTGAAATTGGGGAAAGGATTCAATTGGTGTTGGGAATTAGGAATTCGGAATAGTGGTATGATTCAATAACAAACCAAATCATGTAAATACTGATCTATATAATTCCCCAAAATCCTAAACTAGTGGAAGTATAAAAAGAATAATCCAAATCAAAACAAATTACACACACATAACACAACATGTATCATGGTTCACCCAATGTAGGCTATGTCCACCAAAGATAGAGATCTCATATATATAATATAACAAGAGTATAATTCATCTCTCCAAGAGTATTCCTCCTCCATATCTCTAAATGGATCTCCATGAGTGCACTACAACCATGCCTCCAAACCACCAGGAGATCTCACATAACTAGGAACTACCGTATATCTTAAGCGCAACCAAGATCTCATATGAATCTATAAACAAGACCTCTCACAAGGGTCTACCAATGTGTAACCATATTTGTGCACCAAGAATTAAGTCTCTCCTCCATCTCACTACATCAACCTATGCATACAAGAAGACAACCTCCTCTACTATATTTGGATACTATTTGTATCCACAAGCTCTCCAACGAGCTATAATACTAGATCTCCTATGGACCAAAAATATAACATGATCTCATGGATCTATAATACAAGATCTCACAAAACCGTTGGATATACAAAATGAAAGACTATTTGCTTTGCATACTATGTAAGACATTACATTGAGACAAGACAATACAAAGGAAATACAGTAGAAGACATAACACTCTTCTCACCATTTAGATGTACCTATTATTTCCTTATGTCCAGCTTCTCTTTGTTGAAGCTCTATCTTGATGTAACCTTTTTCTTCTTTTTTTCTTCTTCTTCATCTTTAACCAAGGAGAATTAGCATTCTTCTTCAATCCTTATGTTATAACCCTAGTTTTCTAGATTATATAAGATTATACAAACTTAGAGCACATTAGCTATGCATTTATAACGTTTAGATCACCTTTAAATCAAAGGTTGGATCTAATTCTGTCAATTAAATATAAACTTCCATACATAGGAAACCAATGTCAGTTCACGACCAATGGCGGTTCCTGTGTTGACCGAAAGTGGTTCTTATGCTTTGATCGCGAAAATCCCTTTGTTGACCGGCGTGCTTTCTCTCGACCGATGACATTTAGCCAACCAACACACTTTGGTTATAGTGTAAACCAACCACCTGTAATGCATGCTCATTATGAAGCAATCTAGTTGCACAACCCAAAAATCTCCCACTTGGGGATAAATTGTTGAACCTCTATACCTATTTATGTACATCACTTTGTCCTCTACATACGTTAATATGCAATTATTTACATGACCGTTATCTCAAGTAATCGGGAAGATTAAACCATCTTCTACAACCAAGAAGAAAGAATTTTGATTTAGTATGTTGTTTAGACATTGGATTATGGATTATTGTGGATTTTGATTTGATTATGATGCATGATGATTATTAGAGACACCGACATGTGGATGATGATATATTATTGGACATGGATATTTTATGGATGTTGTCGGATATGTGATTTTGGATATTGTGATTTGATCTGGAAAATGAATATTTTATGATAGATATATTTGTTGATTAAAAATGCAAATGATGTAATAAGTGACTTTGATGTTGTTGTGATTCATTGTGTAGTTGATTTTTGTGATTTTTGTATCATATTGGATGTTCGATGATATGGCCACGAGGCCGAAGGAGGTATTTGCATTTTTAGGTTAAAAATATCACAACAAAACATCGGGGATCGAGACCAACCAAAATGGAATTCTAGGTGAATTCAACATGGTCACCATGGCAACTTGTTTTATTGTGTTGTGTGTTGTTTTGTTAGAGATTCCCATGGGGGAATCATCTTTATATGTGACCATGGGTTGTGTATTTTATTTTATGGTTAATGTTTATTTATTGTTGTATGTATTTTATTTGTAATGTGTTCTCTTCTTTTAATTAATTAATTGTGATGGATTAATGTGAGAGATCATATGTTTAAAGTTTAATTAAATCAAATTGGGATATGGAAAGTAATTATTAGAGTTGTTGGCTGTTTATAATTAATTTGTAAGGGATGTGTAAGGTGTGTAAGAGCTTGTGTAAGTCATCTTTTGGAGTATGAAATACTCTACCTCCATGGAAATTCGAATTTGACCTTGGGGGCTGTTTTGGAAGCTTGTGGGACAAGTAAAACTTGTCCCATGCCTCTAAATTTATGTTACCAACCATACTTATGGTTGAGGATGTGATTTGTGACTTTTATAATGCATTTTTATTCTTTTTGTGCATGTTTTTAATTGCACTTTCTTACATTTTAATTTAATGGTTGTCCCTTGAGGTGTGGGTTGTTTTTGAGTGTGCAAGTAACTTGTCATTCTTCACCCACCTCTTTATTGAGCCTTGGAGTTTGGAGTTTGTCTTTTGTGTTTGAATGTGAGGATGTATGATGTGGCATCCTACATGGATCCACATCATCCTCTTCTTTCCCTCTTCTATATATTTGAAACTCTCTTCTTGTTTTGGGTTGTTGAACCTTTTGCATTCTTCCTTGGGGTGCATTTTCTTGGGAGAGCTCTTGCTTTTGAAGGAAGTTTTGGAGATATGTTATTGTCTTGGAAAGCTTGTTGTTTGGAGCTTGTTGTTTGTGTTTTGTTTTGGAAAGCTTGTTGTTTGGGAAAAAATAACCATGGAGAGGTAGGAATTAACTCTCTTTTATTTATGTTATTTTCTTGTTGTGTTGTGTGGAAAATGCATGTTTTGTTTTATTTGTTGCTTGGTTGGGTAGACTGCCTTAGGGAAGGTGTAGGAGAAGGCTATGGGGAATTCTTGTGGGGGCATAAGGGAATGCCATTGGCATCATAATTTTGTGGAGGGAGTTTTGGGTTTGGGATCCACCATGGAAAAGAAATAGCTTGCATTTCTTACTTTGTGGGGGCATAAGGAAATCTGTGGGGGCATAAGGAGAGAATATGGGGGCATAAGGAGGGATTCTATGGGGGCATAAGGAAATGTGTGTGATGAATTACTTGGTGGTTTGTATTTGGTGGATGCCCAATTCCCAATTGGGAGGCATAAGTAGCTTCCCCCATAGGCCTTGCTCCTTTGGCTTGCAAGATCAAGCCTGAGTTCTGTTTTGATATGTTTTAAATGTAGTTGTGAACTGTTATTTCTTTTGGTGTTGCATTGTGTTTTAAAAAAAAAAATGTGTATGTGAAAGAATGTTGTGTGTGGAAGCCAGTTTTTTGCCATGGTTGAATTGCACCTTCTATTGTATTTTGGTTGGGGCTCGGGGGCCAATGATGAAGGAAGGCTTCTCCTTTCATTGGATGTCTTGGTTGGGTGGAGAGCGTTGCCTTTCCCCCTCTTTGTTGTGATCATTTGGAGAAGAAGAAATGGAGCATGTTGTTGTTTTGGAGCCAAAGAAATGTACAGTTTGACAGTCCCTTCTTGTGAACAAGTTATTGTGTTCCTTCCCACTTGAAGTGGATGAATTGTATAATTATTTGTAATGAGAAATTTCTTGTATTGATGAGGAAAGATTGAATTTAAATTGTGTAATGTAAAGAACTATCTTCCATTTTCTGTTTTGGAAAGGAATGTGAAAGAGTGTTGTATATTTTATATTGTATTTGAAACCAAATGGAAAAGAGAAGTTGTAAAGTTGTAATTATTTTTAAACCAATAAAGGAATGCATTACCTTTCTCAAACTTGCATGGTTGTATTGGAATTGAATTATTATTGTGAATGGAATCTCTATTTAATTGCAAGAAGAAGAAACACGTAGGTGGGAACTATATAGTATTGTTTCTCCTTTGAAATGTACATTAGAATTGAAATTAGAACTGCAATTTAACTTAGAAATGAATGGTTGATTTAATCAAGAAAATGTATTAGAATAGAATAGAAACTATATACACATTTAAATGATAAAATTGATATACAGATTTAAAAGAAATAGATCACTGTTATAAACTTTACATTGGCAATTCATTTTAATAAAAATGTACAGTTCAGACTGCACTTAATAATCAACTTAAAATGTTATGGATTAGCATGCTAAGACACTAAGGAATTCAAATTGACAAAGGAAACTTAAGAAAACAACTTAACCATTCAATTCGAATTTGAACACAATCTCTTAACAGGTCATTTTTCTGTCTATTGTTGGAAAAATTCAAACTTGAAGATCAATTGACAAATTAACTTCCTAAAACACTCTAAACCCTCCCTAGATCAATTCTCCATGTCTATTTGACATGTTGAGTGAAGGAGGAGATCTAATTTAACCAAATTGAGAAGTTGAAAATTGCCAGTTCACTAATTAAAATCTGCAGATCCTTTTGCAAAATTGACCCTTAAAACTTATCAAAAAGTAAAATTTATGTTTCTTGTGCAAAGAGGGCATCGAGAGATTTCCAAAAAGTCCTTGTTTTCCCAAAACTGAGCTTTCTAGCTCAAGTTATGGCACTTTGAAGTTTTTGTGCCTTGTGGGAAAATTTGGGAAAATTTTCCTCAAGCTGGGCCCACAACCCAAAAATTTCCCGTCATTTTTGCCTTAGAAAATTTTTTGGAAAAATTTTGACTTGGGAAAATTTTTTTTTCCTCTCCAACCCACAGCCAATCAGAGGGCACCACATGTCCTCTTGGGGCTATGGATGGGAGGCGGGTTTTTGAACTTGACCTTTTGAAAATTTTGGGGAAAAATTTTCATTTTCCCCCACCTGCCCTGCAACCAATGAGAGGGTGCCACGTGGCACCTGGGGTGCAAAGCGGGGGGGGGGGGGAACCCTTTGTTATTTTGTTTTGGCCTTTGGAAAATTTTGAAAATTTTTAATTTTGACCCCGCCCATGGCCCCACTCTCCACTCCCCTCGATCCTTCCCTTTTCTTTTTTTTTTGTCCTTTGGAAAAATTCTAAAACTTCCCCCACCGCCTCCACCTTCCTTCCTTTTTCCTCCTGGCAGTCCAAGTGCCACGTGTCCCGATGGACCGCAATGTGTTAATCCCTTTTCCTCCTTTTTCCTGGCCACTGTTCCCCATTCCCCGCCACCGCCATCCCCTTCCCCTCTTCCCCGACATTGTCTCCGTGGTCACCACGTGTCCCTGGAGGACCCACAGAGGCATGAGAAATTTTTGTGACTTGAGCCCGCGCAATGGAAAAATTTCCTAAGCCACCCCGTGACCCGCCAACCCATTCAAGGCATTTTTCCCCACCTCTTGACACGTGTCCCCCTAGGGGAAAATTTGACCTAAGAACTCCGCCCGCTCATATCTTGAGTTCTACAAGGAGTTAGGAGGACTTCTTTATATCACCGGAAAGGTGAGAAAATTTCCTATCCATTGGGAATGGTTTAGGGAAATTTTGGAAGTGTTAAGTATGAGAAAAATCTAGTTGAAACTCTGAGCCTGTTAGAGAGTGGGTATGGGGGTAAATTACTCCCTGAACCTAACTAAAACATATAACCCTAAAATTTGAACCTTGTGAACTTGATATTAGTTAATGAAGGAAAATATGTGTTTTGGTAAATTGGTTTTGTTCTAGAACTATTAGTGAAAACTGATGTCTTGCAACTTAGTTGTAGACACTTTAAAAAAAAAATTATCCCATAATTTTTCTAGCTAACCCTAGGTTGTTTCTTGGGTCTCAAGTGGTTGTTTAAATGGGCATCATAGTTTGGTATCAGAGAAGTGGTTCAAAGGCTTGGACCATTGGGCACACTAGAAAACTTGAGACATGAAAACTTAAACCTAGCACACTTTAAATCTAGAAAACAACTTAGCAAGAATTTGTATATTTTAGTAAACATGGAAGTTGTATAAACTTAGAAAAATGAACTAACTCTCACTTTGGTCTGTGTAGGAGGCTCAGACGGAGTGAGAGGAACCTTCACAGAGACTCAGACTCACCACCACCACCACCACCACCATCGGATCAGGGTGTGGCAGCCATTCTACCTTAGATTCTATAGACCCTTCAGGATGTCAATGCCACTCTACGTGGAGGATTAGGTGGAGGACATGCAGCTAGTCATGATAGAGCTCCTTCTATCGAGGGTCAGGTATCTCCTCGACTTAGTGAGGAGCATAGAGGAGAGAACTCCCATGTAGAGTCAGCCAGAGTAGAGTCACCACCTAGGAGATAGGGTGACAGAGTTCAGAGTGTAGAGAGAGGTCTCGGAGCCCTAGGCTTAGGGATGAGTGCAGAGAGACCTAGAGGCCGACAAGACCACAACAGTGGATCACATCAGGGAGATCCTGAAGCTTAGGCCCTCACATTACTTAGTGATATAGGTGGATTTTAGGTAGAGGCCTAGCTAGTGAGCTTGAGCGGTTGCTTCAAGCTTTTTCCTTGTTCTAGCAACACGAAAGCTCGTGTTGCGATCCATCTACTGAGGGATGGAGCAGGAGTGTGGTGGAGGACAGAGGAGCAGAAGCTCCATGTAGATTCAGAGAGATAGTGACTGGGAGCTATTTGAGGAGAGATTCAGAGTAGGTATTTATCATGGAGGTTCATACAGTAGAGGATTGATGAGTTCCATGACCTCGACAGGCTTCTCTTTTTAGTAGCAGAGTATGAGAGTAGATTTCTAGATCTACTTCAGTATGTAGAGTATATGCAAGATGAGCAGGTGTGGATTCACAAGTTCATCTGGGGCCTGAATTTGGATATGGAGGTGTAGTGTGGATCCACTATCTCCAGACATTAGAGAGGCCATCGAGAAGGCCTATATTACAAAGGAGACTCGGGGTAAGACCCAACAGGCTAGAGACCGAGTCAGACCCATATATAGCAGATGTAGGATGGTAGATCGAGAGGTTTAGTACCTCTTCCTCGTGGTGGCCAAGGTACAACATAGTCATCCTTTAGGCCACATAGTAGCAAGCAAGTAGTAGCAGTCCCACCCACCTCATAGACCTCCACAGAGAGCTGATGCACAGAGAGGTCGGAGTATGGGGCCTCCTCCTAGGGGTCCCATCAGGACACAAGGTGGACCTAGAGCTCAGTCAGCAGGAGCTCGCCAAGCAGAGGCCACAACAAACCCATACTGGATCATTAGGATCCACACCACAGACTTCTAGGGCACCTACTGGAGGTGCTACTCATTGGGGAGGATCAGAGGATGTTTTGGTTGTGGAGTTACTGGACACTTTTGGAGAGATTTCCCATAACCCTAACAACAAGGGTAAGGCACATATTTTAGAGCTGACTGTTGGTGACATGGGACATCCAGCCATGATTTATGTAGTGGTTGAGAACCACCAGGCAGAGCATCCAGAGCATAGTCATTGAGACCACAGGTAGCATTGGTGGTATTCCTACCTCTGTATTGTTTGATTCTGGTTCTTCTGATTCTTTTATTGCACCATCTTTAGTAGAGAGAGATGTGATGCAGTAGTGGTAGTTAGGCAAGGGTCTTAGTTGGGATGTCGAGATGGCTTTTGGAGCCAAGATCTCTGTGGACTCCTTAGTTAAGGAGTGTGTAGTGGATTTGGGACCTTTCACCACCACCTCAGATCTTCGTATCCTTCCTTTGGGCTCATATGGAGTCATCTTAGGTATGGATTGGTTATCTGCACATAGGGCCAGGATGGATTGTTATCACAAGACTATAGCTTGTGCTAGATGATTTGGGAGTTGAGTCGGTGATCTCGGGGGTCAGGAGACCCATTTCTATTCACACCATCTCCGCTATGTAGCTTAAGCGGTGTGTGTGATGGGGTTGTCAGATGTATGTTGTTACAGTTAGTGACAGATCAGAGGATGGGTCTAGTGGACCATCACTAGATGATCATCCCATCTTGAGAGATTTTTGATGTCTTTCTAGGGAGCTACGGGGTTACCACCCCACGTGAGATTGATTTTCATATAGATCTAGTTCCTGGAGAGAGAGCCTATCTCACGAGCACCTTATCGGATGACCACCCCAGAGCTCTGTGAGCTCAAGTTGCAGCTTGAGGGCCTTTTGGAGAAGGGCCTTATCCATCCTAGTGTATCCCCTTGGGGTGCACTAGTGATTTGTGAAGAAGAAGGATGGATCCTTGTGGTTGTGTATTGATTACCCTAGTTGAACAAGGTAATGATCAAGAATCGTTATCCTCTTCCTCACATTGATGACTTGTTTGATCAGATGAAGGGAGCCACAGTTTTCTCTAAGATTGATCTCAAGTTAGGCTACCATCAGTTGAGGATTTCAGAGGTGGACATTCATAAGACCACCTTCACATGAGATATGGGCACTATGAGTTCACAGTGGTGCCTTTTGGTTTGACGAATGCCCCCGTAGTGTTTATGAGTTTGATGAATGGGGTATTCAGGACCTTCTTAGATCACTTCATGCTCATCTTCCTAGATGACATTTTTGATATACTCATGTACATGTGAGGAGCATGAGGGGCACCTTCGACAGGTTCTTCAAGTGTCTTCGTGAGCAAGCAACTTTACGGGAACTTGGAGAAGTGTGCTTTCTTTAGACAGAGGTGTAGTATTTGGGTCATATCATTTCGGGGAAGGTATCACCATCAATCCTTCCAAGATTAGAGCCATTATGGATTGGCCAACACCCACTACAAAGTGACCGAGGTGTGCAGCTTCATGGGATTAGTAGGATACTACCGAGAGATTTGTTTAGGACTTCTCTCGATTTGCACCCTATCACTTCCCTTCAGAGGAAAGGGAAGAAGTTTGTTTGGATGGATAGATGTGAGTAGGCCTTTAGGACACTGAAGGAGTGCCTCACTACAACACCCATTCTTTGCAAGTGTCGGATCCATAGGGTGAGTTCTTTGTTTGCACAGATGCTTTTAGCAGGGCTTGGAGGTGTGTTGATGTAGGATGGTAGAGTAGTAGCTTTTGAGTCTCACAAACTCAAGGATCACGAGCTTAATTATCCTACCCATGATCTTGAGCTTGTGGTAGTTGTGCATGCTTTGGTTAGATGGAGACATTTTCTTCTTGGATGGAGATTCACACTCAGGACAGATCATTTGAGTCTTCGCCACCTCTTCACGCAGACCCAATCTCAACGCTCGTCAACGTGGCGTTGGATGGAGTTGCTTTGTGAGTATGACATGGAGATAGAGCATGTGAAGGGAAGGAGAATGTGGTAGCAGATGCTCTTAGTAGATGGAGACATGTGGCTATGGCCACCTAGTGAGCATAGATTTGTGGAGTAGGATTCTTCAAGCAACTTCCTCTTGATAGCTTCTACATTCAGTAGATGAGTAGAGATCGAGTCACAGAGACCCCTTGAGGGGAAGTTTGATGGTTTTTCCTTAGAGGTAGATGGTCTTCTCAGGCACAGAGGTAGGATATATGTTCCCAGAGATGGAGGCTTGAGGTAGGACATCTTGGTAGAGGCACATCGTGCACCCTATTCAGCCCATCCCGGGGTGAAGAAGATGCACGCCACCTTGAGATAGTTATACCATTGGAGAGGACTTCATCGAGATGTGGCTCAGTTTGTGTCATGGTGTTTAGAGTGCCAGAGGGTTAAGGCTGAGCATCAACATCAGTAGGTCTTCTTTATCCTCATGCCATACCGAATGGAAGTGGGACACCATTTCCATGGATTTCATTGTTGGGCTACTATGATGTCGAGATATCACCACGATGCCATTATGGTCATGGTTGATAAATTGACAAAAGTGGCTCACTTTTCTCGGTGAAGACCACTTATACAAGCTAGAGTAGTGGCATGAAGTATATTTGGATGAGATTTTCAAGTTGCATGGGATTCATGGAAGATCATTTGTGACCGCGATCCTTTGTACACTTCACATTTCTGGACTACCATGCAGTATGTCCTTGGGATGAGGATTAACTTCAGCACAACATATCACCCTGAGACAGATGGACAGACCGAGTGAGTGAATCAGATTTTAGAGGATATGCTTAGGATGTATGTGATGGATCAGTCTAAGTGGGAGGAGTACCTGTACTTAGTGGAGTTTTCCTACAATAATAGTTTTTAGAGTTCTATAGGCATGGCTCCTTTTCAAGCTTTGTATGGTAGAGAGTGCAGGACACCTCTTAGCTGGGATAGGTTAGAGGATAGAGTATCTCTTGGACCAGCTCTTTTATAGGACATGGAGTAGCAAGTAGTGTTGATTAGGTAGAGATTACAGGAGGCACAAGATAGGTAGAAGAAGTATGCGGATCAAGCATAGGATTGATCGTTTTGATGTGGGCATGAAGGTGTTCCTTTGTGTTAGAGCCACACAAGAGCCCTATCCATTATGGAAAAGGTTCTAAGTTAGCTCCTAGATTCATTGGTCCTTTTGAGATCTTGGAGCGTATCGCCCTTTGGCCTACCATCTAGCATTGCCACCCAGCTTGTCTCGCATACATGATGTGTTTCATGTTTTAGTTCTTAGGAGATATATTGCAGATCCATCTCATGTGTTGGATTGGACATCATTACAGGTGCAGGATCAGGGGTAGGTGATGGTGGAGCCCATTGTATCCTAGATCGTAGGACCCTGGGCCTTCGAGGCAGAGAGGTTGATTAGGTTGGGTACAGTGGGATAGATATGATGAGACTGCAGCTACCTGGGAGGATGCTACTTCATTACGAGTGTAGTTTCCACATTTGTTCTAGTGACTTCCAGGAGGAAGTCGAGTCTAAGGGGAGGGGGATGTAGTGCCCACTTCCCTTTGACACCTTTTGATGCTTATGTTGATACTATGGATTTCATTATAGACATTACTATATTTTGATTTAGTATGTTGTTAGACATTGGATTATGGATTATTGTGGATTTTGATTTGATTATGATGCATGATGATTATTAGAGACACCTGACATGTGGATGATGATATATTATTGGACATGGATATTTTATGGATGTTGTCGGATATGTGATTTTTGGATATTGTGATTTGATCTGGAAAATGAATATTTTATGATGCGGATATATTTGTTGATTAAAAATGCAAATGATGTAATAAGTGACTTTGATGTTGTTGTGATTCATTGTGTAGTTGATTTTTGTGATTTTTGTATCATATTGGATGTTCTGATATGGCCATGAGGCCGAAGGAGGTATTTGCATTTTGCAGGTTAAAAATATCACAACAAAACATCGGGGATCGGAGACCAACCAAAATGGAATTCTAGGTGAATTCAACATGGTCACCATGGCAACTTGTTTTATTGTGTTGTGTGTTGTTTTGTTAGAGATTCCCATGGGGGAATCATCTTTATATGTGACCATGGGTTGTGTATTTTATTTTTATGGTTAATGTTTATTTATTGTTGTATGTATTTTATTTGTAATGTGTTCTCTTCTTTTAATTAATTAATTGTGATGGATTAATGTGAGAGATCATATGTTTAAAGTTTAATTAAATCAAATTGGGATATGGAAAGTAATTATTAGAGTTGTTGGTTGTTTATAATTAATTTGTAAGGGATGTGTAAGAGGTGTAAGAGTTTGTGTAAGTCAGATTTTAGAGTAAGAAATACTCTACCTCCATGGAAATTCGAATTTGACCTTGGGGGCTTGTTTTTGGAAGCTTGTGGGACAAGTAAAACTTGTCCCATGCCTCTAAATTTATGTTACCAACCATACTTATGGTTGAGGATGTGATTTGTGACTTTTATAATGCATTTTTATTCTTTTTGTGCATGTTTTTAATTGCACTTTCTTACATTTTAATTTAATGGTTGTCCCTTGAGGTGTGGGCTATTTTTGAGTGTGCAAGTAACTTGTCATTCTTCACCCACCTCTTTATTGAGCCTTGGAGTTTGGAGTTTGTCTTTTGTGTTTGAATGTGAGGATGTATGATGTGGCATCCTACATGGATCCACATCATCCTCTTCTTTCCCTCTTCTATTTGAAACTCTCTTCTTGTTTTGGGTTGTTGAACCTTTTTGCATTCTTCCTTGGGGGTGCATTTTTCTTGGGAGAGCTCTTGTTTTTGAAGGAAGTTTTGGAGAAATGTTATTGTCTTGGAAAGCTTGCTATTTTTTGTGATTGCTGTTGTTTTTTTTTGGAAAGCTTGTTGTTTGGAAGCAAAATAACCATGGAGAGGTAGGAATTAACTCTCTTTTATTTTTGTTATTTTCTTGTTGTGTTGTGTGGAAAATGCATGCTTTGTTTTTTTTTTTTTGGTTGGGTAGACTACCTTAGGGAAGGTGTAGGAGAAGGCTATGGGGAATTCTTGTGGGGGGCATAAGGGAATGCCATTGGCATCAAAATTTTGTGGAGGGAGTTTGGGTTTGGGATCCACCATGGAAAAGAAATAGCTTGCATTTCTTACTTTGTGGGGGCATAAGGAAATGTGGGGGCATAAGGAGGAATTGTGGGGGCATAAGGAGGGATTTGTGGGGGCATAAGGAAATGTGTGTGATGAATTACTTGGTGGTTTGTATTTGGTGGATGCCCAATTCCCAATTGGGAGGCATAAGTAGCTTCCCCCATAGGCCTTGCTCCTTTGGCTTGCAAGATCAAGCCTGAGTTCTATTTTGATATGTTTTAAATGTAGTTGTGAACTGTTGTTTGCTTTTGGTGTTGCATTGTGTTTTAAAAAGGAAATGTGTATGTGAAAGAATGTTGTGTGTGGAAGCAGTTGTTTGCCATGGTTGAATTACACCTTCTATTGTATCTTGGTTGGGGCTCGGGGGCCAATGATGAAGGAAGGCTTCTCCTTTCATTGGATGTCTTGGTTGGGTGGAGAGCATTGCCTTTCCCCCTCTTTTTTGTGATCATTTGGAGAAGAAAAAATGAGCATGTTGTTGTTTTGGAGCCAAAGAAATGTACAATTTGATAGTCCCTTCTTGTGAGAACAAGTTATTGTGTTCCTTCCCACTTGAAGTGGATGAATTGTATAATTATTTGTAATGAGAAATTGCTTGTATTGATGAGGAAAGATTGAATTTAAATTGTGTAATGTAAAGAACTATCTTCCATTTTCTGTTTTGGAAAGGAATGTGAAAGAGTGTTGTATATTTTATATATTGTATTTGAAACCAAATGGAAAAGAGAAGTTGTAAAGTTGTAATTCTTTTTAAACCAATAAAGGAATGCACTATCTTTCTCAAACTTGCATGGTTGTATTGGAATTGAATTATTATTATTGAATGGAATCTTTATTTAATTTAATAATATAGAAGAAGAAACACGTAGGTGGGAACTATACAATATTGTTTCTCCTTTGAAATGTACATTAGAATTGAAATTAGAACTGCAATTTAACTTAGAAATGAATGGTTGATTTAGTCAAGAAAATGTATTAGACTAGTTTAGAAACTATATACACATTTAAATGATAAAATTGATATACATATTTAAAAGAAATAATTCATTATTATAAATTTCATTATTGGCAATTCATTTTAATAAAAATGTATAGTTCAGACCTACACTTAATAATCAACTTAAAAATGTTATAAATTAACATGCTAAGACATTAATGAACCCAAATTGACAAAGAAAACTCAAGAAAACAACTTAACCATTGCAAATTTGAATCAAAATCTCTTCCTAGGTCATTTTTTCTATCTATTGTTGGAAAAATTCAAACTTGAATAGATTGGGAAAATCAATCTTCCTAAAACACTCTAAACCCTCCCTAGACTAATCCTCCATGTCTGTTTGACATGTTGAGTGAAGGAGGAGATCTAATTTAACCAAATTTGAGAAGTTGAAAATTGCCAGTTCACTAATTAAAAGCCTGCAGATCCTTTTTGCAAAATTTACCCTTAAAACTTATCAAAAAGTAAAATTTATGGTTCTTGTGCAAAGAGGGCATCGAGATTTTCAAAAGTCCTCATTTTCCCAAAACTGAGCTTTCTAGCTCAAGTTATGGCACTTTGAAATTTTTGTGCCTTGGTGGGAAAATTTGGGAAAATTTTCCCTGGCCCAACCCAAAAATTTCCCGTCATTTTGCCTTAGAAAAGTTTTGGAAAAATTTGTGACTTGGGAAAAACTTTTTCACTCAATTTTTCTCTGCCATCCCCTTATCCCAATCGAAGGGCACCACTGTGTCCTCTGGGGCTACGTGTCCCTATGGGAGGCAGGTGGTTCCCTTTTTGAACTAACCTTTTGAAAATTTTGGGAAAATTTTCATTTTTGGCCCCCCGGCCCCGGCCAATGACCAATGAGAGGTGCCACGTGGCACCTTGGGGGTGGTGTGTGGGGGAGGGGAACCCTTTGTTATTTTGTTTTGGCCTTTGGAAAATTTAAAAAAATTTTCCCATGGCCCACAACTCCACATTTTTTCCCCTCGGATCCTTTTCTTCAGTGGGTTGCGGACCCCCCGCACTTCACCCTTTTTGTTCCCTTTTTCCTCCTCGGCGCAATGGCGTGTGCTAATTCCTCTCGCTACTCCATTTTCCCCGCTTTCCCCTCCCTGTCTTCCCCGACGTTGTTCACCGGTCACCACACGTGTCCCCTGGAGGACCCGCGGAGGTGTGGAATGTTTTATGACTTGGAGCCCACGTAATGGGAAAAATTTCCTAAGCCGCCCCATGACCCACCAACCCATTCAAGGGCTTTTCCCCACCTCTTGACACGTGTCCCCTAGGGGAAAATTTGACCTAAGAACTCCACCCACTCATATCTTGAGTTCTACAAGGAGTTAGGAGGACTTCTTTATATCACCGGAAAGGTGAGAAAATTTCCTATCCATTGGGAATGGTTTAGGGAAATTTTGGAAGCATTAAGTATGAGAAAAATCTAGTTGAAACTCTGAGCCTGTTAGAGAGTGGGTATGGGGGTAAATTACTCCTGAACCTAACTAAAACATATAACCCTAAAGTTTGAACCTTGTGAACTTGATATTAGTTAATGAAGGAAAACATATGTTGTAGTACATTGGTTTGTTCGGAACCTGTTAGTGAAAACTGATGTCTTGCAACCTGGTTGTAGACACTTCAAAAAAAAAAATTATCCCCATAATACAAATACCAGCAAACATGTCATCAACATACTCTGCACAACCATCCAAGATGAAAGCAAACAAGGGCACCATCCAAAAATGGTAAATAAACACCGTTATCAATCATGTAGCCTAACCGACCATGGTTTCCCAAGTCCGACACCAAAATCAATGATGCACAGATTACCACACGGTTCCCAGGATGAATGACGCGTCGGTCTCGTAAAAGTCAAATTTCTTTCTTTTTCGACTCTTCAACCCAAAAGTTTTCTATCATCTAAACCCATCTGAATCAACCATCAACTGCCATCCCATAGGGAAATCCATGCAATAAACACAAAATACCTATAAAATTGTGACTTTCCTCCAAAACAACTTGTGCCTCATGCCACTCTGAATAGTAACATACTCCTCTCACTTTGCATGTACATCTATGTCTAACTGTGATATGCCAAAAACCATGGCTTACTCCCACTTAACATGAACTCCCTTGCATTGCCTCTAATAACAAGCTCAAAAGCTCCAATATATATCAGTGAGAAATAAAACTAGATGAAAGAAATATAAACTTGATTCCCTTCTTAACAAATAATACTTCTACATCATAGAAGTTTGGACTTCTTATGAAGTAGGTGAATCACCTTCTTTTCATTCATGTGTACTAACATCTTTGTTACCTGCAACTGTGTGTCTAATCATGACTTTTCATTGAGGATCTCATCCTTAGACTAGATACCCTTGTCCTCAAGATTCCAACACATCCTGGAAATAAAATTCAAACCCACCAAATATCCATGGTCAAATTGTTTACTTGTGTACACAATCCAAACATAATACCAGTTACTTCAAATGAAAGAAATAAAACATGAAGCATATAGAGATACCTAACCTAAATTATCAATAGACTAACTAAGCCAACTTCGTCATCTTTGTGATTCTAACATTGAAGTGATCTACACCATCTCTGTCATGTATACTCTATGTAAAAAATGCGATCCTCTAAAATAGAAAATTGAACCATCCATGCCCTCTCCTACTACAAAAAACCTATACAGATAAGCCATCACAGAGAACGACCACAGTTAGGTAGATGGTACTAGTTAACCTTTGTGACTGAAATTGGTTCTATGGTGACGCCGATAATGCTAGAATGAACACAATGCCACAAAATTGGCATAGTACACCAAACTAGGTTCCTACTCTAACCAAATATGATAGTTATGCTGAGCCATTCATTTCAAGAAGCACCAAAATCTCATACAAAAACATTACAACAATAATCCATGTAATAAAATTACATCAAGATGAAACACATCACCTTACGACAGACCGAAGATACTCAACTGCATCTTCAATCAAGTACATGCTTCACTGAAGGAATCCATGTTGTCGTTATGTGTTACTTTCTCTCTAACAAAGTGGTGCATCTGACTGCACCAAGGATGCATAAATACTCTTCTATCTCATACTCATATCTGCAATCCCAAACCATGCACGTGCATCCAAAATATACAAGCACTGCAATACCAATATAAAACCATACCTCTATAACCCGGATCTGCAATCTAACCACCATGGTTATGCCTCCAAGAACTAGGGACACCTTAGTGAACAAGACACATTCCATACATCTCTCAATTTCTTAAAATCTATGATTTTCTATTTAAAACTAGGTTTCCCGAATGTGACCATGGTCACCCTATCAATGTTGGTTGCCACCTAACCAACAGATCCACTATATTTTCTAGTAACCTCACATTTCTAGCTTCCACTTGAGATTTAAATCTCTTCCTGTAATTTTCACATCAGGAAAAACAAACCTTGCTCTCATACACCTGTTAGTAAACCACTAACAATATACTAAAGCAAAACCTTTCTCTGAAATAACCAAGCTTTGATACCAGTTGTTGGGAATTATGACTATGGAATAGTGTTATGATTTAATAACAAACCAAATCATCCAAATCTTTGATCTATAAAATTCCCCAAAATATAAAACAACGGAAGTATAAAATAGAATAATCCAAATAAAAACAAAGTACACACACATAACACAACATGTACCATGGTTCATCCAATGTGGGATACATCCACCAAAGATAGATAGCTCATATATATATAACAATATTACAAACCAAATATTTAATACAAGAGTGCAATGCATCTCTCCAAGAGTATCTCCTCCTCCAGATCTCTAAATGAGATCTCCATGAGTGCACTACAACCATGCCTCCAAACCACCAGGAGATCTCACATAACCAAGAACCATTGGATCTCTCGAAGCTAACAAATCTCTCTGTGAATTTGTAAACAAGACCTCTCACAAGGGTCTACCAATGTGCAACCATATCTATGCACCAAGAATTAAGTCTCTCCTCCATCTCACTACATCAACCTGTGCATACAAGAAGACAACCTCCTCTACTATATCTGGATACTATCTATACCCACAAGCTCTCCAACAAGCTAATACTAGATATCCTATGGACTAATAATACAACATGATCTCATGGATCTACAAGATAAAAGACTATGTTCTTTGCATACTATGAAAGTCAATACATTGAGACAAGCCAATACAAAGGAAATATAGTAGAAGACATAACACTCTTCTCACTATTCGAGATGTACTGTTATTTCCTTATGTCCAGCTTCTCTTCATTGAAGCTTTATCTTCATGAAAAAAAAAATCTTCTTTTTTTCTTTTTCTTCATCTTCAAACAAGGATAATTAACATGGTTCCTCAATCCTTATGTTCTAACCCTAGTTTTCAAGCTTATATAAGGGTAAGTGTAGCAAGTTGGGGACAATTAAGTGGACATCAAATCTGAATTTTACATCAAAAATAACAAAACATCAAATTTAGTCTTCTCGCGAACTTGAACCATGCCGAAAAGTCAAAAATATGTCATAAAAAGCGGTACCATCACATAGGGAGAGACTGTTAGATTTGTAGAAATATTGATTTGAAAGTGAACAGAATAAGATAAATATCATTTTATATATTTTTTACTAATAGTAGGTCTTTAAGATACTTTTCCCCGTGAATGTTTATGTCTACGTTTAAGACCGCAAATTTTGTTTCACATATCATAATGTGATAAAACTTATACCATCCCAACTGTGGTGAAATGATATACATGTTCAAAAAAAAATATTTGATTTCAATAGTTTTTGATGAATTTATGGTGGGCAAATGGAAAGTGCTCTGTTTTCTTTATGTTTTCAGACCACTTTCACGGAAAAAATCATAAAAATAAAATATTGCTAAAAAAATACAAAATAAAATCTATCCCAAGATAGATAGCAGCATCTAACTTCTCACCAAAGGAAAAAAATATATATCAATTTTTGGTCATCCAAATCGCGGGCAAATGGACTACAATCTTATAGGCGTTTTTAAAAAAATACCAAGTCATTGAATTTTGAGTGTTTAATATAGCTAAAAAATTTCAATTTAAAAAAATAGTATTTTAGAAACTAGATTCGAATGCTACGATTCATATTGATATAAATTTTTCTAATTTTGAGTGTATGCATTGCTAATAATCCCTACAAGTTGATATTATGTTGTTATTTACAATATGATGTCCACTTATGACCCCTTTTTTGTCCCCCAACTTGTTGCACTTACCCATAATCTTATACAAACTTAGGGCACCTTAGCTATACATTACAACCTTTAGATCACCTTTAAATCAAAGGTTAGATCTAATTCCTGTGAGTTAAATATAACCTTCCACACACAGAAACCGATATCGATTCCCTAAGCTGATGGCGGTTCCTCTCTTGTAATGATAAGTGGTTCCTATGTTGACCAAAGATATTTCCTCATGACCAGCGGTGGTTAGCCAAGTGACATAAGTTAATGTAAAATAGCCACCTATAGTGCATGCTCATTATGAAGCAATCTAGCTCCATAACCCAATAATTTTCCTTGAATGTTAGGTGTGAAGATGTTTTGAATGATGTAATGAGTAAGAATGGAAAGAGAATAAAAAAATGAATCGACAGGAGTATTGGTTGGATGAGAAAATGTGGATTTATATGGTGGCCTTTTGGTGAGGGGATCCAACAGGGGCACTCCACTAACCTGTGGAAAAGCTTGCGAGATACTAAGAGAAAAATTTATGCGAAAGTGGGAAAGGGAGTGAGAAAAGAGGTAGGAGAACTAATGTTGCAGGTAGGAAATCAGATTCCTACACACACTAGTTAGAAAATTCATCACATGCATTCATGGGAAGAAACAACCCTGCAAATGGTAACAAGATGAGATAAGATTGCGAACTCAAAGTTTCTAAAATCTCCTCATCAAAGAGGCTACAAAATCCTTCTTCTTGTATTGATGCTTAATCAGAAGTTTTACATAGTGGAGAAATGGAGGAAATTGAGAAAAGGGGAAATGGAAGAAAAATGGCTATCTCCTTTGTTTTCTCTAAGTACAATGCACTCGTGAGTTTACAAGATCAATCAAACCCCCTGACAATGGCGTGAAGAAGCCATTAAATCTCCTCTAAGAAATGGTTACAACTTCTTCTTTGTTAGCAAGAAATGGTTTACAATTTCTTTTCAATCATTTGCATCCATTCGGATTCTTGATTGCGAAGAAACGCCAATGGTGGAAAAACTAGACTTTTCATAATGCGATGCCATTACATTTGTTTTGTAACTTTGAATTTGAACCATTTATCTTGCCTTGAAACTTTAAACTAGAGCCATCCACGTGGGAGAAAATTATTGGAGCGGGCGTGGAGGATGCCTTTTGCATTTTATGCCTTTGTAGAAAATTGGCATTTTTTGACATTTTGGTCCGCCCTTCCGCCTCTCTGCCATAGGCCTAACACGTGGCTTTATTTGAGTGGCGAAGGAATCACGTGGCTCACTTTTTTCAATTTTAACCTTTTTAGAAAAATGCTCAAAACTTCAAAGTTCTCCGCGCTCCGCTCTCCCACTTTGACTTTTTCAATGGTGGGCCGAGACCTTGGTGGAGCCATGGAGCATTCTAGAAATTTTACTTCACTTTTGGAAATTTGGTTAAATTTCCAAAAGTTCCCCAATGGCCCACTCGTCACTTTGACTTTTCAACGGTGGGCTTCACCTTTGACTTTTTCCCTGTGGGCTTCACCTTTGACTTTTTCCCTAATAGCCTGATCGGGGTTGCGGGTCACTTTTTAAATTTTCACCTTTTTTACAAAGAGGCTCAAAATCTCAAATCCCCCTGATGGTCCGCCTCCCTGCTTTGACTCCTTTGACTGTGGGCTCAAGATTTGACTTTTTCTTTAAGCCTGATCGGGGTTGTGGGTCACTTTTTAACTTTTCACCTTTTTTACAAAGAGGCTCAAAAACACAAATTTCTCCACCGACCCACTTCCAATTAGGTATGTCCATGTACCCATGGATGATGGGGCCAAAATTTGATGGGGAAGAAAATGCCCATCATTCCACTGTGGGAAAAAATGCAGAGAAGAAGAAAACTCCACCATTTCGTGCTCGATTTTCAAATTTCTTTCATGAGCGAGGAATTGAAAACAATACAAGGTTCGATGATCTAGGGGCATAGAAAGATTGACAATTTCATTCAAATGAGGACAATCAATAAAATTTTCACGTCGGATAGGAAAATGGAAAATTTATCAAAACAAGTAGACTGGGGATTTGAAACAACTCTAGGGCATGGATTTTCTATCTCTTCGAACTTTCAACTTGGCTTAAATACTTTAGGAGGGCGAGAGCTTGAAATTTTGAATTTAACTTGGAAAATGAAAAGTGGTTTTCGGGGGACAACAAGCTGGCTCTAGCTTGGGGACATGGCATGGACTGAGCATGGCGAAGACATGGTATGAGGATCCAGAATCTCAATTTTTAAACCATATAACATTGACCAATGCCTTATCCATTGGGCCTTGCAGAGTCATGTACAATTTTGAGAAAGAAAGATCAGAAGAAGGAAACACACAAGCACACAAAAGGAAGGAAAGGAAACACACGCACACGAAAGGGAAACAAAACCACACAATGGAAAGGGAAACACACCAAGAAATCACCTATGGTACAAGGCGGGGGACAACCCACTTTCACTGATGATATAGTTTCAAGTATTTCCCACTTTGAGGAAATTCCAATGGTGTTCCATCCAAGTATGAGAGGAGAAAAACATTCTCACCACAAGCTCCATGAATTTGGAATGGGCCGAGCCATAATGAATCAAACTTTCCATGGCTGCCCTTTGGTTCTCTTCTCTTGTCCCATAGCAGGACAAAGTCTCCAACCTTGAATTCTCTTGCCTTAGCCCTCTTGTCAAAGATCTTCTTCACTTTCAATTGGTGTTCTTTGATTTGATCCACCACCTGGAATCTATTTTCTTCCAGCTTCTCTAGAAATAGGATCCTTTTGTCTAAGGAATCTTTGTATTGACCATCTTCTATTTCCTGTAGCAACTTAAGAGCTGGCATCTCAATTGTGAGGGGAATCTCTGCTTCAACTCCATACAATAGTTGGAATGGAGACATACCTATCACCTTCTTGGGAGTGATCCTATCTTCTACCCTAATGCATCATATAACCTTTTGTGCCAATTCCTTTGATTCTCGTCTACAAGCTTGTGGACAATGGTCACAATGTTCTTGTTGCTTGATTTGGCATGTCCATTTCCTTGTGGATAGTAGTCAGAAGAATGAGCTAGGGAGATTCATGTAGCTATAGAAAAACTCGGTCAGCTCTCTTGAAGAGAAATAGGTAGCATTATCTGCTATAATCTTTTGTGGCACTCGAAATGGACTATGATATTCTCCTTGATAAAGTTGCATATTGTTTCAGTGTTGGCTTGTTTGGCGGAATGACTTCCACCCATTTGGTGAAGTAGTCTATTTTGTGAGTACATAGGTGTGCCCCACGTGCTTGAGTGAGGGTTCAGAACACCAATGAAGTCCAGCCCCCACTGTTGAAATGGTTCTTCAATAACCATAGGCCTGAGTGGTAATGCAGCGAGTTGTGATCTTCCAACAAATTGTTGGCATGCTTTGCATTTAGAAACCCAATCTCGAGTATCTACAAAGATGGTGGGCCAATAATACCTTCCTCGGAGGATCTTGTGTGCAGTGACCATTGCTGAAAAATGTCCACCACATGCTTGGTCATGGTATGCTTATAAGAAACTTTTCTTGTTGCTCTTTATCTACGCACCTGAGGAAACAACCATCCAGGCCTCTTTTGTAAAGTGCATGATTCAGATCACAAACTGGCTACCTTCAGCTTGAGTGTTCTTCTTTGTTTGTAATCAAGATGAGGAGGGAATTCTCCATAAGTCAAGTAGTAGGAAATATCAGTGTACCACTCATCGGTAGTGGTGACAAAGAGAACAGTGGGTTGTCTTCTGAACAAGTTGAGCAAGTACATGTTTCTTCGCCATGTTGAACTTTGAGAGTTTCATCTTCAGCAATCAACTTGCACAAGCCATTTCCCCTTACCATATTGGAGGGTTGAATCTCCAAGTCATATTCTTGAGTCTTTGCAATCCAATTTCCTCTTTTAGCTCGGGATCCTGTTGTGTCAAGATGGACTTGATTGCACTGTCAGGGACCATCACCCATTGTATGAGAATTGAGAATGTAAAACCTGAAGTTTTTACAGCCTTGACCACTGCATAGGCATGCTTCTCCAATTGGTTGTACTTTAGCTCATGCTTCTTCAAAGGACAACTCATGAAAGTAATAGGTGCTTCAACATCTTCATCATTTTTCTGAACAAGAACAACAGAGAGTGTATGCTCTGATGCATAACAATACATGATGAACTCTTTGTTAAAATCTGGAGACACGAGGGTTGGAGCCTTGGAAATGGATTTCTTGATCTCTTCAAATGTTTCCTTCCCTTCATTGTTCCATTTGAAACTTGCTTGAGGTTTCATCATGGAAGTGATGTGCTTTGTCAATTCAGCAAACTCAGGCACAAAACGACGAAGAAAATTTACCTTTCCAAAGAATGAATGAACTCCCTTCTTACTTGTGGGTAGGGATAATGCTTGAATGGATCTAATCCTCTTAGGATCAATGTGTGCTCCATGTTTGTTCACAATGTGCCCCAATAACTTGCCTTTTGTGACTCCAAAAATGCACTTTTTGGATTTAGTGATATGCCATGTTTCCTACACCTTGCAAGTACTTGTTCCAAGTGATAGATATGATCTCCCCTCTTCTTGAAAATATTGTGAGATCATCAAGATATATGACAATGTAATGCTTCAGATCTTTAAAGGCCAAATCCATCACCCTTTGGAATGTAGCTCCTGCATTGATTAGGCCAAAAGGCATTCTGTTGTAGGCAAAAGTGCCCCAAGGTGTTGTAAAGGTTGTCTTGGTGTGGTCTTCCTCTGCCACTTTGATTTGATTGTATCTGAGAATCCATCAAGTAATGAAAGCATTTCAGATCCAGTGATTTCTTGTAGGATATGGTCCATGATAGGAAGAGGATAATTTATCCTTGAGTGATGCTTGGTTCAGGTTGCGAAAATCTACACATATCCTTATTTCACCATTCTTCTTTCACTGGCACAATGTTAGCCACCCATGTTGAATGGTGGATGGGAAAGATGATCCTTGCATTAAGCATCTTCATTACCTCCTCCTTGATGGTATCAGCAATCTTTGGGTTATACGGCCTTTGTTTTTACTGCTGAAGGGCTTAACACCCTACTTCAAAGGAATTGAGTGATGCATTTCTTTTGGTTGGAAGGATTTGAGTTCATCATAAGAGTAGGCCAAGACATCTAAGTATTTCTTGAGTAATGCAACAAACCTTCTTTTTTCTTTAGGTGAGCAACATTTTCCAATATTGACCATCCTTGGCTCCTCAGGTACCAATGTTTTCTTTATCAAAATCAGTTGGGCACCGAGAAGATTGCTTTTCTTTCTCTTGAATGAATCTGTCATGTTTGTCGAAGAGGTCTTCTAAAGAGACTAGGCCTTTGGGAATTTTGTTCCCTTTCAATTTGATTACTCCCTCATCATCAATCCCTTGATTCCTTCTTTCTCTTCTTGGGGACTGCTTCTCGGTGTGGATTTTCACCTCCTTTGAAGAAGAGATTATTGAAATTATCCCTTTGCTCCAAAAAGGATAGAATTTGGTTATCATCATTGAAGACTTGCCAATGATTTGCATTTATGCAGTACACTAGGTGGAATACCATTTCAATGGTCACTTTGTCTTTACCAAAAGAAGGATGAGGTATCACTAGGGAAGTTGACACTACAAGGGAATCATCCTTTTCATTTTGTTCCCTTGGAATAGCTTCAATGGAAAATGCATCAAAAGATTCAATGCAATCCCACACTCTGTTTCTGTAATGCTGAGCCTTGGATTTTTCACCTGATATTGTTGGTGGACCTGCTTCACCACAATCTCTACATCACCTTTGCATCTCAGCTTCTTGATTCCCATGTCCTCTGCTGCATTCATGCCTAAGAGCAATGCTTCATACTCTGCAGTATTGTTTGTATTATCAAATTGCAGCTTGTAGGCAAAAGGGTACACCTCATTGGAAGGAGAGTACAATACTACACCAGCTCTGAACCTGCTCTGGAATGACTACCATCAAATTCCATTGTCCAAATTTGATCTTCCTCTTCCTCCATGAGAAGTGGAAAGTTCTCCTCTTTTTCTGATGTGAGGAAGTAGTTTCCTAGCCCACAATCTTGAAAGAGAATGTTTGCTTTTGGATCATCAGACTTTCATATTGTGAACTTCATTTTCTTATTGGTAGTAACTTCTTCATCTCACCTTTTACTAGGATAGTTGTAGATGACCAATCCATTTTTATTTCTCCACCTAGGTCTCTCTGTAAAAAAACTTCTGCTCAAAAGCATACCAAAAGATGTTGGGATGTCTGCTACCAGTATGGTCAAGAGCACCTTCTTGTCTGGAAAATCAGCTAGTGCCACATGTGCATCCTTGATTCTTCCTACCAATGGAACTTGTTTGGATTCCATTGAGTAGCATGTGCCATTTACCCAGGTCAAAGTGAGGCCTAGAGAATTTACAACTTTGGCTGGCATCACATTATCTGAGGCTCCAGAATCTATGATACAATTATTTAGCTGGAAGCCTTTAATGAGGAGTGATAGGTAGAAAGGTTCAACTCTGTTGATGTTGGAGGCACTGAGGGCTAGCATGTTTTGGGAAGGTGGTGTGGATGGTGTGGGGAGTAAGCCTTTAGAATTTGGACTTGAAGAGATAGGGTTACCACCATGAACTGTATTAATGAATCTATCAAATTGGGTAGGGTGTGTTTGTAGGTATTCTATTTCGAGAGAGTTGGACTTTGGTTTTGCTTGCATGTTCCACAAAGTCGAATGGGGAAATGGTGGGTGAGGAAGAGGCTCCTGAAATGGAGGAAGATCTACATGGTAGAGACTTTCTACTTTTGGTGTTGGGTTCTCTTTTTCAGATGTAACAATTGGCTTGGAAGGGGGTGAGGGTGTAGCCTTTGACTGAACTTTAGATGTTTTTGCAGGACCAACATTTAGAAGAGAATTATTCTTAGAAAATTTTGAGCTGGAAGAAGAATCAAATGACTTACTTGGTATAGTAGCATGCTCTTTGGAAACTAGTGAGTCTGGTTTTTCTTTGGCTGATTCCATGGAAGGTGGTAATGGTGATCCTCTATTGATGATTTTATTCTGTGTAACCTCTGGAGGACAATCTTCTTTATTCTTCTTCTTATCCTTTATTACAACTGTTGGGGCTGAAATCCCTTTCTTAGATTGAGCATGAGTGAAAACAACACATGAGAAACTTGGAACTTCTTCATCACCTTCATCTTCATCATCAACATACTCAATCAGGCCATTGTGCATATCAACTTCCTCAATCTCAAGATAGTTTTCATAATCTTCCATGTTTTCTTCTTTAGTTTCATCAATTTCTGCTTCCTCCTCTGGCTCTTTGGTGTCACAGATGGCATTGACTGGTGGTGCTTCAAGAGCAAGCAATGACGAGGAGGTGGAGAAATCCTTGGCCTATCTGGAGGGTTTGGTCTCCTTGAAGCATTTTGCATTGTGATATGAGATAGCTGCTTCTTCAAGGCAACCAAGTCATTTGCCATTTTTTGGAACATCGGATCTGTGGTGATAGAGTTTGAATTCTGACCCTTTTGTTTCCCATTGGGGCCTTTCACCTTTCTAGAAAGGATTAGATCATCATCGGTTTCTATTGCAAAGTCTGGGCTTGCCTCAATGTTCTTGGTTGGGCTCTTCTGAGGAAGAAACCTACTTCTGATGGTAGAGCACTGATGAAAAACCTCTTCAAATTATTTTTGGGAGGCACCACATCTTCAGGGATCCTTCTTATCACTCTATCATATCTTGCTACAAAGTCCCTCATTGACTTGGAGGTTTCTTTCTTCATTTGTACCAATTGGACCAAAAGATCCTGACAATCTTCCGTGGTCTTGAACCTATGTTTGAATGCACTTCTTATATCTTCCCAATAGGTGATAGACCTTGGGGGTAGCATGTAGAACCATTCGAAAGCCTTTTCTTGAAGTGACTCCACAAAGAGTCGGACTGACACATCTTCATCCTCAACACCCAACACACCACAAGTAGTGATAAATGTTTGCTACATGCTCTTAGGGAGTTGAGAACCATCCCCTCTGAATTTTGGGAAGTTTTTCTTGAGCCTCTCGGTAGCTCATGGAGTGGTTGAGCAAGAGCCAGTGGACCGGTGTTTCCTCCCCATGGTACATTAGGCCTATGGGCTTCATGATCCCATTCATGCTCATGATCATGATCCCGATCCCCCATTCTATTTTATTTCTATCTTCCAACCTTGCTAAGGTTATGGCTTCTTGTTGTTCTTTCATCTGCCTCGGCTTGAAGTCTCTCGATTTCTTGAGTTGAGCTCTTATTTCTTCGTCGGCTCTCACCTCTCTTTCTCTAGCTTCTTCTTTGGTCTTCACGTCAGTGAAGTCTACAAGGTTCTCGTTTATGTATGAAAATTCACCATCCAAAGGATTGGAAACACTTAGGTTCCCAACGTGACCGGTTTCTTGAAAAGGAAGCCTCTGGATTCGAGTAGCTCTTGTCTCCTTTGAAGTTCCTAAAAAATGGGATCAGTTTGTCCTCCTTGTCTCTGTTTCTAGGTGAATCTTCTATCCGCCAGCTTGAAAATCTATGCTCTTCTTTGTGGTGTTGGGATTTGTCTTTGCCTCTCAATTCAGTAGTGTGTTCTTCTTCAAGGTCCAGAATTCTCGTGGCAATGAAGTAGTGATTGGCACTTTGTCTATTATGCCAGATAGCTTCCCTCAAATCTGAAGCAACGTCTTCTTGGATGTGGAAGATCAATTCGGGTCTTTCAATAGGAGGGCTTCCCGGAATAGCCATGATTTGAATCCATGTGGCTCATATAGCCATTCAAATTCTAGAAATTTTTTCTCTTTTTTGAATTTTGAATTTTTGACCTTGCGGTCACATTCAGGTGCAGATGTTGCTAAATCTACCCCATGGTGGGTGCCAAAAACTATTGGCGAGGAATTTTTGGGTGGAAAAACTTGTGAATTCCTTTCAATGCTCTAGGAATCTAAGTCCCTCTACTTAACCGGTGCAACTACCATATATGCATGTGTGAAAATGTGGATTTTTGTGGTGGCCTTTTGGTGGGGATCAGCGGGGGCACTCCTTGACGACCTGGAAAAGCTTGCGAGATACTTGCAAGAGAGAACTTTTTCTATGAAAGTGGGAAAGGGAGTGAGAAAAGAGGTAGGAGAACTAATGTTGCAGGTAGGAAATCAGATTCTGCACACACTAGTTAGAAAATTCATCACATGCATTCTGGGAAGAAACTGACCCTATGTAAATGGCAACAAGACGAGATAAGATTGTGAACTCAAAGTTTCTAAAATATCCTCATCAAAGAGGCTACAAAATCCTTCTTCTTGTATTGATGCTTAATTAGAAGTTGTACATAGTGGAGAAATGGAGGAAATTGAGAAAAGGGGGAAATGGAAGAAAAATGGCTATCTCCTTTGTTTTCTCTAAGTACAATGCACTCGTGAGTTTACAAGATCAATCACTACCCCTAAAAATGGCGTGAAGAAGCCATTAAATCTCCTCCAAGAAATGGTTACAACTTCTTCTTTGTTAGCAAGAAACGGTTTACAATTTCTTTTCAATCATTTGCGTCCATTCGGATTCTTGATTCGTGAAGAAACACCAATGGCGGAAAAACTAGAATTTTCATAATGCAGCCATTACATTCATTTTGTAACTTTGAATTTGAACCATTTATCTTGCCTTGAAACTTTAAACCAGAGTCATCCACGTGGGAGAAAATTATTGGAGTGGGCGTGGAGGATGCCTTTTGCATTTTATGCCTTTGTAGAAAATTGGCATTTTTTGACATTTTGGTCCACCCTTCCACCTCTCTGCCATAGGCCTGACACGTGGCTTTATTTGAGTGGTGAAGGAATCATGGCTCACTTTTTCAATTTTAACCTTTTTTAGAAAAATGCTCAAAACTTCAAAGTTCTCGTCGCTCCGCTCTCCCACTTTGACTTTTCAACGGTGGGCCGAGACCTTGGTGGAGCCACGGAGCATTCTAGAAATTTTACTTCACTTTTGGAAATTTGGTTAAATTTCCAAAAAGTGCCCCTTTTGATGACCCACTTTGCTTTGATCGGGCTTCACCTTTGACTTTTTTTCAATGGGCGGGCTTCACCTTTGAATTTTCCCTGATAGCCTGATCGGGGCTGTGGGTCACTTTTTAAATTTTCACCTTTTTTACAAAGAGGCTCAAAATCTCAAATCCCCGATGGTCCGCCTCCCTGCTTTGACTCCTTTGACTGTGGGCTCAAGATTTGACTTTTTCTTTAAGCTGATCGGGGCTGCGGGTCACTTTTTAACTTTTCACCTTTTTTTACAAAAGGCTCAAAAACACAAATTTCTCCATTGACCCGCTTCCAATTAGGTATGTCCATGTACTCGTGGATGATGGGGCCAAAATTTGATGGGGAAGAAAATGCCCATCATTCCCAACTGTGGGAAAAAATGCAGAGAAGAAGAAAACTCCACCATTTGCGCCTGATTTTCAAATTTCTTTTGTGAGCTGAGAATTGAAAACAATACAAGGTTCGATGATCTAGGGGCATAGAAAGATTGAAAATTTCATTCAAATGAGGACAATAATAAAATTTTCACACGTCTAGACAGGAAAATGAAAATTTATCAAAACAAGCAGTTGGGGATTTGAAACAACTCTAGGGCATGGATTTTTCTATCTCTTTGAACTTTCAACTTGGCTTAAATACTTTAGGAGGTGGAAGGACAAGCAAGAAGAAGATGAGATGAGATGAGAGAAGATGACAAAGAGTAGAGGGTGAAATGATGAAAAAGGGGAGAGAGAGAGATTCAAAATGAAAGAAGTGAATTATGTATGACATGAAGGGAGAGAAATTATGGAAATATTAAGGAGATGAGGAAGATGAATAATTTAAAGAAGATGAAAGAGACGATAGAACAAAGAAAAGAAAGAAACTATGAGGGACCAGAAAGATGTGAAGAAGATCAGAGGAAGAGAAACTAGTACAAAATGATTGAAAAGATAGGGATGGTAGAGAAAAGGAGGGGAGGGGAGGAGGAAGGTGAAAATTATTGGAGAAGAAGAGATGATATATCGATACAAGGAGAATATTGAAGGAACCCAATCGTTGTAGAAGGCGAGGAATAAGGAGGTGGTTTTTGTAAAAATGAAATAGGGGTGAGAGGATGTGATGATGGGGAATGATGAGAAAATTTGGATGGTGAGAGTGTGTAGTGATGGGGAAGTGTGAGATGAAAAATCATCCTTAAGAGGAACTCTTAAGTAAGATCGCCGTCTGAAAATGATGGTAAATGGAGGGGGAAACAAGAATGGTTTGTTGGAGAAGATGATTATGGCGAGGGGTAAGAGAAATAGGATGGAGGAAATTTGATGGGATGGGGGAGGGCTAGATGGAAAATCAACCTTAAGAGGGACTCTTAAGTAAGATTGTCATGCTACATGAATGGTTAAGTAGGATCACCAAGTTAGAGATGAAGAAGAATGATGGGAAGAAGGTCCATGAGGTAAGCAGTGACTTGAGTGATTGATGGAGGTGGGGGAATAGTGTATGACAAGGTGGACTAAAGGGGAACCCTCAAGTGAATTTTCCATCTTTGCATGAGTGTGTGTAAGTAATATTTCCAAGTAGAAGACGAGATGCTAGGAAGAATGAGAAAATAAGGAATGGTGTATGAGAGAATGGAATAAGAGGTGAGAGGAGGTGATAATAAGGAAGGAAGGAAACTATTGGTTTCTCAAACGTGCACCCACATCTCGGATAATGGAAGGAAAAAGGTGTTTAAGACCACAATAAAACTGTCCCCAAGTTGTGGGACCTTGTGTGCTTGGAACAAATCTCCAGGAGAAGGCCGGTTCCTCTATCTATTTCTACTGCTACTACTAATCCTAGTGATGGAAGGGGAAACTAAGCTAACAATGCTAAGGGACCAAGGATAGAAGGATAACATGAAAGGAAACCTACACTAGAAGGTGATAACACCAGAAAAGAGGGATGAACACTATCTGTTTTGAGTGGGAATGAAAGGGAATACGTGAAAGGAGGCTAGGCATGAGTAGCATGGCTAAACATGTATTTACCGAGTGTCCTCATGGAACACAACTAAATAAGGAAGCGCGTAAAGGATCTAAAATGGCACAACCAACACACAACATAAAAGAAAAGGTGAGAAGAAGGAATGCAAACACGTTAGGACAAAGAATAGTCACAAAACAATACTTCTATTACTTTGAAAATGCACAAATCTGTTATTCTGATGGTGAAGGAGCCAATATCCACATGAAAGAACTAGATCTAGAGGTCTGCAACTCAAAATACATAAAATATGAAGTCCTTAGTAGAATGCATAAGGATCCATAGTGTCCAACATTAATAATGAGCCTAGCTCTTACATTTATATATAAATCTGTAGAAGGAGAAGAGGAGGGAAAACTCAAATTTGAAATGTAACCATCAACAAGAAGCATTCAATGCCTGCAAATCCACTTGAGAGTCTTTTGAATGCACTTCCCTAGGTCTGGTTGGTGTGTTAGATGAGGAAGGATGGTGGATCATATCAAATCAAGTTGTTGAAGAAATCATAACTACTCATCCATGCTCGGAGATATGTTTTCCCATTTCACCTACCATATCTACCAAGAATTTGAATTTGAATGTCTAGCAAATTGTGCACGATGTAAGCATCTCTTTGAAAAGTCTAGGTGCATGCCAATCTAAACTCGTAGTAGAAGATACGTCCTGTTAGAAGACATCAAAGTGGCAAGTGCACAAAAAACATGTGGCACGACTCGATTGGCTTAAATGATGGCCAACTATTCAAATATTTTCATTTCTACCACATGTCACTTATTGATTTTTTTGCGAGGATTTAGATCCTGTATGTGCACTTTGACTAGTTATGTGCGGCATCCTCAAGCATGTCATAAGATGACCTGGCATAGAAGGGCACAAAGGAGGGCACGAGGAAGGGCATGCAAAATAAAATAGAGGAACGTGTGCTACGCACGTGGGGAATGAGGCAAATTGGTGAGAAGATAACGGATGGTCAAATTACAACCATTACAAAGTAATGGGCATGGCGCGTGAGAGGGCCAAGGACTTAGATTATTGAAGCAAGTGTGAGACGCGAATGCGGGTGAAGAAGATGCTTAAGAAAGTGAATGCACAGAGGTGGGCACAAGGGAGGATTAGAACAAAGAGGAAAAGGAAAGTGGAAGGGGAGAACACAAATCATGTAAGGGAACTTGAGGAAAATAAGTGGTGCCTGGGGGAAACTACAACCAAGGAAATGTGCCAATTGAACTGAGCACGTGTAACCTTCAATGAGGAGCTAAGAGCCAAAATATGTATACAAGTTATCCAAATAACTAGGAGAGTTATTTGGATAACATGAAACAAAGGAGTGTCACATTATTGGATGGAGGAATATATGTAGTGTAGAATGGAGAGTGTGAGGGGGATATTTAATTGGGATGCCCATATGGTGAGAGTGATGAGGCAAGAATGAAAAGTGGAGAGGCAAAGAAAAAATATATTTGTGGTGGTGATTGTCATCGATGAAAGAGGAGATGGTGGAGAAGTTTCTACAGTGGGAAGATGTTAGGAAGAGGTTATACCTCAAATAAGAGTCCCACACTGAAGGGGTGATTAAGTAATATTTTTCAAGTTTTAAGAGTGAAAGGGAAGAACACATAGTGGTGAGAGAGTGAATGGTGAGAAGGGTGACTGGATAAGTGAGGTGAGAGGACCAATGGATCAAAGGAATGGTGAGATTCCCAAACCAGAGAATATATTAGTATGGGTGCAAGGGTGATAGGCCACCTTTGGGACAAGCTTGGAACAATTATACGTGGAAGGCGCGGATCGGCCGAAAAGCCTCCAGGCCCAAACAAAAGGGACATCTGGGACAAATGGACGCGAAATGCCCGAATCGGCCGAAAGAAAGAAAATTTGTCCAAGTCCTTTACGGGATCGGGAGCAAAAGGGACAAGAGTGCGTGAGGACGCGAACCGACGCGAACCGCCGGCGAATCGAAGAATTTGTCCTGCATAAAGACCGGGACATTTGGGACAAATGGACGTGAAGGACGCGAACCGGCCGGATCGGCCGAAACAAGAAACTTCAGCACAAGGACAAGTGGGACAAAGGGGCGCGTGGGACGCGGATAGCCGAAGGAGCCGAAAGCCAATCAGATCACGCCACGTGTCACCGGCAAAAAAGGGACGAGGAAGCCCATTTTGGGTGGATCGGAGGATTCTGTCCCGCGAAGCACTGGGACATCCGGGACAAAAAGGACGTGGTGGACGTGAAAATCTGGCAGCCCGTGGACAAATCACAGCATGACACGTGTCGCCAAGGAAAAAGGTCCAAAAGGTCAAAGGGGCAAGTTTTCGAGCACTGATCCGAACCAATGAAATAGTGCCACGTGTCCAAGTTTAAGGGGCCCACAAGAAAAGCCCGCGAAAAGGTGGAGAGAGAAAATTGCTCAGTGAACCAGAGCCTGCCACGTGTCATCCAGATGGCAGAGCGCGGGAAAAGAAATTTAAAAATCTGTTTTCACCTGTTTTGTGCCCTAAATCTTCGTGATCATCTTCATATCTTCGATCCAGAGCTCAGATTTGCACGTTCTTTATATCAACGGAAAGCTGTTGAAATTCTCTACATGATTCTGGGATCAATCTCACATTTTGGTGTAGTTTGGAGGGAGAAAATTAAGAAAATGTCTCTGACGCGTGGTGATAGATAGAAGTAATGCTTCAACAACCAACTTTAATGCAGCAGCAGATACCGCCGCTCCCGTTAGACCCGCCATTTTGCTAGGATCCACCGCTTCGTCATAATGAGATGATTTTAAATGCTACCAAGAAGTGGTGGGGTAGATTCTGGATTTCCTCTCTCTTCCTCTCTCATTTCTTGATATATATTGTAAAGAAGAGCTCCTTTAAGGGGTCGACATTTTGTTTTGCATCCTCCCTTCTTCCCTCGCTGCAAGAGAAATTGTGGAGCTTTCAAACCTCCCATATGGGTCAGTAATGCCGCTTTTTTGCCTCTTGGCCACCGCAATGTATCGTATCGACTCTTGAGCAATAATATATGTGTTGTGATTGACTCTCAACCCTCTCATGTATTCATTGTTGTCATTTTGATCTCTTATCATAGCTTTGGTTACCCGTGCATGGTGTTTGTATTGCATCTATGTGGTCTGTGTTAAATTTGCAAAACAAGTGTCTAACATTCCTGCATCACCTTTGTAGTTTAGGTTTTATTCTATGCATTTTCTTACCCCGTCTCTCTCTGGCAAGTTAGATTAGGTTTTAGCAAACCCTCTCGCATTTTTTTTGTGTGCATCTCGAACAGAGGAATAGAACCACCTTCTCTCGGAGAATCTTTTCTCATCTTTACAAGTCCCACGCTGGAGAAAGGATTCCATGTTGTGCAATCACACCGGATGCCCGAACATCAACCTAGAAGCCCGATTTGCATCCAGGGGTGCCGTGAGTCTCGCAACAGTTTTGGCACACCGGTGGGACTAGAGGTCTCATTTTTATCAGCAGCAAAGTTGATATGCATCTCGCTGCAGTTTTCTTGCTTATAAGAGCTATTATTTGCATATCCGCGACTCCAAGGGGAAGAATCAACTCGGTTTCAGCAAAGGCAGCCCGAAAACTCATGAGAAGAATCACCACAAGGTCAAGAGTGGAGAAGAAGAAGTGTTGTTTGAATACCTGCAGTTATCTCCAAGAAGAAGGCAAAGAGGAAGAAGGATTCAAAGGTCTCCATCTCCACCAAACAGAACTCTCTCAACTCCTCCACCTGACAGGCCTTTCATTCAGTATACAAGGGTTTTAAGACCGATTAGAATGGCTCGTAACAATCCCTACGTCAACTTCACAGCAAAGCAGCCCACTTGCTCTCAATGCACAACATCCAGCTTCCTATGCAGCCTCAAGAACATTCCCTACTTCACCGGAGAAAATCGACTACCTGTGTGATCATGTTAAAGATATTGCTAACCTTTGTGCAATCCATGAAATCAATGAAATGCAAGTGGTCACAAGTTATCGCATCTTCCTTCAAGGGTAAAGCATTACAATGGTTTAGGAGCCTGAGCTGGTTCTATCACAAACCGGAATCAGCCGTGTATTGCACTTCACGAGCAATTTGGAGAGAAGGGAGACAACTTGTCTCTTTTGGAGCAGCCGACAACTATCAAGAGAGAGCCCCAACGAGCAAAAATGATCGACTTCAACTTCAGATTTCAAAGGTCTTGGGATAGGATTCCAAAGTGGCAACAAAGCCAAACAGCAGAAGGTGCTTTTCTATATTACCTTAAAGCTTTGAATTCTGATATTTCTATGTTAATTCAGTCCATGGGAGGCACAACAATCCCTATGGCTTATAAAGATTGCCATTAGAGCCGAAAACCTGTCTTATTCAAGCCGGTAAACCGGCTCCTAGGCCTCCCATGCCCTCAGTATCCAAACTTAGAAAATCCAAGCACTAGTCAAGCACCCACTTTGGCTCCTGCTCCCACCCCTAGAAATCAAAGTTCAAATGAAGCTTCCACTTCATCTCCAAGTGCTTCAAATGAACTCCAAGAGGTCATGAAACAAGCTTGCAAAATTTGGGAAATGAGCTGGTTACTATTAAGAGGCAACAAGCCCAAGGTTTCGACCTTCCTATCAACCTCAAGCTCTCAGCCTAATAGCAGCCATACCAACCACAAAACCACCACCTAATCCAGCTTGCAAATGTGAATCAAACAAGGCCTCCTCTAATAGACCATTCCAGCCCTATAATCCAAATGCTATATCTCGCCTCTAAGGCATTAGTGCCAACACAGAACAACATTGCTCAGGAATATGACTGGTGCTTTCCATGCAACGAGCCTCATAACCAATCCATGTGTTTCAATGGTGCTCTCAATCAAGCACCGATGGTGACAACTACCGGGTGTGGAGGGCGAGGGCGCCAAGGAAACAACCAACAACAAGAAACATTCCAACAAAGAATCAGCCCCAAATGACACCACGTTGGTGAACCGGCAAGCGTAAGATTTTCGTGGCATGAATCAAAAGTTTCTCAAGGTGTCGCAGCCAACACAAGGTCAAAGAGGAGAAATTTGGGTGAAGAACAGCCATTAGCCCCAGCCAATCCACAACCTTCCACGGCTCCACAAATGATCGGGCAAGCAAAGTCCAGTTTCAAATGCACAAGGACAGCAAGAACAGCCCCTAGGCCAACTCAAATGCTGCTGCTGCCACACGCAAGGGAGTGAATGTACAAACCAAGGGACAAAAAAGGATACTTCATCCCCGCTCAAGATCATTGAACAGATGAAGAAGACTAACGTCAATATATCAATGTGGGAATCCCTATCCATCCCCAGACAAAGAGATCTCGCTGCAAGCTGCCATGAAGGATTGGACAACTTCAATCAAGCAGGTTCGATGCAAGACAAAGTGCTTACAAATGCTGCCCACTCAAGGAAGCCATGGAGGGCAACAAGGTAAAATGTCAAGCCCCTCCTTTCTATGTTTCATTAATCATGGGGATAAACTAGTACACAATTGCATGATTGATTCCGGGGCAAGTAGCTCTGATGCCCAAGCAAATAGCCGATCACCTGGTCTCCAATATGAAGTAATATCTAAAGGGGTAGTGCAATTGGATGGGACAGCAATAGCAATAGCTTGGAGTGATTAAAAACTTGAGTCTTACCCTCGCATGCATGTCCAAATGTTGTTGTTTTACAAGATATATCAATCATAGACCTTCCACCACTCTTTGCCCTTTGCTTGTCAAGGGACTTCACACCAAGATCGGGGGTATTTGTCTCGCCGATTGGTCTCACATGTGTTTAGAACAAGGTATGGAACTAAGGCTACAATTAGGTCTCGAACCTATTGCAAACTTCCATATTGAGCCTTACACTCCAAGTCGATTAATGCCAATTGCTCAAAGATTTGATCAAGAAGATCACCCTAGTATCGATGAGGTCGACACCAAGGTGGAAGTATCCTGACCTAACTCTTGATGAATGGGCAAACAAGATACATGCTTTTGATCCCTATCAAGAAGTAGAAGAATCGATGGGAGTCTATCAGTATACACGAAGAAAATCAACCTGTTCCTAGCATCACCAAGCCAAGCCATAATGATGACAATGAGGTATGGCAGCTGTTTTTTGACGGATCAAGGAGTAGGCAAGGCGCAGGAGGTGGAGCCATGCTTGTTTCACCTCAAGGCATCAAATATTATTCAGCTTTTCATTTCCAGTTTTCTTGTTCAAACAACACAACTGAATATGAGGCCTTGATTCATGGACTTCATTGGGCTAGGAAAAAAGGGATAAATAACTTGCAGGTGTTCGGGGATAGCGAGCTAATCATCAACCAAGTTAGAGGACAACATGCTACAAAGAACGACTTGCTGAGGAGCTACAAGAATAGGGTATGGGACCTCATTGAGGATTTCGAAGCTTTCAACATGTGTCCATACCTGTGAAGAAAATGAAGCCGCATGGATAGGCTCGCAGCAGTTGGAGCAACGTTTGATGTGGTTGACAACATCAAAAGGGAAAAACACAGCCACATATCCATGTGATTGTGAGGCCAGCAGTTCCAGATAATAACACAGTTGGCAGGTGTTTGAAAATGATCAACAGATCGTCAATTTTTTACAAGAAGAGGCTGAATTCTCGCCTAGAATCAGATGACAGACAGAAGAGCAGCAAAGATGGGGATCAAGTAGTGCAGCTGCATGACAAACAAGCTTCCCAAGGGTTTAGTAACGTTGGAGTCTATCTTCAACCCTAACGACCAGTTCCTGTAAAGAAAAGGCTAACATACAGGTCAAGAGGGAAGATTCAGAGCCAATTCCGGTTGGGGAAGGCAAAACACTTCAAATTGGTAAAGTGGCCACCGAAAGCAGAGAAATCAGATTTTCATACAGCCTTTGTCAAGAATTTCCAGATGTCTTCGCTTGAGCTATGAAGACTTGAGAGGATTCAATCCGAATTTGGCACAACATACCATAGAATGGATCCAGATGCTAAGCCCATCGTGCAAAAGTAAGAGACCCGTTAACCCTCACATGAGCCTCTAATGAAGAAAGAGCTAAATAAGCTAATAGAGGCAAGCATTATATTCCCGATCAAGCACTCAAGTCGGGTTGCTAACTTGGTTCCTGGCCAGAAGAAAAGTGGAGAAATCAGGTTGTGTGGACTTCCGAGACCTCAATAGAGCATCTCTCAAAGATCATTACCCGCTTCCTTCAATGGAACAAATATTGCAAGTAGATCCGGTTCGAGAGATTCTCTCTCCTAGATGGCTACTCAGGGTATAATCAGGTGATGGTGAAAGAAGAAGACCAATTCAAGACAACCTTCACAACTAAATGGGGCACATATGCTTACAAGAAGATGCCATTTGGGCTGTCCAACGCTGGTGCTACCTTTCAAAGGGCAATGGACATGGCATTCAAAGGCTTGATCAACAAGATAGTGCTGATATATCTAGATGATATCACTGTCTTCTCAAAGAATGCAGCAGACCATCTCTTTCACCTCAGGCAAGTGTTTCAGAGGTGTAGAAAGTTCAGAGTATCTTTGAACCCCAAGAAGTGCATCTTTCTTGCACATGAAGGAAAGCTCCTGGCCATGTTGTCTCGAAAGAGGGACCGGCAATTGATCCAGAGAGGGTCAAGCCATAAGAGCACCGCCATCGCCAAGTCACAAGAAGGCTCTTCAAAGTTTTCTTGGGAAGGATCAATTTTGTCCGCAGTTTATCCAGATTTTGCAGCCCTGTCAAGCCCATCACCAAAATGTTAAAGAAGAGCATGGCTTTTAAGTGGACAGCAGAAGGCAAGGAGAGTTTTGAAGCAATCAAAGAAGCTATCTCTCAAGCACCAACTCTCATCAACCTGACTTCTCCAAGGATTTCATCCTCTATGCATTTGGAGGTGATGACACTATTTTTGCCATTCTGGTACAGCAGAACAAAGATAATGATGAGCAGCCGATTGCCTTTTTTTTAGCCCAGAGCCTAGATGATCGCGAGGTGAGGTACTCTTTTATGAAAAGCATGTACTTGCAAAGAATCGAAGCTTGAAGAAATTCAAGCATTTAGTCTCAAACAACAAGGTCCAGTTTGCTGGTCTCACATGCGGGAGTTAAGGACTTCCTCCTCAACAAGGATTTGAATGAGAAAAGGGCAGGTTGGATCACCCGTGTCATGGAGTATGACATTGAGATCAAGATCACCAAGCTGGTAAGAGGGAAAGGACTGTGTGAGCAGCTGGTTTTAGGGAAGCAAAAGGAAGTATGCAACGAAGAAGAGGCTGTTTTGATAGTCCAGGACAGCCATGAGCCAAGCGGCAATCATGAAGAAGACAATGCTTCCCCCATTCCTTGCTGGACCCAAGGTATTATGCACTTCCTAGGTACAGGCCAGTGCCCCCCAGAGATGAACAAGACCCAAAGGAGACACTTCAGATTACAGGCTGTCCCGTATGCCATTGTTGATGGAGTTTTGTTCAAGAAAGATGTAAATGGAGTGCTGCTGAGATGCATTAGCACAGGTCAGATTCAAAGGGTATTGGAAGAGTTTCATGGTGGACCAGCTGGTGGCCATTTTGCGCCAAGAGTGACAGCTCTAAAAATTATGAAGGCTGGTTATTATTGGCCTAAAATCTTCAAATGATTGCTACGCATGGATCAAGAGGTGTAAGAATTGTGCATTCTTCACAGAAAAGAGAAGTTTGCTGCCCTTCCATCGCATCCAATCTCAGCTTGACCAGCCATTCATGCAATGGGGTTTGACTTCATGAGTCATTAATCCCAATTCAAGCCAAGGGCATAAATGGATTTTGATACCATGCACTACTTCACCAAATGGACAAGCAAAGAGCACTCAAAGAGGCAAATGAGTCTAAAGATCTTAGACTTTTATGAGGGAATAACAACCAGATTTGGTGTACCCGCCACAATAATCTCCGATAATGCATCGCATTCATCTGGATCTAAGGTGACCGAGTGGGCTGTCAAGAATGGTATTTACCTAAGCACTTCATCGAACTATTACCCTCGTGGTAATGGCCTGTGCCGAGTCTACAAACAAGAACTTGTTGAGGATCATTAGGAGAACTCTTGATGAGAATCGAGGTCTTGGCATACCAAGTGAAATCAGCCTTATGGGCTGATAGGATCACTCCCAAAAGATCCACAGTAACTCTCCATTCAGGCTTGTCTATGGAAGAGAGGCAATCTTGCCCATGTCACTTGAGTTGCCAACATTGGAACTCATGAAGCAGCTGGAGTTACTTGAATTTGAGCCCATGGAGGTGAGGTATGCAGAGTTGATGGAGCTCAAGAGATCGAAATCGTGCATCCCAAGCAATGGAAAAGGATCAAGCTTTGATCAAGAAGACCTTTGATAGAAGGCCAAAGATAGATCTTTTCAAGTGGAGATCTAGTGTTGAAATGGGATGTGGACAGAGCAAAACCGGGAAGGCATTCAAAATTTGATGCCATTTGGAGTGGCCCATACATGGTCACGAAGTGCAAGAGCAGCAATGCTTTCCAATTGGCCTCACGATGGTGAAGAACCGCAGATTCCAAGAAATGGAATCTATCTCAAACATTGCTACATCTAAAAAAATAAAAGGTTCACCCTTGTAAATATTAGCCTAGATTTCAATTCCTCTAAGTGCGTATGCACATTGTCTTGTCAGTAGTTAGGTTCGCTGGGTTTCCTAAGTGCTTTGGGCGCAGGTTTTTTTCGCTCCTAGATTGAGTTTTTTTACAGCTTCAGCGTGCTCTCGAGAGGGAGTTGCAAGATCGTGCTCATTTCAAAGTTATCGCTTATGACTCCATGCCCAATGGATCGCTAAAAGGCCACCGATCTTCTACCTAAGCAGCAGTGACCCTAAAAGTCACCAAATTGTTATCCAAATTTCACCCCCAGAGTTAATTTGATAACATGCATCGAGTTTTTAGTTCCAAGCAAGTAGATTGATTCAGGGAAAATCGTAAAATTGGCTAAGTCCTCGCTCAAGGCCACCTTTGGGACAAGCTTGGAACAATTATATACGGAAGGCGCGGATCGGCCGGTAAAAGCCTCCAGTGGCCCAAAACAAAAGGGACATCTCGGGACAAATGGACGCGAAATGCCCGAATCGGCCGAAAGAAAGAAAATTTGTCCAAGTCCTTTACCGGGAGCAAGGGACAAGAGTGCGAGGAGAAAGGCGAATCGACGGACCAAAAAATCCGGGAAACTGGGAAGAATTTCCCAGAAGAAAGAAAATTTGGGAAAACCGGGACATTTGGGACAAATGGACGCGAAGGACGCGAACCGGCCGGGATTGAAAAAGAAACTTCAAAGACAAGGACAAGTGGGACAAAGGGGCAAAGACAAGGACAAGTGGGACGCTGGGACGCGGAGCCCAAGGAGCCGAAAGCCAATCGATCACGCCACGTGTCACCGGCAAAAAGGGACGAGGAAGCCCATTTCGGGTGGATCGGAGGATTCTGTCCCGTGAAGCACTGGGACATCCGGGACAAAAAGGACGTGGTGGACGTGAAAATCTGGCAGGCCCGTGGACAAATCACAGCATGACACGTGTCGCCAAGGAAAAAGGTCCAAAAGGTCAAAGGGGCGAGTTTTCGAGCACTGATCCGAACCAATGAAATAGTGCCACGTGTCCAAGTTTAAGGGGCCCACAAGAAAATCCCGTGAAAAGGTGGAGAGAGAAAATTGCTCAGCGAACCAGAGCCTGCCACGTGTCATCCAGATGGCAGAGCGGGAAAAGAAATTTAAAATCCTGTTTTTTCCTGCTTTGTGCCCTAAATCTTCGATCTTCGTATCTTTCGATCCAGAGCTCTGATTTGCACGTTCTTTATATCAACGGAAAGTGTTGAAATTCTCTACATGATTCTGGGATCAATCTCACATTTTGGTGTAGTTTGAGGGAGAAAATTAAGAAAATGTCTCTCGACGCGTGGTGATGTGATAGATGTAAGTAATGCTTCAACAACCAACTTTAATGCAAAGCAGACATACCGCCGCTCCCGTTAGACAAAGCCCGCCGCATTTTTGCTAGGATCCACCACTTCGTCATAATGAGATGATTTTAAATGCTACCAAGAAGTGGTCAGTAGATTCTGGATTTCTCTCTCTTCCTCTCTCATTCTTGATATATATTGTAAAGAAGAGCTCCTTTAAGGGGTCGACATTTTTTTTTGCATCCTCCCTTCTTCCCTCGCTTGCAAGAGAAATTGTGGAGCTTTCAAACCTCCCATATGGGTCAGAATGCCGCTTTTTTGCCTCTGGCCACCGCAATGTATCAGATCGACTCTTGAGCAATAATATATGTGTTGTGATTGACTCTCAACCCTCTCATGTATTCATTGTTGTCATTTTGATCTCTTATCAGCTTTGGTTACCCGTGCATGGTGTTTGTATTGCATCTATGTGGTCTGTGTTAAATTTGCAAAACGAGTGTCTAACATTCCTGCATCACCTTTGTAGTTTAGGTTTTATTCTATGCATTTTCTTACCCCGTCTCTCTTGGCAAGTTAGATTAGGTTTTAGCAAACCCTCTCGCATTTTTTTTGTGTGCATCTCGAACAGAGGAATAGAACCACCCTTCTCTCGGAGAATCTTTCTCATCTTTACAAGTCCACCATGTTGTAATCATATGAAGATAGACGAAATCATATTAATTTTAATATAGACAATGGCCATGAAAAATGCCATTATGATACCTTGGTATGATATGCAAGTGTAATAGATCATGACGGGGACCATCAAAAATATATTATGCCCTTATTTAATATTAAATCATATAATATAAGTATATTAGAGGTAACACTAGGATACATAAAGTCAAGATGTCACTGTAATATATCAATATACAAGATAACAAAGAATGAACTTGTAACTAATAATACAACACAAGAACTTTTAAACATGTCCCTAATGTGTTCCACAGTGTTGATTGATTAGATGATCCCCCCAGTAGGGACACAATGATTCAAAATGGATTGGGTCATTGTCCTCAAACAAGGAAACAATAAGATACGAAATCACCCCAAGTGAGGATTCACGCGAGTGGAAATGGTTTGAATTTGATATTCGTAAGGTGATTGGAACATTTGTTGAGGAAGATAAAGTGTGAATTGTGTTGATTGTTAATTTGTGGATTTTTTGATGTTTTGTAAATTTTTAAGATTTTGTGATTTTTAAATGCTTTTGGGTTTTTTCTTAATTTTATACTATTTTTGGGTTTTTTTGGTTTTTTGGACTAGAATGCAAGCTTCTAATGAGAGGTGATAAACCAAGGTATCGTCTGTATGTAACTCATTTCTCGTGGTAACTCATGCTTTGAATAATTCAAAAATTCTCACTCCATTAGCATGATATGTTGGTGATGACATGATGAAAATAAATCTAGCTTCGTTCTTGACTCCACACAACTAGTAAGATGCAAGGGCTCATCACTGAGAATCAAGAAGGACATAGGATACAAATAATGAATACAAAGACAAGTGCTAATAAAAATCAGTTCCTCTTAAGATTACTAAACCAGTTTTGAAATGACTTTCACTTTATAGGTCACATAATAGACTTAGACAATTATGTGGCCTACTAATTGGTAAGATATGAGGTGAAGGGATAGTTCTCTATTCACTTAGGTATCTAAACTACTTCTTGGTGATTTTATAATTGTAATAACTTTTAGGTTTTACAATAATTTATTTTTTTGCAATGACTCCTACACTTTTCCCCATGCCACCAATAAGAAGCAAGGGCTTGTCACCAAAGGAAAAACATAGGCAAGTAATGTTTATGATTTTTCTGTTGTTTTTTGTTGTTTTTTATTTACATTTTTACATTGTGATTTATAAATGACCCCTATGCTTTTTCCCATGCCGCAAGTAAGAGTAAATATTTTATCAACAAAGACAAGACGTAGACGACTAAGGGCACCTCCTCCACTCCCAAATCCCACACTACTAAGAAGAAGTATGGGATCAAAAAACAATATTGTGAAGGGAAAGGGGTAATAGTGAATTATTCATAAGTTATTTGATTTATTGACGTGTATAATGGTTCTTTTTATTTGGGAAGGAACATCTTTCCCTAGTATTATCCCCACATGAATAAGTAAGAAGTGAGGGTTCAACACCAAAGACCGAGATGGGAGGTGAAATGAAGCTAGGTAAAAAAATTTAGAGATTTGATGTGAAACAGAGAATTTATTTGAAGGGAATAAATTACTATCAAAGCTTCTAGGTATGACCATAGTCAAAATAAGTCAAAACATGGAGACATTACAAGAAGTATGATGCTAAAAGAACTTAATAGGATCTATATTAACACTTGTCTCATGATAATGAATATGGAGATGTGATTTTGAGAATGAGACTATCTGCTAGTGGAACGCATAATTTTAAATTATTTAGAGATGAGTAAGATAAGAGTAAAGTACAAGAGGTCTCTGGAATAGAGAGTACCTCAAGAATAGAATTTCTTTAAATGTATTTCATTCATTGGTTCTTCAAGTTCCTAGCCATCTTAAGAGGCCAATTTATAGGCTCCATAGCCAAATTTAGCTATAATTACATAGGGTCCTAACCAATTAGGTTCAAAATTTTCTGTTTTTCTCTTTCTTTAGTGGTATTATTTTGATTTTCTTTGAGAACGAGATCACCAACCTCGAACTCTACATCGTAATTTTTATGATAATTGCATCAGAACTAGTTTTGTTAGAATTGAATATGATTAAGGGTGTTAATTCATTTTTCATTCGAAAATCAAGCTCATTAAGCCATGATTGTCGATATTCATATTCATTAATTACATATTTAAGGGATATTCTCAAGGATGGGAGTTCAACCTCAACAGGTAAAATGGCTTCGCAACCATAGACAAGGGAGAATGGGGTGGCTCTTATAGGTGTGCGATAAGATGTGTGGTAAGCCCAAAGAGAAGGGTAAATTTGAGTGTGTCAATTTTGTTCATGTGTATTGACATTTTTTTCCATGATGGATTTTAAATTTTTATTGGTTGCTTTTGTTTGGTCGTTACCTTGGGGGTATTATGGTGTAGACCATTTAAGTTTCATGTTGAAACATTTAACAAGGTCTTTAACTGTCTGGTTTTTAAATGATTTTCCATTGTCAGTGACAATGGAGGATGGAATGCCAAAACGACAGATGAGGTTATTGAAAATGAAATTTGATATTTGGATTTTGGTAATGTAGGTGAGAGGCATAGCCTCTACCCACTTGGTGAAGTAATCGGTAGTGGTAATGATGAATTTATGTCCATTAGATGATGTTGGTCTAATTTTACCAATGAGATCAATCCCCCATTGAGATAAGGGCCAAGGTGTGGTGATTGATTGTAATGATTGAGAAGGTGTGTGTATAAGGTTTTCGTGTGTTTTTACAATCCCGATCATGCGTCATTCTCCATGGTGGGACAATAATACCCAACACGTAGGATTTTATTATCTAGAGCTAAAATTTTCATGTGCATTCCATAGATACCAAATTTGTCTTCAGTTAGAATGCTAAAGGCCTCCTCCTGATTAAGACATCATAGTAGGGTGCCATCATAACCTCATCTATAGGGAGTTTTTAATAAAATGGTGTAACGAGAGGCATGTTGTGTTAAATCACGTTTATGACTTGGTTTCATGTTGTGTAGGGAATGTTTTATGATGGATGAAGGTATAAATATCATGGTACTAAGGGTTATTAGGACCCATAATTTCGCATACCATAGTATTTTTATGTAGATTATAAGTAGGCGTTAAGAGTTGTTCTACGAGAAAATGTTCCTAGGGTTGATTGGATGTGATTTCTAACAGAGATCCAATAGTTTCCATAGCTTTCGCATATTTTTTAAGAATTCTAGGGATTTGATAAAAACTAATCAATCGAAAAGAGCTTCAGAGGTTATCTACCATGTGCGTATATGGAATATTTTTTTTTCCTTGACTTGGTATTCATTGGTAACCTATTTAATGATAAGTAAAGAGTCGCCAAAAAGCCAACTCTTTAAGGTTCCATTATATAGCGAGTTTTAATCTTACCATGAGAGCTTCATACTCTACGATATTATTAGTATAGGGTAATTATAACCTTGAATGATTTAGGGATAACATGTCCACGAGGTGTGTGATAAGAAAAATACCAGCTCCTGATCCATGGAGGTTACAAGATCCATCAAAGAATAAATTCTAGGTCAAGCAATCTCTACGTACAAAATATATTCATCAGGAAATGTAAAATTAAGTGATTCTATTCCAGGAAGAGGTTTTGTCGACACTAAAATTTTCCTCCATAATTTCTATTTCATTAATGTATGTATTAGGAAAAGGATGTTGTTAAGTATAATTAGTAGTATAGCGTCGATAGAAGATAACGGCGCACAAGTCGATGCGGTGCCGCCAATAATATGGAGTATGGTAACAGTAAAGTACAAAAGGAATGTTATAAAAGTAAATATTTGTCGTAAGTGGTCCGGTAATGTTAAAATGTCAAAGTTTGGGTAATTAGAGAAGTAGGGTCTACATGATTAGGAATTAGAAATATTATATTGGTAATAAGGACAAGGAGTGAGGTCATAAATATTTTGTGTATTTTATTTGTAAAAAGTCTAAAAATGTGGAACCCATGTAAAATGATAAGGTTTATCTTATCTTAGAAGATAAGCTTACATGTACAAATAAGAGTTAAGGTATGGAATATGATTCGTCAGAGTGGATTTCTTATCCTATCTTAGAGATAAGATGGATAAGCCTGGAAGTTCTATAAATAGAGAGGCCACCCCCTCATTTAGCATAGAAGGAAGTAGTGAGAAATATTGTAGGAAGTGTGCGAAGGAAGCCATCAGTTTAAAGGTGTGTTGAAGAAGCCATTAAGAGGTGTAATTGTAAAGTTTCTCCCATAGTCTTGGTGAAAGGCAAGTGAAGTCAATAACACTTGAAGTACCTCATGGGTGAGATTGTAACAGTTTCATGTTAATATTATAATTTACTTTGATATTTCAGATTTGTCATCATTCCGTCTTATCATAGTCGATGGTATTCTTGTGTTATGTTGTTGTTTTGTTTCCAGATTACATCCACCAAACTAAAGGCTATGCATTAGTAAATAATCATAAAGACGAGAAGTTCCCTGTGAAGAATTGTCATAGTGCCGGATTGGTGATGACATTTTGGTTCATTGCCAGACCATTCCTCGTTGGTGGATTTTCTGGAGAGATATTCCCACTTAGTCAAAAATCAATTAGAGGGTAACCTTGTTTTTACTGTGCATAGTAGTTACCATGGTAAAGTCATTTTTGCCATGAATAGTAGTTACCATGGTAAAGTCATTTTTGCTGGAATAGTATTTACCATGAGAAAGTCACTTTTTACCGTGAATAGTATTTACCGCAAAGAACTTCACTTTTACCATGAATAGTGTTTACCACAAGAAAGTTAGTTTTTACCGCATAAGTCAAGTTTTACCATAGTTTACCGTGGTCATTTCTATTTCTTGTAGAAAGGTGTAAAGTCACTTTCTAGTATAGTGATTCTAATTATTTGTGCACATAAGTCTTGTTGATTGTACTTGTGGGTTGGTATTTCACGGTGGTTACTTTTGAAAATTGAAAAGATTCTTGTTTTTTCAGCTCAATCTAATGAAGATGCTTCTTCTTTCATTCAAGATTTTAAGTGATCTTGTATTTGTAATGGCCTTATAAGAAGGGGAACAATGGACTGAATTTTTCCTACCTTTTTGGATGGTTCAAGACACTTAGGTGGTTTGAAACACTAGGTGATAATGTGAAAAATTCATGGGATTTATTAACCGAAAGTTTTCTTGAAGAATTTGGTGAACAATGAAATATGCAGATCTCATGATCGAGATCACAAAGCTATCCCAAGGAGAGAAGGAGAAGATAAGGGATTATCATGCTGTGTGTTCTAGAGCTAAGGAGGAAGCTCGATGCCCGATCCGGAAGGAAGGACTAGCGGATGGGTTGATAAATGGCGTGGATAATCTCCTCTGTAAGCACTTCATTCTTGGGATGAAGCCAGAGATCAGACAATGAGTGAAGTATGACCGCCCAACTACCATTGAATAAGCAAAGGAGATTGCAAGAAGGCAAGAAGAAAGCATGGAAGAGGATCCCAAAGAAATTGTTGCTAAAGTAGAGCCTACACCAAGACCTTTGGTCCGTAATCCACAACCACTCTGGTGAGCACAAATATTTCTCCTAGTACATCTACCGAGTATGAAGATCTCGCTCAAAAGATGGGTCAGCTTAACTATTAATCTTCTTCAAGGAAAGGAATTTAGTTCTCGGGAGGAGATAGAGGTCCAAAAAGAAATATTTCTGAAGTTGTATGTTATGGTTGTTATAAAAAGGGTCATTATAAGTATAATTGTCCAGATAGAGCTTCTACATCTAGTAAAGGAGATAATGATAAAGGAAAAGCACCTGTGAATTCTTTTGATGTAGTAGATAAGAGTAGAAATAATGAAGTAGATGTGTTTGTAACAAAAAGAAAGAAAGAAAAAGATAATCAAAATGGAAATGATCCTAAGAAGATGAAAGAAGAAACTAGTAAGAAACATAGGAGAAGAAAGTTGGGTGTGCAGGATTTTCTGATTTCACAGGGGCAAGGACCATACTCCATCTTGGAAGATCTGTCCAAAAGGCCTGCAAATATTACATATGGTCAACTCTTGGCTATGTCTTCTGAGAAGAGGCGGGAGTTGCGAAGTGGACTCAATACTCGATGAAGGAAGGAGGTCGAGGTCCCTATTTTGGATGCGCAGAGGCAGATCCCTATGCGCCCACAAGCGAGGTATTATGTAATGGTATTTCAATTCATGATGTCTTAGTTGATGGAGGTGCTGCAGCTTAATGTAATGACAGTCTCCGTAATGAATATGTTGGGTTTAAAATTGATCGCCCTTCAACACTTATGTTAAGGTTATTAAATAAGGAAAAACTAAACCGAGAAGGTGTAGTTTCAAATGTGGCAATATCTGTTATGGGTGTTGTATGTGCGGTAGACTTTCAGTGATGAAAATGGTACTGCTGCGTGCACTCCAATGTTGCTGGGAAGACCATGGCTAAGGAGAGTTCATGCAAGAAACTACTGGAATGAAGGTTTCATGAAACTTGGACGTGGTAGAGAGAGGGTGAAGATAAATGTGATCCTCGACATCATAAGGCGTAACTCGTGGATTCAAGTGATGGAACCGATGATTGGACATCCTCTCGATTACTCTAGTACCAAAGTGAAGTGGACACTAAAGATGAAGAAAGTGAGGTTGATGTTTCACCATGGATATCCTTCCGATTACAACAACTCATGACCCCATAAAATTATCTGGAAGAAGAAGTTGATGATCGTCTCCAACAAATAAAGATTGGTGATGTTGTGATGGAGAGTGAGAAGGAATCCTACCTCCAGCTCTTTCGAAGGTACATACACCTATTCACTTTTGATTACAAGTAACTCCATCAATTAAGTTGGGTAGAACATTCTATTGAGCTGGTAGATGGTGCTAAGCCCATAAAGCAAATGCCATATAGAATGAATCCTAATTTTTCCAAGACTGTAAAAGAAGAAATAGATAAGTTGCTTGATGCAGGATTCATATTTGCTGTGGAGAATTCAGAATGGGTTTCTCCCATTGTGATCTCAATAAAAAAGAATGGGAAGCTACGCATTTGTGTTGATTACAAGAAGCTCAATAAGGCAACAAAGAAGGATCATTACCCTCTTCCATTTTCAAATCAGATCTTGGACGAAGTAGCTGGCCAGGAGTGCTATAGTTTTGCTGATGGATATAGTGGCTACAACCAAGTTCATATAGCAGAGAAAGATCAGCTAAAGACCACGTTCACCACTCCTTGGGGAACGTTTGCTTATAGAGTTATGTCTTTTGGGTTGTGTAATGCCCAAAGAACATTCCAGCGTTTGATGAATAGGGTGTTCGAACCCTACATTGGGACCTTCATCAGAGTATTTCTGGATGATTTTTGCATCTATGGGAGCAAGTTGGACCACCTGCACCAAATGGAGACAGCATTTCAAAGGTTAGATGAAGCACAAGCCTCACTAAACCCTACAAAGTGTGTCTTTGGATGTTCTAAAGGCGTTTTGTTAGGGCATGTTGTATCCAGAGATGGTATTGGTATTGATCCTGATAAAGTTTCAAAATCAAATATTTACCATTTCCTCTTAATAGAAGTAAGTTGAGATCATTTTTAGGCCATGTGGGTTACTATAGAAGGTTCATCAAGAATTTCTCAAAGATTGCACAGCCACTAACCCAGTTCTTGAAGAAGGATGTTACTTATGAACCAGGAAATAAGGCGCATGAAGCTTTTGGACAATCAAGGAAGCCCGGTGTCTTCACTGTTTTGAAGAATCCAGATTGAGCAAGCCATCATCATTGTGTACACCGATGCCTCGAGATGCAACACTAGGAAGTACTTTGAGCCAAAAGGATGAAAATGGGAATGAACATCCAATTTACTTTGGGAGCGAGATAAATGAGCAAAGTCTTTGAGGTAAATTATACCAGAATCAAAAAGAGGCTCGCTATCATTTTTTCAGAAAGAAGTTTAGAAATTACTTTCTAGGGTAAAAATTTCTAGTCAGAATAAGATCATCAGGCTCTAAAATATATTGTAAATAAGCCTAACCCATCAGGGAGGATAGCAAGATGGATAATTTTGCTACAAGAGTTTGAATTTGATATTATAGATAGGCCAAGAAAGAAGCATGTCAATGCAGATGCACTCTCTCGAGCCTATGATGGTTTAGGATCATCTTGTGATGATGATGATTTCCCGATGTAGCATTGTTATCCCTTGACACAATCCCTAGTGAATACATAGATATTTGGAATTATCTAAATGAATTCAAGTTTCCTAATGGTGCCAATGCAAAGACTAAGAGAAAGATTACTCAAGCCAGTCGTCCATATTCTATTCTGCATGGAGTATTATTTCGAATAGGACCTGATGGACAGTACAAGAGGGCAGTTGGACGTGATCAAGGGAAGGAACTACTAGAAGAATTCCACAATGGTACATGTGGAGGGCACTTCTCTAGACAACTTACAACAAGAAGGATCTTGGATGCAGGTTATCACTGGCCCACTCTTTTTAAAGATTGTTATAATTATTGTAAGACATGTGATATTTGTCAAACACATGGTAACCGTAAGACTTCATCAGCTCCATTATGTCCTATTCTTCCCCTTGGTCCCTTTGAAAAGTGGGGAATAGACATTGTAGGTCCACTTCCAACTACATCACGCCAAAATAAGTATATTGTAGTTGCCACAGATTATTTAACCAAGTGGGTTGAAGCTAGGCCATTGAAAACAGCTTCCATGGATGAAGTGGCAAGGTTCATGTATGAATGCATTGTCACTAGATTTGGTTGCCCATTAGAAATTGTAACAGATCGGGAAGCCACTTCATTAATGAGGTGGTAGAAGCCCTAGTCAATAAGTTTTCTATTAAGCACAGAAGGCAACAACATACAAGCCAAGCACAAATGGACAGGTGGAACGAACAAATTTTGTGTTGTGTCAAATTCTAGCAAAAGATGCAGCCTTGCAGGTACATAAATGGGATAAAAGGATTCATGCAGCATTGTGGGCATATAGGGCAACATCAAAGTCAACAACAGGATACTCCCCATTTCAGTTGGCCTATGGCATTGATCCAGTTCTTCCTATTGAGTTTGATATTCCCACTGTGAGAGTTATGAAAAATGAAAGGATGGATGAAAGTGATTCAGTAAAAGAAAGGTTGGTACATCTTCATTTGCTGGAGGAAATGAGAGAAATAGCAAAGGATACAAGCCATAAGAATAAAATGAAGCAGAAGGAATACTTTGATCAAAAGATCCGGTGGTCTCCATTTCATGTGAATGACTTGGTTCTAGTATATGATTCCAGATACAAAAAAGAAGACAGAAAATTTCTTCCAAAATGGATGGGGCCCTACAAAATAGCAGCTGTGCATGAAAATGGTACGTACCGACTGGAGGAATTGGATGGCACTCCCATTATGAAATGGGTCAACCACGACAAGTTGAAGATTTTCCAAGCACCAGAAGAGTCTACTCCGAGGACGGAGTAGAAGCTAGGAAGGGGGAAGATGTCGACACTAAAATTTTCCTCCATAATTTCTATTTCATTAATGTATGTATTAGGAATAGGATGTTGTTAAGTATAATTAGTAGTAGCATTCGATAGAAGATAACGGCGCTGCCAGTACGATGCCGCCAATAATGTGGAGTATGGTAACAGTCAAAGTACAATAGGAATGTTGTAAAAAGTAAATATTTGTCGTAAGTGGTCCGGTAATGTTAAAATGTCAAAGTTTGGGTAATTAGAGAAGTAGGGTCTACATGATTAGGAATTAGAAATATTATATTGGTAATAAGGACAAGGAGTGAGGTCATAAATATTTTGTGTATTTTATTTGTAAAAAGTCTAAAAATGTGGAACCCATGTAAAATGATAAGGTTTATCTTATCTTAGAAGATAAGCTTACATGTACAGATAAGAGTTAAGGTATGGAATATGATTCGTCAGAGTGGATTTCTTATCCTATCTTAGAGATAAGATGGATAAGCCTGGAAGTTCTATAAATAGAGAGGCCACCCCCCTCATTTAGCATAGAAGGAAGTAGTGAGAAATATTGTAGGAAGTGTGCGAAGGAAGCCATCAGTTTAAAGGTGTGTGAAGAAGCCATTAAGAGGTGTAATTGTAAAGTTTCTCCCATAGTCTTGGTGAAAGGAAAGTGAAGTCAATAACACTTCAAGTACCTCATGGGTGAGATTGTAATGATTTCATGTTAATATTATAAATTACTTTGATATTTCAGATTTGTCATCATTCCGTCTTATCATAGTCGATGGTATTCTTGTGTTATGTTGTTGTTTTGTTTCCGCATTACATCCACCAAACTAAAGGCTGTGCATTAGTAAATAATCATAACAAGAGGAGTTCCCGGTGAAGAATTATCATAGTGCCGGATTGGTGATGACAGTTCCTTGACAAGTTTATTGGTGAGGGATTTTCCTTTAATTTCTTTTTAAGGAATGAAATCGATGTCAAATTGACTAAGTAGGATGACCCTAATTGGACATTCTAACCATGAGAATGGATAGATACAATAGATACTTTAGGGATTGACCTTAGCAATCAATTTGGTTGTGTGATTGAGAAAGTAATGATGTAGCTTATGGATGTGAAAGTGACCGCTAAGCATACTTTTTTTAATTTCAGGATATCTTATCTCATGCTCAATGAATGTTCGACTAAGGTAATAAACAACTTTTTTTTATCGTTGTGTTGTGCTAGCAAATCTCCTATGGCATGCTCAGTGGCAGATGTATAAAGAAGCATGGGTTTATCTGTGATTGGTGACATAAGGATAGGTGTACCTGGAGAGGTAGTCTTTGAGTCTTACAAAACAATATTGGAAATCTTGATTCCATTAGAATTGTGCATCTTTCTTAAGCAATTGATTAAAATGATGACACTTATCAACTAATTGTGATATGAAACATTGAATGGATTGGATTTTTCCTTGGAGACTATGTAATTGTTTGAGATTTTGGGGAGGAGGAATTTCCATGATGGCTTTGACCTTTGTGGGATCGACTTCTATACCTCTTTGAGAGACGATAAATCCTAATAACTTTATGGAAGTTACCCGAACACACATTTATTTAGATTAAGGAAAACTTTATACTCACATAACCTTTCAAATATGTGTCTCAACACACCTAGATGACCTATCTGTGTTTTATATTTGGCTAATATGTCATTAACATAGTCTTCCATGATATCATGTAGCATATCATGAAAGATAACCGTCATGGCTTGTTGATATTTAGCACCTACATTTTTCAGTCCGAAAGGAATGACCTTATAACAGAAGGTGCCCCATGGTGTAGTGAATGATTTTTTTTTGTTGATCTTCTTCAAAAATGTGTATTTTATTATAGCCAGAAAATTCATCCATTAGGGAGAGCATTTCATGGCCTTCCATGGATTCAAAAATCATGTCTATGTTTGGTAGGGGAAAGTCATCTTTGGACAAGTTTTTTTATATCACAGAAATTTGTGTATACCCTAATGTTGGGAGTTTTCTTGGCTACAAGAACTATGTTGATATCCATTCAGAGTAGTTGATATGTCTTATAAATTTTACCTCTAATAGTTTATAGAGTTTGAATTCGACAAGCAACACTACCTTGGGATGCATTTTACGTAATTTTTATTTTACAGGCTTTGTGTCGGATGCACCACAAAGTGATGTAATACGAGAGATGGATCTAAGCCTGGAATATCTTTGTAGGTCCATGTAAAAATGTCCAGAAATTTGATGAGAAGCATTGTGAACTCTATGCATTTTTGGTTGGACAAACTGATGTTGAGTTATAAAATATTTGGTTGTTTCAAGGGTACCGATGTTAATATCTTTAATTTCTTCAACCAGAATTTTAGATGTTTCCTTTTCTAAAAAATGATGCTAGTGATTGATGGAAGTCATTGGTTTTGGGTGATTTAGGTGAATTAGCACGGGATTTTTTTAATGATGTTGGGTCCTTTTATTGATATGATTTCGGGATAGTGTGGCGATAAGGTTTTTACTATGAGAAATTTTGTTTTTGTGCTTGTTATCTGAGGCTTCCCAAGGTAGAGGATCCGAATATTCTATTTCTTCGCCGAAGTAGGTGAATTCATCAAGGTTAATAAAAAATCCTTTTTATGGTCGATATTATTGGGAATTTGATTGTGATTTTCTAGGAACTCTTCAATGGCCTCATCATTTTGAAACATGTCCATGGCCACATGATGTAATTGGTCATGGTCAATGAGAGTTGGGTGAAGAATCTCAAAATCAATGACATTAATGGATAGATGTTCAAAGTGGAGATTTGTTTCAGAAATATTTTCAAAGAGGTTATGCATAGACCCTACATCACTTTCAGAATTGGTTTCATTGTCGCTACTTGAGATTAATACGGGAGCTGCATTAAGTATCTTGAAACCAAGGCTATGTTTACCATGATTTTTGGTGTAATTGATCGGATCTAAGTGACCTTGTTCATTTGGACCGAGTCCTTTACCCTTCCATCGCATGTTTTTCATCATTCGATGAGATTTAGTAAATTAAGGGGACTCATAACAAGAAGTGAGTTCGTCATCGTATAACCAAGATCCTGAAGAACTTGGAATATGTTCATTATCTAGATAACCGAACTTCTTCCAAACTGACTGACCCAATTTATAAGTGGGATGGATTCTAAGATGAGAAGTGTTGGGTTTGTCATAGTTTTGTGGGGATTTACTGATGTAAAAAGAATTCACAATGTTTTGGAATTGGTATTCACTACAGCCTTTATCTATGATTTTGAATGTATGTGTTGAGGGACCAAGAGGGTACTTCGCATGCGGTGTAGTAGGCATTTTGGTAGTTTTAAAAGATGGAGATAATGGGTTATAAGAAGAGGAGGGTGGATTAGAGGATGAATCTTGATTAACCAAAGGGGGTGGTATTTTAATAGAAGAGGTGTTGTTAGATGAAGAAGGTTGACTAGGTGAAGAATATGATTATTTAGTGGAAGGGGGATATTGTAAGATGAAGAGGGTTGATTGGTAGAATAGGATGGAATGGGAAATTTTTTTGACTAGAATATGATGGTTTCGAGTATGATTTGGAAGTGTATCTAGATCAACATGCATTTTGTTAGAGAAAGAGATTATGCATATGGGCATATTTCTTTGTCGATGGACATAAGTGAGCATTTATATATCGTCCTTCAAGGAATTTACAATATTCAAAGGGTTGGGTAGCAGCATGCAAAGTAAATTCCTTATCCAAGTGGGGGATTTAATACACTGGTGGAATGTGGATGGGACAAATTTCATGGCATGAATCCATGGTCGATTGAGGAGAACATTGTATGAGACTTCTACATCTACCACATGACATAACATGTCTAAAGTGATTGGTCCAACCATAAGTGGCAACGTGATTGTGCCTGTGGACTGTCTTTCATTACCATCATACCCACGAATGGTTATGATATCATTTTTTAAGTCTTCTTCAGTGTAACCAAGACATTGTAGTAGTTTCATGGAGAAAATATTCAATGTTGCTCCATTGTCAACTAGTACACATTTAACCTTGTGATGGGTGATAAAAGCTTCAACATATAAGGATTGATTGTTAGTAAGGTTGGGGTTAAGAAGGTCAACAGGACTGAATGATAGAATGGGATTGGGTGTTGAAATATTTGCAATCAAAGCTTGAAATTTTGTGAGTTGATGTCATGTGGGACACAAGATTTATTCAATGTTTGTGTAAGAATACGTTGTAATGAGGGAGAATTCTTAAGTAATTCCATGATGGAAATTTGTGTTGTGGTCTTTTCTAGTTGTTTGACAATGTTGAATGAAAGAGTTGGTTGGGAAGTGGAAGTGGTGGTGGAATTAGATATTGGATGACGAGGTGGTATGGGAGAAGAAGTCACAGAATTTTTTTTAGTAGGGACCCATAATTTTTATTTCTAGTGGTAACCACACAGTCATATTTTATCTTTATCATAGCCACTAGATCTTGATCATATTCTATGGTTGAGATGACCGAGTCATACTCAAAATTATTTATGATTGACCCTTTTCCTTTGAACTATCCTCATTTTTAGGGAAAGGTTTTTTGAACATGTTCATTTTTTCATTATGGGTTTTAGTAATGGAGGTATTTTTGACCTCTATACATTCACGTTCGATCAAGTCTTGTACATAATGGTGGAGTTTCATGCATTGATTTGTATAGTGCCCTTTGATGTGATGGTATTCACAATATTCATTGTCTTTATACCAGTTTGGTTTGGGTTTCCCTTATTTGAAGGGTTTGACGATGGGATATGAGATCATATTGGAATTTTCCAAGTGACGGAAGACACTAGATAGGCTTTCTCCAAGTGGAGTGAACTATCTTTTCCTATCAAGATGGGAAGCCTCCTTTCTATGGATGAAAATTAGTTTTTTTGGATTTAATTGTGTTGGGAGGATTGTTTTGAATGTTCAAATGTACCAAGAATCAGTGATGCCATCGTCGACTATGTTTCATTCCGATTAAATAATTTAGATTTTCCCGACTTTGAGGGGTGTCCCTAGGAGGTTGGTCCTTAAAGGGTTATTTAAGTAAGCCCTTAGAAATGAGGGATTTCTTGATTTGTGTCCCTTTTTCAATGACTTATTTGAAATTATTCAAACAAAGTGCATCTGCATATGAAATGATAACTCTGTAATGAGGTTTGGGATGAATATGCTAACCAATTGTCTCTTTGTTATTGAGAAATGGAATATGCTTGCAATCTCTCACCAACATTATAAAAAGGATGAAAATTTATCATTGGGACTTTTCTTGGTGTTGCAAAGATCAAGCATGGTTACCTCAAAGTCTAGGTTGAAGGAAAAATGTTTAACAAATTTTTCTCATAGGTCTGCGAAAGTTGTGATTGATCCTTTTAGAAGATGAAGGAACTAGTCTAAGGCATATCCTCCTAAACTCTTAGGAAATAGTCATAAAAGATATACGTCATGGTAAGATACTTCCTAACATTGCATGAAAAATTCTTTGACATGTTCACGGGGGTCACCTTTTCCTTTGTATTTATCAAATTTTGGAGTTTCAAAGGATGACAGAAATGGTAATTGTAACATTTCCTTATCAAATGGGTAGGGGCATAGTTCCTCAAAATTGAATTTTTTTATTGTTTTTGTAGCCTCTGAATGGTTTCCTTAATATTTTTCTATTATTTTATGAATGCATAGTCATTTGATGGGGTATCAAGGACTTCATGAGTGGGTTGTTCTAGATTGTGATCATGTAACTTTTCAACTTTAGAAGTTGCTTGCTCAAGTTTCCTTGTCAACTCTTGGATTTTGGTAAATAACTCATCATTTGAAGAGTTATGTGGGTTGTCTAGTGTTGCATTGTGGTGACTTGATTCACCATTGTCTATAAGTTTGGTTAGATTTTCAGTCCCAAAATTAGGAGGTAGTTTTTATCCCATGGCTAGGATACGCAGTAGGTATTCATTCTTGTTTTGTTCTAATAACTTATCTACTTGCTCTTATTCTTCTTGAGTGATTTTTGATTGTGTAGCATCATAATCATCATTTTCATGGTTTGGAGGGTCTCAATGACTCTATTTGAATACCATGATTGGATATGTGTAAGCTAATACATGTTTGTTTTAGATTTGGCTTGAATAAGATCTTGAGTGTTGATGGGAAGAGTGAACTCAAACAAGTTAACTCAACACGGTTATGATATAGCTCAAAATAATATATGAGGGGATTTGTGTCGATGTAGTTTAAATAAAATGGACAACTAATGACATATGGAGTGAGCTCAAACAAGCCACTCAATGTAAGTCAAATATAGCTCAAAAAATATATGAGGGATTCATGTTGTAGTTTAAATAAACTTGATTGATGATATATGGAGTGAGCTCAAACAAGTCACTCAATACAAGTTAGATATATCTCAAACAAGCTATGCAGGATTTTGTTTTGTGTAGGGAGCTTAAACAAGCTCAAAAAAAGAGTGGTCTCAAGCAAGTCACTCAATATAGGTTTTGATATAGCTTAAAATGAGCTATGATGATTTTGTTTGCTTCACTAATGAGTCATCAACATAAGATTTTTCATTGTTCAATTTGATTCATTTTTTTATGTTGGGGTAATTTGAAAAAGTTTTTAGAACACTCTAGGACTTGAAATTTACAACAAACACATTTGTATCATCCAAGTTTTATGATATATAAACTGATAAAGTAACTTGTTTTCAATCAACAAGCAGTCATGTTCATTTGATTGTTTTGGCTCAAAAGGCATATCCATTAGGAATAATCATCGTTTCATGCTTTATATACTATGATGTTGAATGGGCGGATGTAGGATCTTATCACTCCAAATAGATGTGTCCTCCGATATACCCTAGTCATGTTATACCCGATTCGTATAGGGATAGAATTGGTACGAGGAGCCCTTAGAGAACTAGAGGAGACTCACCAATTCTTACTTACCGACATTTGATTGAATCACCACATCTAAGGAAGGATTTGTGAAAAGGTGGAAGGTGATGGGGGATGGAAGTGTATATGGTGTCCTTATTACTCCCTGAATATTTATAGGGATGATGCCTAGACTTCATTATTACATCTATATTAGGTATTACTCATAGTAGTCCCAATCATGACAACATCACCTGTAAGCGGGGACCGGCGAGGTAGATACCGAATGTTGTTTTGAGACTAGGTCTTAAAGTGCAATGTAAATAAAAATGTTGGTTGTGTGTGGTAATGAATTCCATGTCACCAGTGTAGCATAGGTGGTGATGAAATCCACTTCTACTATATGTAAAAACAAATGATGATGTGATTAACAACAAAGTTCTTTCCAACTTAAAATAAAATCACTAGCAAAAAATGATAGCATACCTGAGCATGCTAATTTTTTATTTGGTTTCAAAATTGTTCTTTTAATGGTGGTAATTTTGTGGAAAATATTATAAAATTTTTTTTTTTTGGCAAAATTCTAGTGATGCGGTCTAGAAGAGAACATATTTGTAGTTGTCCTACAAACGAAGTGTTAGAAAATGATCGTGGTCATCTTTGATTTTTCATATTACTCAAAGGCATAGAAAAATTTCATACATAGCCAATAATAAGAAAAATGTTAATAATTTGAGAAAACAAAATAATGATAAAGATGCTAGTTAGAGACGAAAAAAAAAGCTAGAGGATCTTGCAAAAATGTTAGCAATTTAAAATGATAACATTTCAAATGATATGGTCCTGCATGAAAGAGGTTAGTAGTTTCGATTCTTAAGGTTTCTTGTAATAAGAAAGAGAGAAGAGCATACACACAAAGGGTTGTGATTAGCTTCACAAAAAAGAAAAAAGAGAACAACAACAATACGTTGACAAGATTCACCCAAAAAGTGTTAGATGACGATGCAAAGCATGTAAAGGACAATGAGAAGATTAAAACATGACACCAAGGTGTCATAAATGTCTAAGGACCCTAAATTTGTAGTATTCATGATGTGACAAAATCTTGAAAAAATCAGGTGATAAGGGTCAAGGTCCGTGTATGCTTCAAAAAATTAGTCTTTCGATGATGTAGGGCATTGGTTGAAGCATCTTAGAATCCACCCGCAAAATCAAATATCATGATAAGTACACACATTTAGAAATAGGATATAAATAATCTAAAGGTCCTAGTAAGCGATTGAATTTGATGGATTTAGTGAATTTAATGGATTTAGTGAATTAAATTAATTACTTAACTAAAGTAAAGACCACTACCAAAAATGCAAAAAACATATAAAATAATACAAAATGATATGAAGGTAAGGTTAATTAAAATAGCTTAAATAGGAAGGAAATTAAAATTTAAAAATAAAAATAAAAGAGGGTGTTTGATTGAAATTATGCCAAATCCTACCGAAAGAAATTTAATTAACTTAAACTTGTGAATCTTAGACTAAAAATATCCTAAATTGACCTAAGTTTAATATAAGCCTAAAAATTAAAAAAACGAACAAAATTAAACCTAAAAGGAGTTTAGGCTATTTGATAGTGTGTATGTGTTTTGTTGGACACGAAGGTGGTATGTATGCAAGGTCACTATGGTGATGATGTGGTCAATTGGGGAAGGGATGGCTCACCACTTTGGTGTGGTGAGGCAGAGGGCAAGGTGTTGGAGTGGGTGTTGATGTGTTGATTGTGTGTGGTCGATTGGTTGGTTGTCTTTGGGGATGGATTGTATGGGAATTTTGTTATAAAGATCAAGGAGATTAGGGAGTTGGTACGTGGGGTTGGGAGTACAGTGGATTTTTACGTGAAGTGATCTCGGGAAATAGGGTTCGTGAGGGGTCGAGTGGTGAGATCCAAGTCGGATCAGGGTCGGGATGTTGATGGGGTGGTTGTGTGGTTCAAGTGAGTGGCCTATGTCTAGGATGGGTTGTGAGGGATTTGAGAAAGGCTTGAGGGCACCGGGTGAGTGGCCAAAGAGAGTCGAGAGATAGGGAGCCGGGACGGGGATTGTGTGTGGTCAATGAGGGAGCTAGGACAAGGATGTGTGTGGTCATGAGGGGTCGAGTGGGTCAAGTTTGGAAAAGAGGCCGAGAAGGGGTTTTGTTGAGACATGGGATGGGTAGGATCCATGACAGAGAGAGGGGAGGTGAGGGTTGGGATGGTGAGTGGCGGGGATTAGGGGAGGGATCCATGTAGTTTGAGGGAGAGGATGCATGCATGTAGGTCATCGAGTCTACATGGGAGTTGGGTGTAAAGGATAGAGAATAAAGGATGGGGATTCTAGGATAGGGTAGTGGTCAATGGCTTGGCCGCCAAAATTGGTAGGAGGGTTTTGGGGGAGTAGTTTAGGATAGGGTTTTTTTAAATTTTTTTAGTAATTTGATTTTATTTAATAATACTTTTTAGTGAGTTATGGAAATTACACTGCTAACAAGAAAGTAAAGTAACTAACTAGATACCTTCTCCTTTTTATTCCTTAATAAACTTTGGAATGGGTGATAGAAAATGGATGGGACCAGATTTCTTGAAATGTAGGTGCTTCCTCAAATCGAGTAAGACCTTCATCAGAACAAGATCAACTCAAACTTTGTACCAGGTTATAATGGGATAATGGATTTAGGATGATCAAAATGGGGCTATTCAGGCATTAGGATGAGGTAGAGGGGATGTTTGATGCTCTATGCTAAAATAATGCAAGATCTCTCGACATTTTTAAGCTTGCTTTCGAAAGAAGGGGGTAAGGCTCTATTTATAGCCTGAAAGTGGGATTAATTCAAGGATTTTGGGTAATCATGATTTGGAAAAGTAAACATGATTAGGTGAGTGGGAGACATGAGGAATGGTATAGAATTAAACTTGAATATTTAATTCACAAGTGGGGGACATGGGGAATATTTGGCATGTGAGGAAGATTGGGTTTAATTTAGGGATTGAAATGGATTAATTAATCAATTAACATTGATTAATTCAATGTGGATTTTTGAGTGAAATGGAATGGGTAAATTAATTGATTTAAAGCGAAGTGTGAAATTGTGGTGTCTACAATATGATCCACATATTACATATAGACACTCAATAATTAATATTTAATAATGTGGGAAATTAACTAATGCACCCATGTTAGGACTAATTCATAAAATCCCCCATTAGTTATAACATAGAAGAGAACACTCTTAGAGATATGATTTTGGTTGGCCTTGTTTCTTGGATTGTTGTTAACGTTTGAGATCCACTTGATTTTTATTCACCCCCCAATTAAAAAAAAACCTTGGATGTCAGTTTCCACCAATAATGCATCTAAAATTATCCTCTTTACAATTTTTTTCTTTTCAAAAATATCCCTTTTTACCTCCTTACAAAATATTCCCCCTTTTTCAAAAAATAATCATTTTATAATTACCTTCTCCATTACAAATATATTCTCGCCCTAAAAGATAATATTTCCCTTTGATAATTTTACTTGTATACATATATTTTTGAAAATATTCACTTAGTTCTTTCACAACATATATCTCTTAAAAATATCACAACACACATCCCTTACTTCATATGACACATCTCTCTTGTGTACAATCAACACACACATCTTTCACGATCTACAACAAGCTACCTATCAAACTTTCACATATGAGAGAACCTACTAAAAGCCCGACATGTTCACAATACATCTCTCTCAATAGAAAACATTACACACTCAATGGCATATTTTCAATACACAAAGCACAATATTCAACTTCCCAATAAATCTCCTACATAAGAAACACATTCATGACATCTTTCTCTCATGCGCAAACAACACAACACAATGCACATATCTCTTACACAATCAACGTGACACACTACCCTATGATGCACTCTAATTCCACAGTCCATACTCAACTACCAAATGTATACATCTCAAATGGACCTCATCACACTCACGAGTTTAATCAAATCACTTACTCATATGTGTTTAAACTCTACACTTTGGCTTTGACAATCACATCTTTTTAGTACACACATTCGAACATTTCACGATGACACACTCTTGTTTACAATTCATTCTTGGTGATGAGGGGACATAAATAAATGAACCTCACTGTAGACATACACATCCACTCGGGGGGCATGCTGCTCCTATTATTCATAGGACATTCCATTTCATCTCATCCACAACATAATGCATATATTGGTTGCACTTAGCCATGCTTACATTTACTTATTACACATGTTGATAAAAATTTCCTTTTCCTACTCATTAGTGAACTAGTAATAAATAAAACAAAGAAACTCGAAATATGCAAGGCTTTATGGACCTTTATATGGGATGATGATGTATACGGGCATAAATGGAATCCTCCTATGCAACGAGCTAAGTGACCTGAAAATCAAACAAACTCAATAGAGGATGGATTAGTAGATAGATGGGAGGGTTTCTTGACAAAGTCAATATCGAGAAGTAAGAACTTCCTAGGATGGATGTCAACCCTCGTTTTGATAAAGTTATAATAAAATAAGTGGATATAGATATGATATAATGAAAAATTTGAAATAAATAGAAAGCGAAATGTTGGATAAGATGATAAAATCTGATCGACCTAAATATCAACAAAATAAATCAAACCTGGATGGGTTGATGAAAAATCAATACTGCATAGGGTGTAGGTGCATTGTCAATGTGAGAAACCCTTTCTACGGAAACGATTGATTAAAAATTTTCACTAAGGATGTGGGGATAATGGATTTGATGGATAAAGGAGGATCATGCGAGACATTAGGATGATATCAAAGGAATGTTCGGTTTCATAAGAGTGCAAGAGCTCAGATATAATTTCAAGCTTCCTTTGAAAGAGGGGAAGGCTCTTATTTATAGCCTAAGGGTGAGATTAATTTGGAGGTTTTGAGTAATCATGATTTAGAAAAGTAAACCTGATTAGGTGAGTGGGGGACATGAGGGATGGACATGGATTAGTTTTGAATATTAAATTCACAAGTGGATGAATATGGATTAAATTTGAATATTAAATTCATAAGTGGATTGACATGGATTAGTTTTGAATATTAAATTCACAAGTGGATGAATATGGATTAAATTCAAATATTAAATTCACAAGTGGATTGACATGGATTAAATTCAAATATTAAATTCATAAATGGATGAATATGGAGCATATTTAGCATGTAATGAGGATTAGATTTGTTTAGGAATTTAAAAGGGGTTAATTAATCAACTAACATTGATTAATTGGATATGGATTTTTGTGGGAAATGGAATGGGGAAATTAATTGAATTGGGAGGGTGGTAGAATTAGGGTGTCTACAACATGCACATCTTATTACACATGCTAGATAGATATCTTGTATTTCATCATCGTTATCATACACACATGCGCGTTCACTTGTCTTTCTAGTTGTGATCACATATTATAAAGATCTATACACGCAACATGGATTCTGGCACAAGACTAGTACCAGTCCAACAATGGCTCTTGGGGGCATCCACTTTTGTACATTACATGTGCTATTATTTCATTTTTTCATAAAGCACACTACTTTATCGATTATACACGTTTTGACATACTTTTTTATTTATAACATGATAATGGGTGCTTCATGTGGAACATTTGTTTTCCAGTCTATTTGTTTCCACGGTTATTCTGTTACATTGCTTGCCATTGTTTTCTCTTTGTATTCCATTGTTTATGGGATTTTTCCTTTGTCATGTGTGCACATTTTATGATTGCAACCACTTCGGCATTGAATTTCTTACGACATCATGAGTGTTGTCCCATGTTTACAACCCACTATTCATGATCTACATTGTCTTCTTGCGTGTTTACATTGGCTTCTTGCATTTTAGCTTACATATTGTCTATATTTTTCTAATACATGCGTGTTTATCTTTGCTTGTATTGGTTGGATATTTTGTCAACCATAGTACATGGGATCTAATCCTCCTCAAAGATAGGTGAGGTTGCTAATCTAAAACACAATAGAAATAATGTGTACAATATTCACATTGATCTAACCATTGGGGTTAGGACAGAATCCTGAAAGCCACATCCACTATAGCTGGAAATATAGCTACTTTGAAGTAGAATGGATTAGAAAGAACACATCACGGAAAGGAAATAATGGGAACGTACTTTCTTTTGAGCAAACACAAATCATGAAATAATAATACGAGTTCTAGATAACAAATGTAATGTAATGTTTGAAACAATTTAAAATGATTGATAATGCTAAAATGAGAACAACTTAAGATCCTGAACATAAGAGCAATATCTTAAGAGAGATGAATCTCACAACACAAAGTTTACAAAAATGACATCAATTTCTGTTCTTTGAATGATTGAAAGAAAATACAAAGTTCTTCTTCTGCCCAAAGGTTCTCAATATTCCAAAAATCTCAACCCCTTGGAATGCATGAGCATCCCTTATTTATAATTAAAAAGAAGAGATAAAATAGGATAAATCCTAGGAAAAAAGGTGTTTTAACAAGAGTCCTATTTCGCTTGACTCTCACGCAGGAGACCAAGTCAAAATTTACTTCCTATGTGACGAAACAGAAATGAAAAAGACATGTCAATTTCAAGATTGAAATGACATGTTGCATCGTGACTTAGTTTGAATCATCATCTTTCTCTTCCTCATCTTTCTCTCCTTCCAACAAAGCCTGTTTGTTCCAAAATTATTGGAATTTCTAGATTATACCTTGCATCTCATTCCCATCAGGCATGGTGGAATGATAACTCAGAACTTCAAATGTTTCATGAGTTTCACTGGCATTGCCAGGAGCTTTCTCAATCTTTTGTTGAGTTTTCTCGTGGTCTCTAAAGAATGTTCAATCTTTACAAACTCGTCAATGATTTCCATGCCAAATCCATGAGTTGGTTCATGCTGAATTGATTCTTGGATTTGTTTAAAGAGATCATCAACTGATAGGATACCCGAGTCTCCACCCAACACTTTTACATATATTTTGATCAGTTCTTCTTCCAAGTCACTCTTGCCATCAATCAATTGATCTCTTGATTCCTTCAATTTACCACAAGCTTCATTGAGAATCTTTATTCTGAATTTGATGGCCTTAGTCAGCTAGAAATGCTTATCCGCATGTGGGATGATGCCCTCTTCGACCAAGATGCGTGATGGGATTTTCTTCAGCACCTAGAGAGCTTCAAAAGTCAACTCCAGGTGCCCGATCTCTTGAGAGAAATCATCATCCATCTTTTCCCCATCACTCTGTATATTCTCCAAAGATTGATAGACTTCTACAGTGTCTTGGATTACTTCTTTCCCCTGTAGGAGCAGCCTTTGGGTCCATTCATTGACCACTCTCCCCTTTTCATTAATCTTTTCAATTATGGGTACCGATGAGAAATTGAACCCGATAGGAATAGAGGATGATGGTACAGACTCAAGGGGTTTTGAGAGCTTAAGTAATACCTCAATCAACTGCTCCACCTTTTCTTTAAGCTCATCCATGCTGTCCTTTGTTTCCTTTAATTTCTGGCATAGCACGTTCATAGCATCTCGTGCATCTTGTTGTGCTCCTTCTATCATCACCTCTCCTAAAGCAACCCTACTTATCTAATAATCAGAAGCCACTATTCCCTCTTTGGTCTTGTCCGTCACGAGTGGTGATCTCTGCAAACTTATGTCTCGAAGCATCCACTAAAACCCTTGAAACTATTTTGGGTTTCTTGGCTGACTTAAAGAGTAGGAGCCTTGAGTGAACTAAAATCAAATGCTCGTATGGGTAAAACCACCTTCCTTTTCCTCAGAGTTTTCTCAAGTAACCATTGAGGCATGCCAGAAGGAGTTTCCACTATTGTAGAAGTTGGTGTCATACTTTCAGGTGGAGGGAGATTCACTGGTGGAGTGGGAACAATCACCAGTGTGGTAGTAGATTCGGTGAAAAGAGGTGTAGGAGGAGGCATATCTATAGTTACTTTGGTCCCAGTAACAGAGAGAGGTGAGAGTCCGGAGAAAATGTTGGCCATGGCTAATGAAGTGGATGGGGAAAGAGGAGGTGGAAGTGGTTGTGAAGTAGGAAGTGCAGATCCCAACGCCAAAGCCTAGGATGCAAGGGATAGAGTTACTTCTATTGGGCAGTTAGAAAATGGTGAAATTAGGGGCTGACTCACCTCTCCTTCCAAAGAAATTTCCCCTATTTCTCGGTGGTGTTGGTGACTCTGGCACATTCACCGTTTCAACTAGAGTAGCAGTTGAAGGGGTTTCTTCTTCTCTTCTCTTCTTGAAAAATTTGACCTTTATAGGTCCCTTGGAAGAGCTTTTGTCCTTTTCCTTTTTGGAGGGCCCCGCCTCCAAAGCAACCAAATTTGAAAAACTATATTCTTTGAAACTCATCCCCCAAGAGGTGAGCCATGCCTTGGTGCGTGTGAGAATCGGGCGATCTATCTCGTAATAGAGGCTTTTTCACCAATAGACCAATCAATAGGTGGGAAGCATATTGATCTTCATTCAAATCCGTCATAGGAAGGATCCAAAACACTTTCATTATCACTAGTACCCTTTGGAATGTTGGCAAGCTCAAGTGTCTAAATCTCTGCAAGTTTCACCTACTATTATCTTTTCTTCGGACATCAACTTCATCATGTGAATCAATCCAGATGTCTTCTATGCTTGGTACGTGTAGGTACAGAGTTCCATATGACTTGAGGACTCCTCAAAAGTTGAACCTGTCTCTGGGCTTCATGTGCTTTTTCAACTTATCTTGAAGTTTGTGTACAACATTCTTGGCTTTTACCACCATTGAGCAGGTATACCTTCCAATAGAAATTGGGAAGGATACGGTGGCCTTGTGTTTACTCTGTTGGAACTTGTGAAAATCCAACAATTGCTTAACTAACTCCATCAAGATTAGTTTGTCTCCTAGATATCTGGGAAAATGGAAAGGATCACCTAGGTACATGACCACCCGAAGGTATGTGAACTTCTTGAATTGTAAGAAGACACAACCCCATTTCAAAACTTCAGCCCATGCCTCATCAGAGACCCTTGTTTTCCTCAGTTCGAGGTTTAACCTACAGATGTTCTTGTAAAAGAAGGCATCATTTACCCTTCTGAATTGGTCTTTGGACCCTTTTCTTGTTAACTAAGGAAAATACCGATAAATATGTTCCACTATCTTGTTCCCCTTGTGTACAATCCGGGATAATTCCTCGTGTCAGCTGCTGCATAGGTGACATACGAGGACATATAAAACTTCCCAGTAGACAAGACTATTATCATCTGAGAATCTATCTCATTACTGATAAGGCTACCCCAATCAATCCCTTGTTGATTCTTCTTAATGATAACCATGAATTAGTACATCCATCCTTGGAAAAAATTTGATTCGGGGAACCCAAAAACCCGGCTCAACAAAGTAATGATATCATTGATTTCCTGAATGAAATCACTTCTAGGAACAAGTCTTGGAAACCTAGAAATAGTCGGCTTGGCTTTGATTAGGAACTTCTTATTCACATGTTTGATACAATCCTCCTAATCATTGTCCCAAGCTTTTTGGGCTGACTTTACATCTATGTCCCCATAGTCCTCAAAGTTAAGCAACTTGAGAATGTCATCAAAGTAACCTCTATCTAACTTGATTACGACCTCTCCCGCTTGATTTTTCACAGAACGAGAAGCGAGTCGTAATTTGAAGCACAGGCTAAGATGAACTTGGGGCACTGAGTAGACATGGGGAAACCTGCTGCAAGAGGGAGACCACTACCAACTATTGATTTCATCCATGGGGTTTGGGAAGAACTCTTGACTCTATTCCAAAAGTCTTCCATATCTATGTTTCTGAGTTATGTATCTCGGATGTCGTAATTACAATCAATGTAGGAAGGAGACTCCACCTTCCTAAATTTGTACTTCATCCTCCCTGATTTTTCCGTCTTATCCTGTGATGAACCAAGATCCGACATGAGGAATTTCAAAGGAGGAGTGAACTGATTGCTTCTGATTTAGACACTTCGGGTTTGAGGACCTGCTCAGCAATCCCAGAGGCCCGAAACACTACAGAGAGTATCAAAGATTAGTAGGTGTTGAACACTCGGAAAGTCGACAATCAGTTGAACCTGTCAGAAGGTATGAGATGTCTGCCACTCTGAAAAACCCACAACACTGGAAGATGTCGGAGGGCTCAGAAAACCCACACTATTGTTAGATCTTTGGGAGGTTTGAAATATCGACAACTTAGAGGATGTTGGGAGGTTTGAAATATCCGAGAACTTAGAGGATGCGGGAGATTTTAGAGTGTCGACACCTTGGAGGATGCCGAGAGATTTTGGAGTGTCCGACACCTTGGATTTCCTGATAGACTACGGGATTTGGAAACTACAAAACACCCTGCGAAACCCGAAAAGAGGGAATCGGGTTTTTGTCAGGTCAAAACATGCAAATTCCTCTCCATTGTTATGATTCTTGATACATTCTTCTATTGTCATTACAACAGCATATTCCAAGGAATAAAACTAAGTAAGCATTCCAAGGGTGAACCCTAAAACACAAACTTGATTGGAACAAAACCCAAAACCCTAAGAAGAAAGAAAGAGGGATTTAGAAAGATCATCACACAATTCTTCCACAAATTTCACAAATAAAGAACAAAGTGAAATACCTTCAATTAGATTGAAAAATGATAAAAAAATGAGCAATGTAATCGAGCATGAAGGCGAGTCGGGTTTTGGGGTTGAAGACGCATGCACGAAAATCCACAAGGTAAAAAGTATGTCTGGTAAAAATGACGTGGAAATCTGAGTATTTATAAAAAAATCACATTTAATACACTTCAGTTGACACGTGTGTCAACCACCTAAAAACTCGGCATTAATGCCATGTCAGCATGTTTGGGATGTCCGAAACCTGACACAAAGGATTTCATATCAATTCGGGTTTCGGGTTGCGGGAAGCAAGCGACATGAAGCATGATGCTTGATGGTTCCAAAAACCTGATACAAAGGAGTGAATCGGGTTTCAGAATCGAAGACATGTGACATGAAGCATGTTTTGACTAAGGCATGTTTCGATGCTCTGTAGACCTGAAAACCCGATACAAAGGAGTAAATCAGGTTTCGGGAATCGGAAGACATGCGACATGAAGCATGTTTTGACTAAGGCATGTTCGATGCTCGGTGAACCCGAAAACCTAAAAGACTTACTTGATGTGGGTTTCAGGCTTTGGGGAACATACAACATGAAGCATCCAAAACTCATGTTGTCTTGCTATGGAAACGAAAACCCGATTATCTCTCTGAAAGGGCATTCTTAGGAAACCAGCTCAAAAATTTCCTAGGGTTATCACTAAATTTTGGTGTAAACACAAAAATGAGATAACAACTGGCTCCAGTTGGGGACTTTCTTTGTGACATCAAAGGAAGAGAACTCAGAATCTCTGGCTTTATCCATTGGGCTACGGAGTCAGAAAAGAAGAAAACTGAAAACAAAACAAAGAAAGAAAGAAGACCAAAAGCAAACACACGACAGAAAATAAAGTATGTACAATGCAAAAGAGTATCTTGCATTAATGATGGAACAAATTCAGATGTTGGCCACTGAAAGGAAAGGGAGTGACTCTCCATCAAGATATGATAGACAGAAACTATTTTCACCATTCAGTTGATGAATCTTAAAAGGTCCTTTCCACAAAGAATCAAACTTTCCGTGCATTCCTTTCTGCTCCCTTCTCTTATCCCAAAGCAACACCAGATCTCCAATTTGGAAATTATGCTACCTTGATTTCTTGTCAAAAAATTTCTTTACTTTGCTCTGATGACCCACAATGTGATCAATCACCTTGCTTCGTTCCTCTTCTAGCCTAGCTAGGTACATAACCCTTTTTTCAATAGAATCTTGAAAAGTCACATCTTCGATCGCTTTGGCCTACTCTTGTAAGGGTGGCAAATCTAATGAGATAGGGATCTCAGCATCAATCCCATACAAGTACTTAGAAAGGGGACATTCCTATAGCTCGCTTTGGGGTAATCGATCCACCCACAAAGCATCATACAATACTTTGTGCCATGTCCTATGGTTTTCATCTACTAGCTTTCTAATTATGGTAACCGGGTTCTTGTTCTTTGGACTCAAACACTTGCCCATTGCCTTGGGGATAATAGTTAGATGAGTGAGCCAGGGTGATGCCGAATCCATAACAAAATTCTGTCAACTCATGCGATGAGAAATTAGAGATGTTATCAGCCACAATCTTGTGAGGCACACCAAATCTGACAATTATATTTTCTTTAAGGAATTTACACACGGCTTCTGAGGTTGCTGCTTGATTGGTGTAGCTTCCACCCACTTGGTAAAATAGTCTATAGTAGTAAGTACATAATTGTGTCCAGCACTGGAGGTAGGATTCAACATTCCAATGAAGTCAATTCCCCACTAGCGGAAAGGTTCTTCAATCACTACGGGCTTGGGGAAGAGCTGCTAGCTAAGGAGACCAACGAAATGTTGACAAGTTTCACACTTGGACACCCATTCTTCTCGAGTCTCGAAAGAGAGTAGGCCAATAGTACCTAGCCCGTAGGATCTATTATCACCAAATCACAAGACCTCATGTTTCCACAAGTTCATATACTTGAACTTACAAAGATGATTGGATAACATGGGTACTATCTCAAGTTGTGGGACTTGCTACTTGAGATAGACCTCCAGAGAATGCTGGTCCTTGCTCCTAAACCGCCTACCACAATCTACTCTAATGCGTGGTAAACAAATTTTTCTAATCTAACTTTCCAAGGACCAAGCAGAGAAAATGCATAAAATGAAAGCCTACACTAAAGCGGTGATACACCAGAAAAGGAGGGTGTGAGAGTAGTCTTCAAATGTGTGAGATACAGAAGCAAAGTGCACACTAGAAGGGGTGATGATAGTTCTCCATAATCTAGCAAAATGCATTTTACAACAATATTTCAAACATACACAATGATAATGGATCCCTGTAAGAACATAATAATAGACACAATATTCTTGTAATCAAGGTTAAAGGGGCAAGAAGAATGCAAGAAAACACAACAGGGGAAGATACATCCACAAACTTGTATTTTATTGCTTCCTGATATGCACAGTTCAATCGGTTACAAGATAAGGGCCTGGATCACCATGCAAGGAGTCCACAACAAGGGCCTACAACACATTGGCTTCATAAATAAATTTTGGCAGAGCTTTGCTACAAAAACTACCTCCTTTTACAATGAGCCCAACACTCCCATTTATAGAAAAAATGAGAAGAAAGAGAGAAGGGAAAATGGAAATCCCAAAATCTATCCTTCAACCACTTGTAAGAGGCATTAAATGGAGTAAAATGATTATATATTACTTACAAAAGGCTCCCCATACTGTCCCAGGTGCTGCAGTAGAGAAAGAATGATGACCATGCCTCTTAATTGCACTCCCAACTACCAAATAAAACACTGTTATGAACCCAGCCACGTTTTCTAAAAATATTGATCAATATCTCATAAAATCTATAATTTCTTGATTTCTATGTGTTGGGCTTAGAGACACGATTCCAACGGTACTAATTTTGTGTGATTTCGTTGAGAAATGCAAAAGTTATGGCCTTCTGAGTGCGGGCAGCTATTTTGGGTCTGGCAGGCATTTTTTGTCATTTGACGGGAATGAGCATTAACTGACTAGAGCCAAATATGTTTCTTTTATTTAAATATATCTACCCTCATTAAAAATAATAAATCCAATTTTTTTGGCATAGAGGACATCGTGCTCGTTCCAGAAAGTCCAATTTTGTGAAAATCGGAGCTCGGAGTCAAAAGTTATGGCCGTTTGAAGTTCACGGGTCAAACGTTGACTTTTCTTCTTTGCCTTCAGCCATTTCAGCTTTTCACGTCCCGCGCATACTTTTGTCCCGGCTGTCCCGGACAAAAATCTCTGAACTGCCCGAAATGGACCGTCTCGGCAAATCGGCCGATTCGCGCCCACACTTACTCTTGTCTATTTGTCCCAAACCACGCGAAACAAAAAAACTTGACGATTTTTATTGCTTTTGGTCGTTTCGCCTTTTCGCGTCCGACGTCCCAACTGTCCCATGGACCGCCTGGGACAAAAATGTCTGACTTAGCCGATTTTCTTTGTATTTCGGCCCAAGCTTGGTACGACGAACCTCAGTACGACCCGCACTGGTATGACCGAACCCTTCAGACCCAAAATGCTTTAAAACAATCCTGCAACCTTATTTTTTGCATTTTTTCCATTTTTTCTAACTCGTTGGGATTTCTTCTTGGATGGGAGAGTTAGAAAGAAGCCGAGGGGACCCCGAAAAACATGATTTTGGGCCTCGAATCAATCTACTTGCTCAGGACTGAATAATTTGATGCATGTTATCAAAATTACCTTGAGGGTGAATTTTGGATAACATGATCTTATAAGCTATTTGAGAGGATGAGAAATATCCTCTGCATGCTAGACTATGGAAGGATTCTAGTAACTTTACCTATTGTGACTTATCAACACAGTGCAGGAATACACCATCAATACCTTTCTTATATATTCCATTATCTCACAAAAGGTATCTTGCAGATCTTAACTTGACTATCCTCTTCTCCTTTTGGCTTAAATGTGGGGGGCATTCACCATAAGTCGAAAGAAAGCAATATCTATGTACCATTCATCAGTTGTGCTCATGAAAAGCACCATGGGCAACTTTGAAGAGGTATCTTCGGTCCTTTCACATTCTATTTCAGCATGATTTTCCATGATCAATTGGCACAGGCCCTTCCTCATACCAACTTGGTAGGTCTAATGTCCAAGTCATACTCTTGAACTTTAGCTATCCAGTTACCTCGTTGACTACCCAACTCTTGTTGAGTCAAAATGGATTTAATAGTGGTGTCAGGAATGAGAACGAGGGTATGAGAGTTCAGCACATAGTACCTGAAATGTTTCACCGCTCGTACCACTGCATAAGCATGCTTTTCAATTTGTGACATTTTTAGTTCATGTTCCTTTAATGGGCATCTCATGAAAGTGATGGGAGCTTCAATGCCCTCTCCATTCTCCTGCATCAGGATGGCTGACACTGTGTGTGCGGAGGCGTAGCTATACATGATGAAATATTTTTGAAATCTGGACATACTAGGATAGGAGCACAAGCAATTTCCCTTTTGACTTCATCAAATGCAAGCTTCCCTTCAGTACTCCATCGAAATGGAATTTTTCCTTTCATCATCCCAAGGATATCCTTGGTTTTATCAGTGAAATCAGGTATGAACCTTCTTAGGAAATTGACCTTTCTGAAGAAGGAATGAACTCCAGTTTTACTTGTGGGTAGGGTAAGGCTTTGAATGGCCTTCACCCTTTCTGGGTCGATCTTGGTTCCTTCTCTAGTCACAATATGACCCAACAACTTTCCTTCGGTCACTCCAAACATGGACTTCTTGGGATTTAATGAAATTCCGTGATGTCGCATCTCAAGAGTACTTGTTCTAGATGATCATAATGATCACTCCATTTTTTAGAAAAACGGTCAAGTCATCCAAATATACCACTATGAATTTTCCCATCAGATCTCTGAATGCTAAGTCCATAGCTCTCTGAAAGGTAGCTCCGGCATTGATTAAGTCGAAAGGCATCCTCCTGTAAGCAAAGGTCCCCCATGGGGTTGTGAAGGCCGTTTTATGCTGATCTTCGGCAGCTACCTCAACCTGATTATATCCCAAAAATCCGTCAAGCATGGATAGCATCTCTGATCCGTAACCATTTGTAACACCTGATCCATGATAGGCAAGGGGTAGTTGTCTTTTAATGAAGACTGATTCAAGTTCCTGAAATCAACACAAATCCGGATCTCGCCATTCTTCTTCCTGACCGGTATGATGTTAGCAACCCAGGTGGAATGGTGGATTGGAAAGATAATCCTAGCGTCTAACATCTTTTGAATTTCTGCAAGAATGGTTCCTGAGATTTTAGGATTATAATGCCTCTGCTTCTACCTGTAGGGTTTTACATCGGGCTTCAAAGGAATGTTGTGTTGTACATCTTTGGGCTTGAAGGATTTTAAATCTGCATAGGACCAGGCCAAGACATCCATGTATCTCTTTAGGAGTGAAGTGAATTTTCTTTCTCCTCAGGGGAACAACATTTCCCAATATTCACCATCCGAGGTTGATCAGACGAACCTAGATTGACTTGATCTACTTCCGAGGAAGAAGCTCCTTCAGTTTGTCTCTTGTTTTGAATGAAATGGTCATGCTTGTCAAACAAACCCTCCAGAGAAACCAACCCTTTGGGAATCTTGTTTCCTTTAAGCTGAATAAACTCACCATCAACCTCTTGATATGGATCTGAAATAGATTCATGGAAAGCTGATTCTGAACCTTCAAAGTATAGCTCACTAAAATTGTCAGTTTTTTCTAGAAAAGACAACACCTGTTGATCATCGTTGAACACTTGCCAATGAGCCACTGCATTATCCGGGATACTGGGATGATACACAATCTCAATGGTGTATGTATCTTGTTTGAACTAGGGATGAGGGAGAAGGAGGGATGCAGACATGGCTAAAGAATCAGCCTTGTCGTTATAATCTCTCAAAACTGCTTTGATGGAGAATGCGTCAAAGCATTCTATATTATCCCAAACTTTGTTCCTGTAATGTCTCAGGTGATCATTTTTCACTTGATAGATCCCTTTGACCTAGTTGACAATCAGCTTTGCATCTCCTTGAACCTTGAGATTTCGAATTCCCTTTTGTCTGGCCATTTCTAATCCTAATAACAAAGCTTCATATTCAGCCGTGTTATTAGTATTATCAAACTGCAACTTGAAGGCAGAGGGAAAGATCTCAGAATCAGGAGATATAAGAACTACACCAGTGCCTGATCCAGTGGTTGAACAGCTACCATCGAATTTGAGGGTCCAAATAGCATTAGAATATTCTTCCTTGACATCTACAGCTGGTACCTCTGATGTCATGAAGTAATTTCCAAAACTAGCGTCTTCGAAAAGGATTTGAGCCTTAGGGTCATCTGATTTAGTTACCAAATACTTTTCCTGAGGCTCAGGATGGAGAACATGATAAACCCCATTGACTGGAATTTTGGCCTTGGTCCAATCCATATTAATCTCTCCTCCGACGTCTTTACAAAAACCTCTACCCAAGAGGATACCGTAAGCTGCAGGAATGTCGGCAACTAGAATGGTCATTTTCACTCTCTTCTCTGGGAATGCAACAAATGCAAACTGTGCATCTTTGATTTGACCAATCAAGGGAACTTTCTTGGTTTCCATGGAGTAACACCATCCATATGACTTAGTCAAAGTAAGCCCAAGGGCATGGGCTACTTTTGCGGGCATAACATTGTCGGAGGCCCCTGAGTCGATGATGCAATTGCTGAGTTTAAACCCATTTATAAGCAAAGACAAATAAAATGGTTCAATCTTTCCTGAAGAAGAAGCAGAGGTCAGATTGTTCTGAGGTGGGGATTGAGTAGGATTTGGCAAAAGACCTTTTGAAGGTGGGGGAATAGTAGCTTTACTTCTAATGAATTTGGTGAGTTTTTCAAACTGTTCAGGATTTGACTGAAGGTATTCTGCTTCTGACATTTGGATCTTGGTTCTTTTTGCATGGTCGATAATGTCAAAAGTAGTATAAGGAGTGATAGTAGGTTTGGTTCTAATCACATGAGCTTGAGCTGAGGTATTGACCTTGGGAGAAGGAGAATGAGGGGAAGTTGTTACCTTTTTGGTGACTTCTCTTTCAGTTTGCGCTGAGATAGGAGTACCTCTCTTAACTATGGCTATGGGAGCTTCCTTGTTCTTCTCCTTGGGGCTTTCAAGAGGTTTTCTTGGATTTTGAGATTGGGATCGAGTGAAGACAGCAAATGACTAACCATCCAGTGCACATTCATCTTCCTCGTATTCCAAATACCCAATGTTGGAGTCACCAGCTGAATCGTCATAAGACTCATCAACGTATCCTGAAGCTTCAAAAGCTTCGGAGGAATCATGTTCTTCTAGGTTCTTCCTCTTCAAATATTTCTACTGCTGCGTTAATGGGAGGAGCTTGATTACCAAGCCTTAATTGAGCAGGAGTTAAGCGGCTCTGTCTCTTACAAGGTGCACCATTGGCATTATTGAAATTCTATCTAGGGATATCTCGATATGAAACTTTGCTCACCTATTGGGACATTTGCTTTTTCAAAGAAATCAAATCATTAGCCATCTTTTGAATCATAGGGTCAGTATTACCTTGGGAAGAACCTTGATTTTTAGGCTTGGGTGCATCTTTCCTGATTCTTCCTGCTAGAATGAGATCATCCTCTATTTCAATAGCCATTGACTGAGCGGTAGCCAAATCAGGGATAGCCGACCTTCTTAATAGGAAGCTCACATCGGGGGGCTGAGCATTAATGAAGAAGCATTTCTGATTTTTTGGAGTAGGTACAACTAGTTCTGGAATCTTTCTGATCAGCTTGTTGAACTTTGCCACGAAGTCCCACATGGGTTCGTGAGATTCCTTTTTCATATGGGTAAGTTGTGCTAACAAAGCATGAGAATATTCAGCCGGTTTGAATCGTGCTTGAATCTGGTCCTCATGGTAGCCCAGTTTGTGATGCATGTGTTGAAGGTGGTAAAACCACTCGGCTGCTACACCGTGCAATGTTTCAATGAAGAGTCGAACAGAGACATCTTCATGAGCTACTCCAAGGACACCGCATGCTATAAAGAAAGATGCAATGTGTTCATCAGGATGTTGCTTCCCATCACCATTGAACTTGGGAATGTTCTTACGTGATCCATGTGGTAACTCGTGCAATGGTGGAGTTAAAGAAAGAGGACCAATAGTTGTGCCCCAGGGCACAGGTTATGTTGCCATCCTTCTGAAAAGAGTGCATATAGGGATCCGAGTGTCAGATAAGAATAACGCATGACAAGTTACAGACACTTCTCATTCTACGGGGATCTAATTTCTCTCGAATAGGTGAAGAACTTCTGGTTCGGTTAGAAATAACGTTGTTGGGGGAAAGACTGAAATTATGTTGTTGTAGCAAATCAAAGAGTGGATCAATTTCACCTCGGGCTCGGTAGGACCAAGTGAAGATATTTCCGGCCAGCTTGAACCGGGAAAGAGATCTTGTTGAAAATAAGGCAAATACAAAGTCACTAGACACCAAGAGGATAAGCTTTATACTATTAATCTGTATTCCCAGCGGAGTCACCAAAAACTATTGGTTGGATATTTGGTCAAGACGAAATATGAAGTTCAACCATAGTAAATGGGATCTAATCCCTCCTCAAAGACAGGTGAGGTTGTCTATTTATTACTAATCTAAAACAAAATAGAAATAATGTGTACAATATTCACACTAATCTAACCATTGGGGTTAGGATAGAATCCTGAAAGCCACATCCACAATAACTGGAAATATTGCTGCTTTGGAAGTAAAATGGATTAGAAAGAACACATCACGGAAAGGAAATAACAGGAACGTACTTTCTTTCAGAGCAAACATAGATCACGAAATAATAATATGAGTTCTAGATAACAAATGTAATGTAATGTTTGAAACAATTTAAAATGATTGAGAACACTAAACTGAGAACAACTTAAGATCCTAAACATAAGAGCAATATCTTAAGAGAGATGAATCTCACAACACAAAGTTTGCAAAAATGACATCAATTTCTATTCTTTGAATGATTGAAAGAAAATACAAAGTTCTTCTTCTGCCCAAAGGTTCTCAATATTCCAAAAATCTCCACCCATTGGAATGCATGAGCATCCCTTATTTATAATAAAAAAGCAAAGAGAAAATAGGATAAATCCTAGGAAAAAATGTGTTTTAACAAGAGTCCTATTTCGCTTGACTCTCATGTAGGAGACCAAGTCAAAATTTACTTCCTATGTGATGAAACAGAAATGAAAAAGACATGTCAATTTCAAGATTGAAATGACATGTTGCATCGTGACTTAGTCTGAATCGTCATCTTTCTCTTCCTCATCTTTCTCTCCTTCCAACAAAGCCTATTTGTTCCAAAATTCTTGGAATTTCTGGATTATACCTTGCATCTCATTCTCATCAAGGGACAAGTGGAATGATCACTCAAGACTTCACATGTTTCATGAGTGTCACTAGCATTTCGGGGAGCTTTCTCAATCTTTTGTTGAGTTTTCTCAGGGTCTCCAAAGAATGTTCAATCTTTACAAACCTGTTAATGATTTCCATGCCAAATCGTGAGTTGGTTCATGCTGAATTGATTCTTGGATTTGTTTGAAAAGATCATCAACTGGTAGGATACCCGAGTCTCCACCCAACACTTTTGCATAGATTTTGATCAGTTCTTCTTCCAGGTCACTCTTGCCATCAATCAATTGATCTCTTGATTCTCTCAATTTTCCGCAAGCTTCATTGAGAATCTTTATTCTGAATCTGATGGCCTTGGTCAGCTGGAAATGCTTATCCGCATGTGGGATGATGCCCTCTTGACCAAGATGCGTGATGGGATTTGCTTCAGCACCTGGAGAGCTTCAAAATTCAACTCCAGGTGTCCGATCTCTTGAGAGAAATCATCATCCATCTTTTCCCCATCACTCTATATATTCTCCAAAGATTGATAGACTTCTACAAAGTGTCTTGGATTACTTCTTTCCCCTGTAGGAGCAGCCTTTGGGTCCATTCATCGACCACTCTCCCCTTTTCATTAATCTTTTCAATTATGGGTACCGATGAGAAATCGAACCCGATAGGAATAGAGGATGATGGTATGGACTCAAGGGGTTTTGAGAGCTTAAGTAATACCTCAGTCAACTGCTCCACCTTTTCTTTAAGCTCATCCCTACTATCCTTTGTTTCCTTTAATTTCTGGCATAGCACGTTCATAGCATCTCATGCATCTTGTTGTGCTCCTTCTACCATCACCTCTCCTAGAGAAACCCTGGTTATCTGATAGTCAGAGGCCACTATGTCCTCTTTGGTCTTGTCAGTCGCAGGAGTGGCGATCTCTGCAAACTTATGTCCCGAAGCATCCACTAAAACCCTTGAAACTATTTTGGGTTTCTTGGCTGACTTAGCAGTAGGAGCCTTGAGTGAACTAAAATCAAAGGCTGGTATGGGTACAACCACCTTCCTTTTCCTTGGAGTTTTCTCAAGTAACCATTGAGGTGTGCCAGAAGGAGTTGCCATTGTTGTAGAAGTTGGTGTCATACTTTCAGGTGGAGGGAGATTCACTAGTGGAGTGGGAATAGTCACCAGTGTGGTAGTAGATTCGGTGAAAAGAGGTGTAGGAGGAGGCATATCTGTAGTTACTTTGGTCCCAGTAGAGAGAGGTGAGAGTCCGGAGAAAATGTTGGCCATGGCTAATGAAGTGGATGGGGAAAGAGGAGGTAGAAGTGGTTGTGAAGTAGGAAGTGTAGATCCCAACGCCAAAGCCTGGGATGCAAGGGATAGAGTTACTTCTATTGGGCAGTCAGCAAATGGTGAAATTAGGGGCTGACTCACCTCTCCTTCCAAAGAAATTTCCCCTATTTCCGGTGGTGTTGGTGACTGGCATGTTCACTGTTTCAATTTGGAGTAGCAGAGTTGAAGGGTTTCTTCTTCTCTTCTCTTCTTGACAAATTTTACCTTTATAGGTCCCTTGGAAGAGCTTTTGTCCTTTTCCTTTTTGGAGGGCCCCACCTCCAAAGTAACCAACTTTGAAAAACTATCTTCTTTAAAACTCATCCCCAAGAGGTAAGCCATGCCTTGGTGCATGTGAGAATTGGGGCCGATCTATCTGTAATAGAGGCTTTTTCACCGATAGACCAATCAATAGGTGGGAAAACATATTGATCTTCATTCAGTCCATCATAGGAAGGATCCAAAACACTTTCATTATCACCAGTACCCTTTGGAATGTCAGTGAGCTCGAGTGTCTAAATCTCTGCAAGTGTCACCTTCTATGATCTTTTCTTCTTCAGACAAAGCAACTTCATCACGTAAATCAATCCAGATGTCTTCTATGCTTGGTACGTGTAGTGTAGAGTTCCATATGACTTGAGGACTATTCAAAAGTTGAACCCGTCTCTGGGCTTCATGTGCTTTTTCAACTTATCTTGAAGTTCATGTACAATGTTCTTGGCTTTTACCACCGTTGAGCAGGTATACCTTCCAATAGAAATTGGGAAGGATACGCGGCCTTGTGTTTACTCTGTTGGAACTTGTGAAAATCCAACAATTGCCTGACTAACTCCATCACGATTAGTTTGTCTCTCCGGATATTTGGGAAAACATAAAGGATCACCCAGGTACATGACCACCTGAAGGTATGTGAACTTCTTGAATTATAAGAACACACAACCCCATTTGAAACCCTTTTTTGCCTCATCGAGACTCGAGTTTTCCCAGTTTAGGGGTTTAACTGCAGATGTTCTCATAAAAGAAGGCATCATTTACCCTTTTGAATTGGTCTTCGGACCCTTTTCTTGTTAACTAAGGAAAATATCGATAAATATGTTCCACTGTCTTGTTCCCCTTTGTGTCCAATCCAGGGATAATTCCTCATGCCGGCTGCTGCATAGGTGACATACGAGGACATATAAAACTTCCCAGTAGACAAGATTGTTGTCATCTGAGAATCTATCTCATTACTGATAAGGCTACCCCAATCAATCCCCTGTTGATTCTTCTTAATGATGACCATGAATTGGTACATCCATCCTTGGAAAACATTTGATTCGGGAACCCAAAACCCGCTCAACAAAGTAATGATATCATTGATTTCCTGAATGAAATCACTTCTAGGAACAAGTCTTGGAAACCTAGAAATAGTCGGCTTGGCTTTGATTAGGAACTTCTTATTCACGTGTTTGATACAATCCTCCTAATCATTGTCCCAATATTTTTGGGCTGACTTGAGATCTACGTCCCCATACTCCTCAAAGTTAGGCAACTTGAGAAGGTCATCAAAGTAACCTCCGTCTAACTTGATTACGACCTCTCCTTGGTTTTTCATGAACAAGAAGTAGAGTCATAATTTGAAGCACAAGCTAAGATGAACTTGGGGCACTGAGTAGACATGGGGAAACCTGCTACAAGAGGGAGACCACTGCCAACTATTGATTTCATCCATGGGGTTTGGGAAGAACTCTTGACTCTATTCCAAAAGTCTTCCATATCTATGTTTCGAGTTCTATATCCGAATGTCGTAATTACAATCAATGTAGGAAGGAGACTCCACCTTCCTAAATTTATACTTCATCCTCCCTGATTTTTTATCTTATCCTGTGATGAACCAGGATCCGACATGAGGAATTTCAAAGGAGGAGTGAACTGATTGCTTCTGATTTAGACACTTCAGGTTTGAGGACCTGCTCAGCAATCTCAGAGGCCCAAAACACTACAGAGAGTATCAGAGAATAGTAGGTGTCGAACACTTGGAAATTCCTGAAAATCAGTTGAACCTGTCGGAAGGTATGAGATGTCTACCACTCTGAAAAACCCGCAACACTGGAAGATGTTGGAGGGCTCGAAAAACCCGCACTTTTGTTAGATGTCGGGAGGTTTGAAATATCCGACAACTTAGAGGATGTCGGGAGGTTTGAAATATCTGAAAACTTAGAGGATGTCGGAGATTTTAGAGTGTCCGACACCTTGGATGATGCTATGGGATTTTGGAGATTTTAGAGTGTCCAACACCTTGGATTTCTCGATAGGATCATGGGGCTTGGAAACTACAAAACACCCTGCGAAACCGAAAAGAGGGAATCGGGTTTTTGTTAGGTCAAAACATGCAAATTCCTCTCCATTGTTATGATTCTTGATACATTCTTCTATTGTCATTACAACGGCATATTCCAAGGAATAAAACTAAGTAAGCATTCCAAGGGTGAACCCTAAAACACAAACTTGATTGGAACACAACCCAAAAAGGAATAAATAATCAAAACCCAAAACCCTAACAAGAAAGAAAGAGGGATTTAGAAAGATCATCACACAATTCTTCCACAAATTTCACAAACAAAGAACAAAGTGAAATACCTTCAATCAGATCGAAAAATGATCAAAAACGAGCAATGCAATCGAGCACGAAGGTGAGTCGGGTTTCAGGGTTGAAGACACATGCACAAAAATCCATGAGGTAAAAAGTATGTCTGGTAAAAATGACGTGGAAATCTAAGTATTTATAAAAAAATTACATTTAATACACTTCAGTTGACACGTGTGTCAACCACCCAAAACTTGGCATTAATGCCATGTCAGCATGTTTGGGATGTCGAAACCCAACACAAAGGATTTCATATCAATTTGGGTTTTGGGTTGTGGGAAGCAAGTGACATGAAGCATGATGCTTGATGGTTCCGAAAACCCGATACAAAGGAGTGAATCGGGTTTTGGGAATTGGAAGACATGTGACATGAAGCATGTTTTGACTAAGGCATGTTCGATGCTCTGTAGAACCCGAAAACCTAATACAAAGGAGCGAATCGGGTTTCGGGAATCGGAAGACATGTGACATGAAGCATGTTTTGACTAAGGCATGTTCCGATGCTCGGTGAACCCGAAAACCCGAAAGACTTACTTGATGTGGGTTTTGGATTCGGGAACATACAACATGAAGCATCCAAAACTCATGTTGTCTTGCTATGGAAACCCGAAAACCTGATTATCTCTCTGAAAGGGCATTCTTAGGAAACCAGCTCAAAAATTTCCTAGGGTTATCACTAAATTTTGGTGTAAACACAAAAATGAGATAATAGCTTGCACTAACATTTCTCTCCTAGCTACTTTGTTTGTGTGTGCCTTGGTTTCTACCAAGCACATTCCCTCCCCTTATAGGAGCAGTTTCAAACACAAATAGTTGGTCCTCTTTTGGGCCACATACTCCTTCAGTGATGTCGCATGCACCCCAAATGAGAAGGGGCATCATTCGGGTAAATAAGTCACCCCGCTCACTAGTATAGAGTCATTACACAACACAACACAAGACTTGGTACAACACAATGCTTAGTTTCAAGGCTCAAAATCAGACTTCATTCCTTAGTAAACATGAACATTCCTAGACTCCTATAACCTAGGAAAGTTACATAACATTTGGAAATTCAAGTAAAGTCTACAAAACTCCACATAATAGCTTTTACAGAGCATAAAGTCCTTAGCATTTTGGCATGCATGCACTACACACTTTCATGTTGGACTGAATTTTTTTGGATTTTACACACAATTTGTAGTGGTGTCCTATATTACGGGAAGTAGTTAAAGGTTGGAGGATGTCACTACGCTGTTCTCCCTACACTTTTTTCATATCATTAGCGTGAGATCCCCTAAAAACTTGTGGTTGACGAATGGCATGATAAAGACTGAAAAATCATTCATATTTAACATCTTTATGATTCTTTCTACACTCTTTCCTCATCACGAATCAAGAGCACATGTTCCTTTTTCACATTTTCATATTTTACATATTGTTTACACATTTCGATCATATACATGCGTATTTGACTACTTGTTTTTTCTTCTCTTTTGCGCAGTCCGTCTGTATGGGAAGTGGTAGTTACTTTACAACATCACATATAACAAACAAGCAACATAAACAAAAAGCACATCACGACATCTACACATGCATTTCTGCCCTAGGTTCATTTTCATCACCACTTTTTACACTTTCTCCTCCTTAGCATCCACGCTTCACATTTTTATGACTCCACGCTTTGTCATATCACTCAACACGATCTTTCTACATCAATTTACATGGTTATCAAGTACGCATCTCTATCTAATTTATGTTACTGAGCTCTCCTCTCACCAACATAAAGTGAGGGAAATGTAGACACAAAATAACGCACTTTGGGTAATTATCTAGTCCTGATTACATATTACTATTCATATGATTCCTAAGTAATAAAAGTACTAATTAACCCATGTCTTTGGCCACCTTTCTTTACTTTCTATTACCACTTTGGTGTTACACCCTTAATTTCCCAGTCTTCCTTTGTTACTTTGGCATTTATCATCTTAGACACAAAATGATAACCAACCAAGACGCCAAAGACACGAGGCACCCTCATCCTCTCTTGGAGCCCCCGATTCTTTTATATTTTGTTCACATATTTTGGGTCCTTTATATCCGTTTGAGCATCTTATATTTTTGGTATTTGATCTTTTTGAGGTTAATTACAAAATTCAAGCAAATGAATCATATAAATATATAGTTATGTGATCATAATAAAGGACAAAGCACTAAGAATTAGCTATCACCACCTAAGGTTGCATCCATCAATCATCTAAGAGCTCTATTGCATCCATCTAGTACCATCCAAGGGACACAAGGGTTGGTTATTATGTATACACACTTCATAGGAGGGAAGTTCATTCTATTTCATGTACACATCTATTACATTTCTTTACATCTAGTTTATTTGCTCGCTATCAAGTGTGACACACACAAGATCCACCTAGGGCACAATTCCGCACACACACACACATAGAACTACATTAGGTTTGAGATGTAGTGTAATGCTTAGTCATAAGATCACCATTGTGATAGCTGAGGATAGTCTAACCCCTCATTCTACATCTTTCTTTTTTAGGATTTGATGTCTATTTGAGGTTTTTGTAGGTCATTGTTTCATTACAGATTTCCGGTGACTCAGCGATCATTTTGTAACCTCATAGTGACCAATGGAGAACAGAAACTAACTATCAACCACTCAAAGGAGGTTTTATGAGAATTTAGGTAGATGAAGGTGCCTAGAAACAAGCCTAGGGTTCCCATAGGTGCCCCTGTCCCTCTCCAGAACCCCTAGTCCGGGAAGATTGTCACCTTGCACAAATTTCTAGGGTTCTATGCAATGTTCCTCTCTCTATTTATCTAGTCAAGCACTTGAAACAGTCTAAGAACAATCATGAATCAGCTAAGGCTTTCTACCCCCTCTTTGCACTTAGAGTTTTCTACTTTCTTTCTTATCTTTTTAGCTTACTTTCGTACTTAATTATATATTTATTTACTGCTGCAATAGCAATCAGATTAGGCATATATTTCATATTTATATTAATTAGTAACCTATCAAATCATGGGTGGATTGTTTTTTTAAAGGTATGAGTTTTAAATGGTGTAGTTGTGTTGTAATGTGATAGTTGAATCAATGGGAATGTGCATTGCTAGATGGAAGATCTTGATTTGATCCCACAAATGAATGTCCGAGTTTTTACATAAATGTTTAAAAACACATTGTGTTTTTCAACAAATGAAATTTGCAAAAAAACTAAGTATTGGTGCGCCTACCACGTGGCATCGGATGGGCATAGGATGGATGCATGGGTCTCTTATGGACCTCAGTCCATTCTATCAAGAGAATAGCCTCCTCCATGATAAATTTTATGAATCTGATTTTTAATGTCATGTTAATAAAAATATTTTCTAAAAAAAAGGTTTCAAATTCAACTATCATTAAAATATCTTAATTTTTGGATTGGTCTCTTTAATATAAAAAAACTATTAAGTAGCAATTAAATAGACATCAAATTCAAGATTGCAATTGTCTTATAATAATCAAATAAGTGTAAAATAAACAATTGAACATAACTATAAAAAACTCAATACAATCAAAAATAGTTTCCTAAAATATCTATGACATTCTACGCCTTAAATGTAAATTATTTTAAGTAGCAATATGAAAGGGATGTCTTCCTTGCTCAAATAAATTGGGAGGAAAAAATATAGTAAATATTGATGAAAATATATCTATAAGAAATGTGATATGGAAGCATATAAAATGAAGAGGCATAACAAAACAACTAAAGAAAATTAAAAATAATTTTTAATTGATATTATTATAAATGTTATTATACATATATATGAAAAATTTGGAGTAGAATTTATACATGTAATATGGAGGAACAAGATATAGAATCACTAAAGACATTATTTTTAATAGATATAATTAGAAGGTTCAGAACAATATATATATATATATAATTGGAAGCATAGAAAAGATCCTCAAATTAATTAATACATATATACATACATGTATATGTATGTATGTATACATGTATATGTACATGTATAATTACAATGGAGGCATTTTTTTGTGGGAGTCTTTGTCGAGAAAGTGTGAAGTCTTTCTAGAAATGTTTTTTCAATGTCTTTTTGTATTTTTCCAATAGTTGAATATGGTTGCAAATATTTTATGAAAAGATGTTTTATTTTTGGTTCCCATTATTATGGGAAACATATATTTTATTTGACCTCTTTACAAATATATATTGTGTGTTTTGTTATTCCTACCTCCATGGAATGTCATTGTAGACACCAAAATTGGGTCACACTCCCCTAGGTCCTTTGACAAATAACCAAATCAAACACACTCACCTAACCATGGCCCCTTTCACCCCACTCTAATATTAATTTAATTAAATTAATTCATGATCTCATAATACCTATTATTTAAATATCCTAATTGGATAATGCCCACACCATCCACCTCACCTATACACCTCATCTAGCCACCTCACCCTAAGACCTATTCTTAGTATGTTGCCATAACTAACTAAGACCTACCTAAACCCTAAAAATCAAAGCCTACATTCCCTCTAACCACATTCTCGGCACATTAGAAAGGAAGCTTCCATTTTAATCCGCAAAAGGAAAATGAAGGAGATCCAATAAAATCAAGAGGATCTCGCCGTTTACTAAACCTAGGAAATCCCACCCTAACTGACACCGGTTACCCTAAACCGCTAGCCGGTCAACCCGGAACCATCGTCGGTTACCATTTAATCCCCAAAAAACCTTATTTTGAGGTTGGCACATCTTTTGAGGGTGAAAGGATGAAACCAGAGCTGCATGCAAGCATAACCTACATTCATACATGTACATGCATCGGATCATCCATGCCCAACACTGGGAAGTAACCACAGAGCCATTTGCCTTCATGGGAGCATCTAGGGAAGCACCAGCACCACACCAAGTTCCTTCCATTTGATCACCCACCATTTCCAACCAAACATCAAGCTCATACAACAAGTAAGTGTTTTGTTAACCAACACTTGTCCATTGTCATTTTAGTAGACTCTTTTACTTCTATTATTAGTTTCTACTCCCATTCCCATTCCCCCACCATTTACCTCCATGTAAACTTTTCCCATGTCTCGACCGGGCCCACATTAGACTAGTATAGTTGGTTACCTAGACATTATATCTTCTCATTTAATTAGGTAGGCTAAGCCTTCTTGGATCACTTCTCCATTAATGTTGTTAAGAAGGTTACCAATACTAACCTCTACTCTACATGTCAATATGACAATGAATCTATCACAGATTTTTTCACTCGTTGGCGTAGCCTGATAAATCAACTAACATTCCAACTACCACAAACTGAACTCATAGATCTCTTCACATGGGCTTGTGCTAGACATATCTTGCCAACCCTGTAGGTGCATACTTTTCGAACCTTCGATGAAGCATTCACCATGGCACGAAAGCTAGAGATTCGAGCCATCGAAGAAAAGAAAATCCAACTAAAAAATAAGAAATCGGAATTCAATTCAAATGATAACTCTTCTTCTTCAAAACCACAGAACAATTATTCAAAATCCAAGGGAACCGCTAACACAGTGGTACTCAAGGCCAACCCATCCCATCCATCAAATCGGCTAACCCCTCATATAATCTTTCTCTGGTCCAAACCTTTCAATTCAGATGAGAACTATAGAAATAGACCCCAATTGGGGAGCCTTATTCTTCTGTCTTAGAAAAGCTCATTAAATCTTGGGCCATCACCCTTCCTCCCATAAAACCACACACTGGTTTTGATCCGCTTTCTCACACTTGCATGGTACAAAGAGCATGACTTCTGTAACTATCATGAGTAAAGGGTCATAGTGACGGAAATTACATCACTTTCAAAAACATTGTCCAAGAAATGCTCAAGAAAGGTGAGTTAACCTTGGATAATCCTAACGCACCTACCAATCAAAACCTACACATCTTCAAGAAACCATTTCCTAATCATGCCCCTTCTTCTGATCAAACGGAGAGACCTCAACTCATGATAGCCATACCCGTGAGGTCCATGCTATTTTTAGTGACACACCCGTTGCTTCCCAATTACCTCATATTCCTTCCATAGAGGAAATCCTAGCTCGAAGTCCTCCACCTACACATGAACCCACTTCACTTATTTCTCCACCCACAGAGGAACACCCTTCATCTCCTCCCTCACCTATGAAGGAGCCTTTTGTTAACATTAAGACCATTTCACCTTTGGCTTCTCCACCTAGAGATCTGTCACCCGTAGTACCTCTCCAACCCAAAGAGGACGCGTGTATCTCTCCACCCACAAAAGGAGACCCATCACTTCCTCCACCTATAAAATATCCAGTATAAATGTCATATCCTTTAGGTGACCATTCTCCATCAACTACCCAAGATCCTACGAACTTACTTTCGGCTCTCTTACCCACAGAAGTTGAAGCTAGCAAATTCCCCGTTCTAAGACACATTTTATGGGAATCGCCATTGGATCCTCATCAACCTCACCCACTGCAGTGTCATTCTCACACTTATCCAACTACCTAGATTATGTGGATAGAGCCTTACTTTGGGGGCGTCTTCTACTTCATGTCTCAACATAAATACAGATGTCACTTGCTGACACTTCCACTATCTATCCAAAAATATTTCGGCCAATCGAACCAAACACAACCACAACTATCACAAATTCTTCCACGATACCACTCATGGCTCAACTCACACCCCTACCCATAACCCAACATGCATCTAAATCCAAACCCACACCTACATCATATTCCTGCCTAAACCTACTACTACCTTAGGGTCATCCCAACTGCTAGCCTTACTCATCCACCCATCAAATTAGATTTAGCCACATCCTCCAAAACTAACACCAAGCTTAATCCAGCACCCAAATAGAAGAACCAATCCCATAGATCTCATACTCCAACCTCGCCGATCACACCTTCATCACCTTCACCCCTTATGTCCATCTTAGGACCTTGCCCTTCAAGCATGGTTAAGAAATCTCCACCCATCGGTAAACTAAAAACAAAGCAGCCCATTCCACCCTTACAAACCTATAACATACTCAAGCGTGTAACATGAATTCTACCCACAACTGTAACATTTTTACCACCCATACCTTCAATACCATCGATAACTTATTCACTACCCACAACACTTCAGTCTCTTTCCCTCTTACCTCTTACACGGCCCGCACCTGTCTATCTTCACAAGACACCTTGGTTATCCCCATCAGTAACTCACCCTCTTCCACCATCCACTTTTCCCTCTAGATCTCATGTGCCGTATCACCTTTATTCAAGAAGGTACAACTTAAAGACAAAAATCCACTACCCTCTAATAAGGTAGTCAAACCAACCACACACTCTCTTGCCAATTCATCTACCATACCCCTACCCAAGCAAACACAACCAACACCTAAGACCACACCGGCACCTAAAACCGTAGCTCGACCCACTCCCCCTCTTACAAAGACCCTTCCTATATAATCAGTCACACCTACACCCAAACCCACCTTTACCTCCCATTGTGATCCACTAGTGGGATCCTATGCCAAAATCTTAACCAACCTCCTTGAAACTTTTTTCATCACATTACCGCCTCTCAGACCTTATGACCCACTCAAACCCAAACCAAAGGGGTTTGATGACACCAAAATTTGCACCTACCATCGTGTGCCAAGGCATGATGTAGAGAACTGTAAGGATTTGAAAACCATTCTTATCTAGTTGTGTCCTCCTGAAGAAAAATTTGACAATGATGACCTTCGATGAGGACCCCATTTTACCAACACCCATTTCCATAGTTCTTCCCTCATTTCCTACTCAACAACCAAGACCTCCACCTCCACAACTCTTAGAACCACCCCAAGATTCAAAATTAATATGGTTCACATCGATAACTTTCCAAACCTCTACCCAAATGTCAATGTGCTCAACTCATCTCATAAGGTTCCTTCATCACTTGGCTTTTGCCCTTCCTATCACTATACCTTTCATGGCTCACCTACTTCACCTACCTCCCTACCTCAAATCAACATGATCCACGTTGCTACCTATGCTTAGAAGGATAAAGGAAAGGAAAAGGCAACTGACCCACTAACCAACCCTATACCCAACATACCATCTGCACCCATACCTAAAATCACTATCCACGGCCCCACATATCCTATTTCTAATGGGGTTACACATCACGTGATGCTCAAACAATTACACCAATCCCCCCTCAAAATTTCCATATATGACCTCATCCAAACCTTGGAATCCCATCATCAAGCTCTCATGGAGGTTCTTCAGTCTATTGAGGTCTTACCTAATGACCCTACACCCGTGGCCTCCATTATTACACCTCATCATGTAGCCTCTCTCACCAAATTACCACCTTCATCTACACCTCCACCTACTCACCAAGTAGCCACCCTTAGCTTCTCAGATAAAGAGATTACACCGCACCAAACCGATGACCTAGATCCAGCTCTTTTCATCTCTATCCACATCGATGATATACATGTATGACATGTTATGATCGATGGGGGCACTAGCATTAATATCATCTCCTCCCATGTGTTCGACCAAATGTGCATACCTAACAATTACATGCATAAACATCCCATCATGTTACATTCATTTAATGACGCTATCACCTCTACACTTGGCACCATCATCCTCCATGTTCATGTGGGCCCCACATTGTTCCAGAGTTATTTTATGTCTTGGAGGGGGAATTTTAATATAACATGTTGCTTGGTAGACCTTGGATTTGTGTCATGGGTTGTGTTCCTTCCACTTTGCATCGTTATGTAAATTTTGAGCATGAAGGACACGCCTATACCATTCTAGGCTGACCCATCACCCTTCAAAACCTACAACATGCTTTACTAACCCAATGACATGCTTATACCTATTAAAGCATCTACCTCCACGACTAGTGCCTATTCACCTACACCTCCACTCACCGGCGCTACCACTACCTCAACCACACCTACATCCTCCATTCCTACCATTTCCACAACCTCCACGGCTGAACCGTCAGCCTCCCAATCAGTTGGCTCCACCTTCGAGTCAACCTCTAACATTTGTCTATCCCAGCTACCCACATATCGACCACCGATCCCTTAGAAGGCATTTTTCAATGCCTCACTCTGGGGGAGTATCACCTATATAGTGTCAACACATTCCTTACTCCACAAGAGTATGGAAGTCTTCACCAACACCCTCGTTATGATCACCTACATAGGAGAGTGCCTCCTTTATGGTCCTCCCCACCTTCGTACCAATCTCACCCATGGACGACTTGATACTACCACTTATACACTGAAACACCATCTCAAACCCACCCATTTTCCGATGACCTCCAATCCCTCACCAATCACCATTTCACCCACACCTTACTACACCGATGTGCATGGAAGGGTTTTGGTTTTGGCTTTTATGAGCAAGGCCGCCATATTGTTATTCCATGTACTACCCACAAACATAATGACCGTAGTGGTATCGGATTTGCTGAACCACCTACCAAGAAGACCCGCATTGAACTCATTAAGGACATCATCCCTTCTCCACCTTCTTCACCGCTCCATCTTCTTCACCACCTTCACCGATAGAGTCGATGGATCTAGAATCCATTCCTCCTAACTTTTATTTTTCATAAACATCATTTCCTTGGGGCCTATGACTTATCAACACGAGGGCAAGGCTCCCTCCTCTCTTCCCTTCCTGTACCCTGAAATGAGCGATGATGATACACCTTCAATTAATGTCATTTAATGTCAGGATGATGAGTCTATACTCACCTACCTTGGTGTAGAAGACTCATATATTCATCGATCATTACTTTCTAAGAAGTGGACCATGTTGAATGAATCGACTATCGAAATCAACATCCATACTCAGGATGACCCGCACATTCTAAAGATCGGTCAATCTTTAGATATGCTGTTAAACAAGAAGCCATCACTTCTTTTCTCAAAAACCATAACCATGCTTTCACTTGGTCTTACACAGACATGCCCGGTATTGACCCCACCATAGTGGTCCACAATATCGTAACCATTCTCGATGCCAAACCTATAAAACAAAAGCAAAGGAAAATGCACCTCGCATTGCTTTTTGGTTAAAGAAAAGTTCGCACCTCCTTTTAGTTTCCTTCATCTTACCCATTGATTATCCTCGATGGATTTCTAACATTTTCCCTATCACTAAGGTGACAGGAGGACTTCACATTTGCACATATTTTCGTGACCTTAACCTAGCTTGCCCAAAAGATGACTTTCCTCTACCTAGTATTGACCAATTGGTTGACCTTACCGCTGGTCACGAGATGCTATCACTCATGGATGGTTTCTCAGGTTATAACCAAATCTTGCTTGCCCCAAAGGATCAACACAAAATCACATTCATCACCCCTTGGGGGACCTTCTGCTATCAAGTCATGCCTTTTGGCCTTAAAAATGATGGTGCCACATATCAGTGGGCTATGACTTACATCTTCCATGAAATCATGCATCATATATTGGAATATTATGTGGAAGATATCCTGCCAAGTCCAAACACCGCTGCGAGCATCTCGCCATCCTAAAGAACATCTTTGACCGCCTTATTAAGTATTTGATCTAAAAACCAAATTTAACTAGCAATTGTGCACACACATTTTTCTTGCTTTGTATTGATTTTCGATGTAAAATTTGAGCATTATATCCTTTTGTATTTTTAATAAAAGAATAAAAACTGCAAGTACTGTGCAAATATTGAAAGAAATGAAGAGGATTCACCAGCAATTTGACGCAAGAATTGATAACGGAGTTCGGCGCTTGAGGCCTACGTCTCCAGGTCCGGTTGAATGGGACCGATCTATTAAAATCTTGAAAATAATTCTTTACAAAGAATTCTACAAAATTCTGACCTTCTCACAGTCTTCCTCTATCAAAAATAATAGGGGTTGCTTTTTACATCTCCTCCAAATTCCACTCCTAGCTCAAGTTATGAGCATTACAATAATTTTACACAGTCCCGAATACTATACAAATATAATATACCTCCTTTTATATTGTTTCCAAACAGCTGGCGCATTGGTTAGGCGCCTATACTTTTGGATGGGAGGTCAGCTGTTCCAATCCCCTCCACTTCTCCTCCTTCTCCTTAGGCGCATTTTAAGAGTTTTATCCCACATTGTGGGGGCGTTAAAAATAGGTAAGCATTTATTAAGGCATGGTGGGGCGGTTTGAATTGGCTTAAGAGCCACCTATATGCTTATGTAGAGGCGCATTATCTTGGGACAGCGCATGGTTTGTATTTTAGGTGCTAACAATAGATAATGCGTGGATATTGGTATAATCAATATGCAATGCGTGGACAGTTTGGCTGAGGATTATGCGTGGTCAGTTGGATAAGGAAAATGCGTGGATAGTGGTATAATGAAAAATGCAATGCGTGGAAATTAATAAAAAATGCGTGGGAAATTTCATAATTTAAATAATGCATGCCTAAATGTCCCACATGCATGGTGCAAAGGCAATTATAGGAGTTTATATACACAAGTTGGTTTAATGATTAAATGAGAAGGAGGCCAAGGCACCCCTCCATAATCGAGTGTGTCGAACTGGAGGGCCCTGACGATAAATAGCGGGGTCCATTTGTCCGAGAATGAGTGTCCAAGACCGGCGTTCCAAAACCCATTTTTTTAGTACGTCACACAATTCAGTCCACGTGTCGCAATATAATCGAAACACTTGGCGAGCGTGCACACGTCCAACCTACACAAAACTCCAAATTTTGCCAGTTGCCCAAAAATTTCAGCGGGCTATAACTTTTGCAAACGAGCTCCGTTTCCTGCAAACAAGATGTCGTCGGAATCGTATAATTTTTCTCCACGCTTTAAAAATGACTGCAACTTATTCTGAGAAGATCTTAGATCGGTGTTTCTCTGTGAGGATCCTCTGGATCATTCCTCCCCACTGAGAAACTTTTGGACCCCAAAAGTCAACCTAATTGGTGAATAGGTGAGGGTATTTCTCCCTCACCTTTCCGGTTTCCATCCATTTAGCCTTGTTCGGATGCATGCCTTTGAACCCAACACGAAGATACTCAATATCACCCCTTCGCGAAGTTCTTACTTTCCTGTCCAAAATGATGTCTTCCTGCAACTCATCAAGATACTCAGGAGCAAAATCATCAATGGAAGGCATAATGTTAGAATCATCATGATCAATAATCATAGGCGGTTCATACAATCTTAAATTCTCAACATTTACAACTGAGTAGATTTGCATATATGGAGGTAAATCAACCAGAAAGCGTTGTTACCAATTTTTTCCAATATTTGGAACGGACCATACCGTATAGGTTTCAATTTTTTACCTTCACCTGTCAGTCTTTCCTTGCTGATGTGAAGCCAAACTGAATCACCAACTTTGAACTTGTGATCAGTTCTATGTTTATCATGCCTAGCTTTGTACTTAGCCTGGCTTTTCTCCAATTGTTCACGGACATCTTGATGAACTGTTGTATTCTCTGCACAAATCTTTTAGCCTTGTCGAGAATCACTTGTACCATTAACAACGTGTTTCATGTCCATAATATATATCTAATGGAGAATTAGGTAGATATCCATAACAAGTCTCAAATGGAGACTTCAAAGTAGAAGAATGTAAGGCACGATTATAAGCATGTTGCACATAATAAAGATGTTCATCCCACAATTTAGGATGTTTGTTACTATAGCCCCTAAGTAATTGTACCTTTGCATGCGGTTCTGACAACCTCTGTTTGACCATCAGTCTGTGGATGAAAAGTAGTGCTCTTTTTCAGTTTTGTGTCCATTAACCCCCACAATGTTGACCAAAATTCCCCAAGAAATCTAGAATCCCGATCAGATATGATTGAAGTAGGTAAACCAAAATGAACCCAAACAAACTGAAAAGAATAAATGTGTAGTTCCCTCACCAGTTATTTGTTTAGTACATGGAACCAACACACACATTTTGCTAAATCTATCCACTACCACATATAAGTAATCATGTTTCTTCCATGTCATGGGCAAGCCTCCTACAAAGTCCATGGAAACACTTTCCCAAGGCCGTGTTGGAACAGGAAGAGGAGTGTAAAGTCCTAATTTCCTATTACTTGGCTTGCTTGTGGCACAAAGAACACATCCCTTAATATATCGGTTTACATGTTCATGCATTCTAGGCCAATAGCAATATTTTTGTAAATGTGCAACTGTCTTACTAACACCAAAATGCCCTGAAATAAGAGAAGTATGTGCTTCCCTAATCATATGCACACGCTCATTTTCTGGAATACAAAGTTTTCCAGAATGATATAACAATCCTTCATGCAAATGATAATCTTTTTCTCCTACTTGTTTCCCACTTACTAGATCCTCATACACTTCTCTAAAATCAACATCATTTACATATTGTTCCTTGTAACTAACATGAGCCAAAGAACTATGCTGCAAAAGGATAGATGCTACTACCATTGGTGGTCTAGATAACATGTCGGCAACCTTGTTTTGAATACCTTTTTATACTGATTACAAGATGAAATTGTTGCAAAAATCCCATCCACCTGAAATGTCTAGACTGCTGCAATTTGGTTTGTGTTTGTAAGTATTGAAGCGGTTGATGGTCAGTATGGATAATTGTTTCTTTTCCCATTAAATAATGCTTCCACTTTTTAACACTTTGAACCAAAGCATACAACTCTTTATCATAAGTTGGATAGTTTCTTACCGCACTTGTAAAGGTTTACGAATGGTAACACCTTTGGTCGTTTGTTACGCATCAAAACTTGCCCCCATTGTGTAGTCACTAGCATCCGTCTCAATCTCAAATGAATGTTGTAAATCCGGAAGTGCCAAGATCGGAGCGGTACTTATCTTCTCTTCGGTGTATCAAATGCTTTTTGTTGTTTTCCTCCCCCCTTTGAAAGACTGTTTAATACTTGTCAAAGCATGCAAAGGAGATGCAATATATGAGAAGTTAGCAATAAATTTCCTCGATCTTGAACTGCACCTAGAAAACTTCTAACTTCCGTCACATTTGTGGGTCTAGGCCATTTCACAATAACCTCTAATTTTGCGGGATCAATTCTCAATTCTCCATTTCCTACAATATACCCCAAGTAAATTAAAGATGTTTTTCCAAATTCACATTTTGACATCTTCAAATACAATTTCTCTTTCCTTAGTGCATCTAAGACTTTCTGGATGTGTTTAACATGTTCATCCCATGATTTACTGAAAATAAGAATATCATCTAAGTAGACAATAACGAAATTATCAATGAATGGTCTAAAAATTTCATTCATAACTCTCATGAATGTTGTCGGTGCATTGCACAAACCAAAAGGCATCACTAACCATTCAAACAATCCTGTTTTGTTTTAAAAGTAGTTTTCCAAACATCACCTTCTATAATTCTTACTTGGTGATAACCACTTCTTAAGTCTAACTTAGTGAAATAAATTGCATTCCTTAATTGATCCAGTAAATCATCTATTCTAGGAAGAGGGTAACGATTCTTTATAGTAATCTTGTTTAAAGCACGGAAATCAACACACATTCACCAAGTGCCATCCTTCTTAGGAACCAATATAATTGGTGAACCACATGGGGATGTACTTGGATGAATTATACCTTGAGCCAAAAGTTCCATTACCTGTCTCTTGATTTCCTCGTTCTCTACTACTGACAACCTGTACATTCCGATATTGGGAAGAGGTGCATCCTGAAGCAATTGTATCTCATGTTGAACCCCTCTTTTGGGAGGTAGACCCTGTGGATCCTGAAAAACATCATCAAAATGAGAAACAATTTTTACCAATTCATCCTTATGTTTTAGATCGCAAGTCTCAAAAGCCATCTCATTTTATTTTTCCTTGGCTTTGACCACCATGAGCACAAAACTTTTGCTTGAGTTTACAAGCCTTTTCATTTGACCTGTAGTTACCAAGGATAGATTATTCTTTTCACGGTGAGCTCTAATAATAAACTCAATTCCATCCTTTACAAGAAAATATTTATTTTCTTCCCTATAGAAGATTGCTTTACGATCATACAAATAAGGACTTCCCAAAACCACCCCACAAATATCCAAAGGAACTACATCCAATTCAACCTCATCAATAAACTTGTCTGTAATGGCAAATCTGAAAGTACAAGTTTTAGTTACCTGCAGTTTTGCATCATCACAAACCCAGCCCAAAGGATAAGGCTTGGGATGTGGTTTAGTTTTGAGTCCTAGTTTCTTAACAACCTCCTCAGAAATTAGATTAGCTTGAGATCCACTATCAAAAAGAGTATCAATTTTCGTATGCTTTGAAATTACTCTAATGTGGAAAAGCTCATTTCTTTTCTTATCGTCAGGTATAGTTTGTTTACTAGAAGAAGATGCAACATCTGTAGTGCTATTGTTGGAAATTGAAAGAGTTGATTTACCTTGAAAACTCATAGCTGTGATTTTGGTTTCATCACCTGAATCAGAACCAAGATCATGCACTATGGTGTTTGTTTTCTTTTCTTTTCCTTTCTTAACCATCCATTTAGGCTTCTTTTCAGGATGTAATTTCCAACATTTAGACTCATCATGGTTTTTTTTACAATGATTACAAAATGGTTTTTCATCTTCCTTCTTAACAGTAGAGTTTGTTTTATGCTTACCCTTTCCTTTTCCTTGTTCTTTCGAACCTTTTCCTTCAGATTGCTTGTTCTTCTGATTAAAAGAAGAGAAAGAGGACTCCTTTGTCATTTTCCTCGTGCTTCCAGGATGGGTTGCTTGAACACATACTGCATCAAGATTAGTAGGACCTAAAACAAGTATCATATGCCTTAGATAACTATGCACGATCCACTAATATATTTGAGCGGTGTTTCTTTTGTGTTTAGGAAATTCCCAGAATTAGAGCCCTTTTCCTAAATTCTTGTGTGTATTCTTGAACACTTTGTCCCTTAGTTTGTCTTAATGTTTTCCAATCCATCATAGCTTGTTGCTTATAACCAAGAGGATAAAATTGTTGCCTAAGATTTGAAACAAATTCAGACCAAGAAGTGATTTCTATACCTTTGTTTTCTTCCACTTCCTGAAGCTTACTCTCCCACCAAATGAGTGTTGTGCCACCCATCCAGAAGAGTTTCCAGATGAATCTTTGCTTCATCATCAACAATTCTCTGAACCCTGCAATATACTTCTATTTGCTTGACCCAGTTATCCAACTTCTCTGCATTTAGCTCTCCAGTATACATAGGCAATTCAAACTTGATATCTAACTTTAATGAAAGAAAATCAGATTTTAAAGAGTCTCTTTTTGGAATGTCAGAACTAGAGCTTTCTTCTTTCTTACCTCCTCTAGTTCCCTTTTCCCTTTGCCTATCTTGGTACATTTCTTCCACCATTTCCTTCATCTGTTGGAAGGATTGATGAAAGTTTTGTTCCACTTCCTCTCGATCCGCCATTGTAGGACTTCGAGATCGTCTAGTACCAATTTTGGGATCTCCTTCAACTAACTCTCCTTCACCCTTCTTAGATCGAGACCTTGTTAACATCCAACACACAACTTGCAATCCAAAACACATTAAACTGAACCAAAAATTAGTCAAAACCAGCTCTGATACCAATGATCTGAAAACCAAATTTAACTAGCAATTGTGCACACACATTTTTCTTGCTTTGTATTGATTTTTGATGTAAAATTTGAGCATTATATCCTTTTGTATTTTTAATAAAAGAATAAAAACTGCAAGTACTGTGCAAATATTGAAAGAAATGAAGAGGATTCACCAGCAATTTGACGCAAGAATTGATAATGGAGTTCGGCGCTTGAGGCCTACGTCTCGGGTCCGGTTGAATGGGACCGATCTATTAAAATCTTGAAAATAATTCTTTACAAAGAATTCTACAAAATTCTGACCTTCTCACAGTCTTCCTCTATCAAAAATAACAGGGGTTGCTTTTTACATCTCCTCCAAATTCCACTCCTAGCTCAAGTTATGAGCATTACAATAATTTTACACAGTCCCGAATACTATACAAATATAATATACCTCCTTTTATATTGTTTCCAAACAGCTGGCGCATTGGTTAGGCACCTATACTTTTGGATGGGAGGTCAGCTATTCCAATCCCCTCCACTTCTCCTCCTTCTCCTTAGGTGCATTTTAAGAGTTTTATCCCACATTGTGGGGGCGTTAGAATAGGTAAGCATTTATTAAGGCATGGTGGGCGGTTTGAATTGGCTTAAGAGCCACCTATATGCTTATGTGGAGGCGCATATCTTGGGACAGCGCATGGTTTGTATTTTAGGTGCTAATAATAGATAATGCATGGATATTGGTATAATCAATATGCGCAATGCATGGACGATTTGGTGAGGATATGCGTGCGTCGGTTGGATAAGGAAAAATGTGGATAGTGGTATAATGAATATGCAATGCATGGAAATTAATAAAAAATGCGTGGGAAATTTGCATAATTTAAATAATGCATGCCTAAATGTCCCACATGCATGGCAAAGGCAATTATAGGAGTTTATATACACAAGTTGGTTTAATGATTAAATGAGAAGGAGGCCAAGGCACCCCTCCATAATCGAGTGTGTCGAACCTGGCTGAGGGCCCCCAACCAGTAAATAGCGGGGTCCATTTGTCGAGAACGAGTGTCCAAGACCGGCGTTCCAAAACTCATTTTTTTAGTACGTCACACAATTCATCCACGTGTCGCAATATAATTGAAACACTTGGCGAGCGTGCAACGTCCAACCTGCACAAAACTCCAAATTTTTCCAGTTGCCCAAAAATTTCAGCGGGCTATAACTTTTGCAAATGAGCTCCGTTTCCTACAAACAAGATGTCGTCGGAATCGTATAATTTTTCTCCACGCTTTAAAAATGACTACAACTTATTCTGAGAAGATCTTAGATTGGTGTTTCTCTGTGAGGATCCTCTGGATCAGTATTGCATTTTCCTTCAGCCCAATAAGTGTGTCTTCGTGGTTCTCTCGGGAAAACTCCTAGGATTTATCATCTCCTTACATAGAATAGAGGTTGACCCTACTAAAGTCAAGGCCATTCTTGAAATGCCTCCACCCACTAACCTTAGGAAACTTTGTAGCCTGCAAGGTAAGTTGTAGTCTATTCACCATTTCATTTCGTAATTGTTTGATCGGTGTCAACCATTTCATCATCTTCTTAAGAAGGATGTCTCCTTTAAATGGGATGATGACTGCCACAAATCTTTTGAGGCCTTAAAACAATAACTTCTCCAACCATTCATACTCATTCCACCTAAATATGATCAACCCTTCTACCTATACATCTTTGCTACCAATCACTCCTTGGGGGCCATGCTCGCTCATCGCGATGAACAACACAGGGAGTAGGTGGTTTATTACATAAGCCATACTCTTTTGGACTACGAAACATGATACACCCATGCCGAAAAACTTTGCTTAGCCTTAGTTTTCGTTGCCACAAAACTCTGCCATTACCTACTCAACCAAAAACCTATGTTGTGACCAACACCGACCCCTTACACTTCATGTATGCCAAACCTTACCAAAATCAACTTGCCACATGTTGGCTTATGCTTTTGGCTGACCTCGACCTCAAATTAATTCATCAAAAGTCCATCAAGGGCCAAGCTATCACCGACTAGTTGGCTGATGCACCTATTTCCATGGATCAACCCTCTAACTTTGACTTCCCAGATGATTCAATTGCTACCCTTTCCCTGGACGAACCCACTTACCAAATGAAACTCTTCTTTGATGGTTCCAAGTGTCGGCGTGGGGGTGGGACTGGTGTTATCCTCATTCCACTAGATGGTGAACCCATGACTTTGTCTTTCAAACTCAATTTTGATTGTACAAAAATATTTCCAAATACGAAGTGTTGGTATTAGGTCTCTAAGCTACTTATGCCTTAGATGTTAATTCAATCAAGATCTTTTGTGATTCTGAATTGGTCGTATGCCAAGTCAATGGTATATACTAGTGTCGTAATGAGATACTTCAAACATATAAACATCATGTGGACATACTTTTGACCACCTTTGACCATTATGACCTTCAAACCGTCCCTTGTTCAACCAATAAATTTACAGATACCATGGCCTACTTGGCCTCTCAAATCCCCGCTTCACCTGCCGATTATAAAATATTTGTCACCATACAAATACTCCAATCACCTTCTTATTTACCTCATGAAGTTTACTCTATCGGAACCGTTGCTCCCGACCGAGTGACCTTTGGTATAAATAATATTCAGATTATCTTTCCCTCTCCATCTTGCCTCTCGACCTCACTCGTAATGGACAACGTGCCTTTCTTAAAAAGGTCTCTCATTATGTCATCATGGGTGGCCTCCTCTATAAGCACAACTTCGATGGTATTCTCTTACGATGCCTTACGAGTTCTAAAATTCCTTATACCATTAAGGAAGTTCATGATGGAATATGTGGAGGTCACTTTAGTGGCCTTGTTGTTGCTTAAGCATATTATTTAGCTATTACTAGCCAACCCTTAACCATGATTGTTGTGAATACATCAAGCGTTGTGTAAAATTCCAAAACATGCCAACCTTCATCATACACCCATTCATGCCTTACAAGTTGCTCATGAGCTTTTGCCCTTCTCTCAATGTGGTTTAGATCTTGTTGGAGAAATCAATCCCCATTCTTCCAAGGTGACATCAATGGATCATCGCCACTACCAAATACTACAAAAATGGGTTGAAGCCATACCTCTCATCTCTATGAAATCTAAGAAAATATGTGAGTTCATCAATCATCACATCATTTGTCACTTTGGTGTCTCACAATGCCTCATCATGATAATGGAAAATAATTCAAAAATAAAACCTTACGAAAACTTTCGACACTTTCGGCATTAGCTTAGTTTCTCGTCACCTTATTACCCAAAACCAACGGCCAAGCCAAATCCACTAATAAAATTTAAACAAAATTCTCATGAAAGTGGTTAACGATATTGGGAAGGACTAGCATACGCACATTCCTTTCACCCTATGGGCATACCTCCACCGCTACCACACCTTTTTCTCGGTCTATGATACAAAGGTTGTTCTACCTCTTGAAGTCCAAATTCCATCACTTCATATTTCTCTCCATGACATGCTCAATTATGATGAATTTCACTAGGATCGTTTAGCACAACTTGAGTTATTAGACGAACGTCGCCTTCATGCTCTTGACCATCTTCAAGTTTACCAAAAACGTATCAAACGTGCCTATGACAAACATGTCCATGAACGAACCTTTCAATTTGGTGACCTTGTCCGAAATAAAATCAAAATGTAACCAAAGCAGAAAAAAATTAAACGGGAAAATTTGCTCCTAATCGGCTCTGGACCATACATCGTGACTCATACTTATCATTTATCTTCACTAGATGGTAAACCTAACTTGATCCCCTTAATGCCTTACATCTTGACCATTTTACTATTGACTTTTAGTCCTACCTCACCTTCTGCCTCTTTCCATGCTTGTCCCTTGAGTGTTATCCACTTCCTACGCCATCACCAATGATTAAACAAGAATCATGTGCATACCCGTCACTCTTTTATCTTCTCTTAAATATGTGTACCATGGCACTGCACATGGCATGATTCTCATGGATACTTTTTGTCTATTTTTAGATGAGATCCCATGGTCATTTCACCTTGATTTCTAAACAAGAATCTGATTCTTCACCTTAGTCTTTTCCATGACTTAAAATACCTCACATGGGATCCTAACTCCTTGAGTCAAACTTCCAATAAAAAGATGACTCCCTCAAAAGGACATCTTTCTCTCTACATCGATGTTATAAATATATTTCTCCCTCGAAGGAAACTATGTAAAGCTCTTTCAAAAAAAAAAAAAAAAAGAAAAAAGAAGAAAGAAACAAAAGAGAGAATCCGAAGCTTCCCGCATCGATCAACTTTGCGAAGACCTCAAGGAGTTAATTTCTTCATCCCACATAGACTTCCCGCATCGATTAATCTATCTCAAATACAAGTCAAACAAAAAAAAACTTTTTCATCATGGACTTTCCCATTGTGATCTTGGATCTCTTACCCAAATGCATGCTACCAAATACCATATAAACTAACCACTTTTCACCCTCTCACCATTCGCACTTTCATTTCCTACCGCCTCAAGGGACCTACTGAACTCGAGACATTTGGTGATCATGTGACTACTTTTCACCTTTAGAATAATCAATCATGCAATGTTTTTAGGGTCTTACGTTCATCAGCCTATCTAAGGTATGACCCACCCATTATGATCCTTACCAATTAGGTGGCTTTCTTGCCTCCTCTTATCTTTTAACCTTCTTCATTACGTATTGATTACCTTATACAGGACTAGATCCTCGATGCTTATCTTTGGGTAATTTTCCTCTTTTTCCATAACCAACTCAACATCACCCATACCAATGTGCCCACAATTCACCCATACCTAAAAACCTAGACCTAATCATGCCTATAACCTACCAACCCATACTCATACCTCCTCGCATTCTTCCCTAGCTTATGGGAGAACTACATCGGCATGAGGTCCCTTTTCGCTGACACTATACAGGAAACACTCCGAGGGCATGGGGCCCTTGGAGGTTAGCTCGACCACTCTCTACCCTAAGCAATTCACCTTTCATTTTCCTAAATCACAATCTACCATGGTTGGATTTTTTTATATCAATAATTGGAAATTAAACCAAGCAAAAATAATGATTGCTTCATATTTTTATCATCATCATTCATACATTCATTGTGTCTACCATTTATTTACCATTATCATGCATGTTATTATAAACATCTCAAATGTGACCCATATCATCATTAATTACACAAATTAATGAATTACGACTCAATCCATGCCTATAACCTGACTCCACCATGCCTAACACACCTATCATGAATCCATCTATGCATAATAATAAAATTCTATCAACACAGATACATCATGCCAAAATCACCATCATCTCTATAAATAAAAACATCCAAACATGTGTATCCATATACATAACTCTCAAATATCTTCAGCACGTAGGCTGGTGTATATAACAAAATCTCTCAAAACTCTCATATACAACCTCACCATCTTTGCACGCAGGCCAGTATATGATCAAAAATACACAAAATCTCATATACATCCTCACTCTCATTGGCACGCAGGCCGGTATATATCAAAAATGAATAAATACATCAAAATGGAGAGACATACATCAGGCATCATCCTACTGGACATCCTCCATATTTGTCTCACCCATCTCCTCCTCCCTCTTGGCTCTTGTCTGGTGGCCTGATAACATCTCACCGCCCGTCATGGGTCATCGCCAAGCCCCTACAAGTACATCACCTACAAGCCTGGTCTCCATGAACTAGTAGCCTCACCCTAATCCTATCTTAGGACTCGATAGCCCCTGCTCTCTTCATGCTGTGGGTACAGGATCTGGTCCTCTCACTCGAGGCTCTGTTGTGCCATGTACTCTCCATAGGATAGAAAATCTATCCCGCTACCATCAGCTAGTCCTAGTAATACCTAGCCTTACCTAAGACATATCCTAACCTAGATATGGGTATTGTATGTGGTGTCCCCATCGGTCTCTACCCTATGCCTATCTTGTGGGACCCTGTCCCGCCCTTTCCTGTGAACTAGGACCCTATCCCGGTACCTATGGAGGTGTCATCGGCCTCGCACCTTGTGCCTATACTCGAGCTCCGTAGTGCCTCAATCTATGCCTATGAAGTGGCTAACTAGCCATGCAAACTGTAACATGTGCCTATAGAGTGGCCACCTACTCATCATCTCCATCTCCATCTCCACCCTAGGCCATCTGGGCCTATAGACTCGCCACCTGTGCATGCAATGCAACCACCTCCACCTCTTGAACCTGCTAATCGCCTCGTACCATCCCCTAATGTGTAATTAGGGTCACCACTGCCCTTGTAGGGTGTCTCTCTGCATAGTGATGGTGGCTAAATCTAGCTTCCTTGGCCTAGAAGTACTCGCCAGTAAATGAACTGCCCACCATTGTCTATACCTATCAGTCACTCTAAGTATCAACTATCCACGGGCTATCACCTACTCTTCCTTCCCTATAGGTACTGTCAGCTATGGTAGTAGTAGTGGTCTCTCCACATCATCTCTCCGGTACTATGGGAAAGGTGGTGGTATATCCTATGGCAGCCCAAACTACCATCTGACCCTATCTACTAGGATCATAACTCTCGATCTATTCATGTTTAACCATTCTAAGTATTGAGTATGATTTTTACCGTATTCATGTTTATACTAAGTATTTGGTTCTATGTTACTTGGTTCTCTTACCCTATTTTGGGTATTGAGTGATCTGTCTAAGGAACCTAACTGAATAGTTGTTACCAATATTCATCTGCATCATGATCCTTAGACTAGGTGACATAGGACAACGCAATCAACTTGCGATACTTTGGCCAAAGATTTCTAACATATTGTTCATATTACTTATTCCTTGATGGACATACTCATCAATCTGGAATACATCCTTCACCCCCACTCTATTGTTATCTAGAATGTCCTTTACTGACTTCCATCAGTCCTCTTGCCCAAGGTTTAACCCTAGTTCTAGTTAACAACATAGGTTATGATAGGAAGGGGCTCACAAAGACTTAGGATATATTGGCATACTTGGGTCAACCTAGGTCAACCCCGTGTGCCAAGGTACCTGAGTCCTAGAGGGCTACTTCATATCGTAACTATGCTACTACCCAATCCTAGAGAAAAACTAAGTTCAAGTCCATAAGTGTGTAGATCTAGATGATCAATGTAGAAGGGTGTTGCCACATGTCAACTACAACGTTGTATCCTCGAGAAGATCCCAATCTTCTCGAAGGTACACCCTACAGTTGGCATGTGCCAACATCCCTAAGAACAACCTCATTGAGATGTACATACCCCTAGGAGATTATTAATATTTAATTAATTTGGATACTTAAAAGTAGATTTCAGCAACCCTGCCCAAACCCTAATCCAACTCTCCCTAAGTTCTTTTCCAAATCAGGTTCCATTAATCCTTGAAGAACTTCTTAACTTAAGATTTCTTTTGATGTTCGTTAATTTTGGCTTAACAAAAACTACCAAGAAGAAAGGACAACAACCTCTTAAGTTCCATTTAATGTGACTTAACCATTCAAGGAAGTGTAACAACCACCTAGGTTGTAACTTAATAGACTTTATTAAATGAAGTCTAATGATTATAAATCATATCTTCCTTTTTGTTTACTTTTTCATAAGAGAGGAAGAGTCTTCCTCTTCATGGTTAAGTTCTAGGGTTTAACACACCCTTTATGTCCTTTACAAATTCTATAGTTTTCATTGTAAGTTCATTACACGTTACCTTAATAATATGAATTGTTTAGATAAGAACATTGAATTCTGCAACTTATTTAGCTACATCACATTTAGGGAAATTACTCTAATTCCCTTTTTCCTACTTATCCAAGAATACTCATTTAAACATATAAATAACATGAAGAATATCAACAGGATAGGATTCCATTTCTTTTACAAAGGTACAAGATAATTTACACAACCCATGCAAGTAAATTCTCATCCTTCAATTCATTTTCAAAACTTATACATTTACAAACTTATGCATTTTAGGCATACTGCATGACAACAACCTTCATTCAAAAGAATATAACTTTTCTTTTTCAATACAACTTAAGAACGAATCAAAATTCTTCACAAGAATCAAACTTAGATCATTGATGCATCATATAAGTTTTTTCCTTCTTTTATCACTTACGAAGTCCATCTGCAAAAATTGCTAGCACGGGTCAGTTCAATGAACTGAGCATGATAAGCACTAAGCCTTAAAATGAAGTGCATTCCACTAATTGTTCAATAAAAACAACCCTGCTTTAATGAACAATTAGTATTTCATACTCTAAGCATAAGTAATAACAATAAAAAGAAGAGCATTAATGAACCAAGAATTCACAAAAAGAAGAACAAAATATAATCTATAATATTTGTCTTACAAATTAAAGTATAATTGATCCTATCAATTATCTTTACCAAACAACAGATCATAACATCTCATTGTTTCCAATCCTACCAAAATATAATACAACACTTATCTTTACTATAAGATACAGAAGTGTTTACAACATATTCTCACTAGGATGTTTCATCTAACTTTCAAGTAAAGAAGAAGAGAAACCATTTCCATTATGCCAAAGTACATAACATCCAAAGCAAAAGTAAACAGGTGCATATCATGACTTAAACTATTTCCTTTAAAGGACATCTACTTTAAAATTCAACATTTTATGGTATTCATCAGAATAGATTCACATAAAAGAAATCCAAGAAGGAATGATGGATTAACAATCAAACAACAAGTTTGCATTTCCTTTTTACCAACCAATCCTCAATCTCTTTCTACTTCATTCCAGTCAAATGACAAGTATAAGAAGACTAATTAAGTAATGATTCTCTTTTTCCCATAAGAATAATTAATGAAGGTTCGAACCAATGAACTTAACCCAATTGCATTAGAAAAGGAGTCCTAACAAAATATGATCCCAATCTGTAATCATTTCTTTCAACTTAATTAATAGTTTTACCTTTTCTTATACATATAGTTTAAGTTCATGCAAGAGTTCCCAAGAAAGAGAACAAGAACAACTTCAAGGAAAGAGAAAACTTAATGCTACCTTCCTTTCAAAATCTTCCCATTATAATGCATGAATTCCACTTTCCATTCGGAACATTATAACAATGAAGTTCATACACAGCCACGGACACTAAAGAATCACATTTTATCTTTTAAAGACTTAACCTTCTTTCATTGGACCCAACAAGAAGTATGAAATCGAGTAGATGCTGACACTCAAAATTTCCCAATAGTTCAATCAAGACAGAACTATCCTAACAATATTTCAACACATCACTATAAGAACTAATAGATTGGGATTCCAATAAAATGACAAACCAGCAAGCTAATTCCAATCAAGATCTCAAGAGTTTACCCAACAACCTACTAAACCATGCTTCCAGTTTTCTCCTTACACATGTGGTTTGTTTCAAAAGAATTCTGAATTTAGAACCATTCAATCTAGTAATAAACTCAATTTAAATGACAAGATCAAAACAACATATTAAAAATACGTTCTATCCAAGACTTGAATTACAAATCGAGCACAATGTAAAGCATAAGCTCCCTCAAAGGATCAAGATCATTCAAGTGATTATAAACAAGTTGGGAAACAACATGCTCCCTTTTTAGTTTATAAAATAGTCAAAGAAACCAAAAAGACTATAAGATCTGAACCAATACATCATTCAGGTTACAATTTTTAAAAACACCAAGTAACAAATTGATTGTATAGTGTTGCATCACAATATCTCAATCACGAGTTCATTTATACACCAACATCGTAATGCTAGACCGAATATAATGAAATTACTTAAAAAATAGTTCAAAATAAGAAAAGTGCTTCCATTTTCAGTTAACATCCTATCAAACCCTATTTCCCAACTCAAATGGAATGTAAGATGCTTAACAGAGCTCAAGACAGATGACAACAAAACATGAAAGCCATGTTCATAATGAACCTTCAATAACAGTTTATATGGTCATAAGGACAATAAATCACAAGCACCATGCCATATGCGGCTTTGATCAACAGTCCAATTTATCCAAGATAATAAAACACAAGTTCAAGTTAGATGCGGGTTTCAACAATAGTCAAATTTTTCACAAGATGAAATACAAGAACCAAGCCATATACGGTTTTATCCATAGTCCCATTTATCTATGAAATAAAATGCAAGCACCATAGAACCGAGAATCTCCAACAATAGTTCTCTCCTACCAAAACAAGTTTCCAATAGAAAGCTTCAAACTTGCATACAAGTTTTCATAAGAACACGAGTTCTTTACCAGCTCGAGATCACAAAACACATCGAGTTCACAAAACACTAATCTCAGACATAGGTGGAACTCAGAGTTTCCATAAAAACTTCAAGCTAGTAATTTATTGGCAATGAAAGTAGTGGAACCAAACAAACAATTTCCAACAACCAAAAATGCCAAACAGAGTTACCAACTTTGTTCTTGCATGCATAGTTTTTTGTGCTAAAACAATACAACATAAGTTTCCAACAGAATCACATATACCATGGATTCAAAACCCAGAATGCAAGATTTACTAAACCCATCAACCAATTAACTAGATAGAGCATGCAATGCACAAAACTCAATAGAGAAGAGTTGCTTTAATGAAAACACTTAGAGGAAAGCAAGAGATTTTAACAGTTAGAGCCTATCATGCCTGATAGTGTCTCTGTCAAATCGAAGAAGACCCTCAGCCCGAGCTCACTTCTTCTCTCTTTTCCACGAAAGATCAAACAACAGATACCTCTTCCAAAATGCCTCTTATAAATTCCATGAAATGAAAATAGATTGAAACCTCAAAAATAGCCATGAAGTGCAGTTTCAACCTGTTTGGTTGAAAAACTAGAGTGCATGCAGAATGAAAATCGGAGAACATGCAAAGTGAAACAACCCAAGAAAAATCCATTGGCATGCCTACCAAGATGGTTTGGGCTCATAAACCAAAAGTAATTAATTCCATTAATTCCAAATCTCCCACCTAATCTTCCTTGCCACCTTTGCCAAGTCTGGTGAATGCCAAGTCTAAATTAACATGTATTTCCATTTTAGTGATACTGCCACCTAAGCCTCCACCAAGTCATCTAGCCCCTACCAAAACTGGCAGTCCGTATGCATTTACCAACCTTATCAATAACATAAATGCCTTAGGAACCATCACCCAAGTGCATGCGACCACTTAAGTCCCCATTCATATCCATTAGTTTAGGATAGATTAGATTGCTTAGGTTAGATCTTAGGTAGAATTAAAATTTATACCATAGGATATAACACTAGCAACTAACCCCCACCATAGGCCTTAGCAAATAGGTTTAGATAATTTCCACATAGGAAAATTAATTCAAAACATAATAGTTTTAGGCATTAGGTTAGATTACAATAATACCTTGTAGTATTAGGATCTAGGTTAATTTTAATACCTAGTAACCTTTCCAATTCCATTAGCACCAAGCTTAGGTTAGGTTGTAAATCAACCAATCATAATAGAATAAGAAGCTTTAGGTTAGAATCAGAATTCTATCAAGTGACATAGCTTAGGTAGAAATATTTTTTTACCTAGCTTAGGATCCCATAGGTTAGTCCTATATAGGATCCTGGATCTCTCTTATGCCATGAACAAGGCTGCATTTCCATTTTCATCAGCAATGACCTGTCATGGTCGATCTCAAAGACCCAAGCAAAACAACCCACTGAATGGAAGTACGTTCACACAAAAATCAAAGAACTTGCAACAACAAAGTTTAGTCCAATGTGTATCTTAACTCATGGAATGTCAATTTTACCATTCATTCAACAGAGAGTAGATTTAAAACATTCCTTGGATCACTGAAATTGATCCAAGGATGAGTCAGATAAATAGATAAGTTTACAACTCTTAAACTAGATTGCAAATCACCTACCAGAAGTGAAAAATGGATTCAGGGAAGCCATTCCAATTCATCAAAGGATCTTAAGAGTAGAAAAGACTTATCCATATCAAGCATGATTTCCAATAATCAGAAGAACATATCCTTATAAGGAAAATCACATGTCAACACTTGAATGCAAAGGAGGAAAATAACAACTATCAAGGGTGTTACATGCTTCCCTCCTAAAAAGAATCATCATCCCGATGATTATCTCTTTTAACAATTTACATCAAGGATAGTCAATTCATTCACTTCTCTTATCCTAAGTCAAATATTTCAAAACCTTATAGTTCCAGAAATCAGCATTAAATAAATTTTTATTCAAATCAAGTAAATATCTACCCAAAATTGGCTTACTTAATGTCATAAAAGATAAAATCATAATTTTTTTATCAGTCAATGATTCAATTCTGTTCAAATAGATATGGAAAAGTAGTTTTCATATCCTCTAGATTTTCCCAAGTTGCACTCTCCTTGTTAAACTGGTCCCACTGGACCTTACATTGACTTATTTCTCTATTTCTTAAATGCAACTGGTGAGTTTCCAGCACTCGAATGGGTTTAACCATGATTATTCCTAGGTCTTGGACCTATAAGGAATTCTAATTTAACACATGTGATAAATCTAAAATGTATTTCTTAAGCAAAGAAATATGGAAAACATCATGCATTCATGAAAAAGCAGGTGGTAGTGCTAAACGATAAGCTATAGGGTTGATTACTTTGACTATTTCAAAAGGTCCCACATAATGAGGTGATAACTTGGTAGCCTTTGCCAAAAGTTATGGAACTCTTTTGGTTTAACCAAAAAAAACCTCTCTCTCAAGTTCAAATTTCTGTCAACCCACTTTAAGTCAGCATAACTCTTTTCCTATCTGTTGCTTCTTTCAAGCATTCATGAATCATTTTAACTTGTTGTTCCATTTCCATAAGGATTTCAGGTCCAATTACCTCTCTATCCTCAATGCTATCCCAACTAATAGGGGTTCTACATTTCCTTCTTCCGTAAAGCACCTCGAAGGGTGCCATCTTAAGAGAAGCATGATATGTATTATTGTATGCAAATTCAACTAATGGAAGGTACTCCTCCCACTTATATTATTGATCCATACAATACATCCGTAACATATCTTCCAAAACCTGATTTACTCTTTCAGTCTATCCATCCATTTCTGGATGATACAGAACTGAAATTTAGTTTAGTTCCAAGAGCTGCATTAAGCATTTTCCAAAACCTTGATGTCATTCTAGGGTCTCTATCAGATATGATTAATTAGGTACTCCATGTAATCTGAAAATTTTGTGTACAAATATTTTAGCCAAAATAGGAGAATCATCCTTTAGATTTCTAGCAATAAAATGAGCTACTTTCGTTAGTTTGTCAACTACTACCAAAATAACATCATGTTTATTTCTTGACATAGGCAATCCTTGTACAAAATCCATGCTTATTACCTACCATTTGTACTGCGGTATGCTATGAGGATACAATAAACTAGCTAGGTGCATATGTTCCGCTTTTACACGTTGACATTCAAGACAATGAGTCACAAAATCAATAACATCCTTTTTCATTCCCTCCAGAAATATTGTTGTTTTATATCAGCAAGCATTTTTGTAATGCCAGGGTGTCAGAAAAAGGTGAATTGTGAAACTCTGCCAACAATTTCTTTCTCAAATCATTAGGTAAAGGTATGTATACTCTATTTTCATATCGTAAGATTCCTTCATTATCAAAGTGAAAACCTTTATACCTTTCATCCTTGGATCTGCAGCAAGTGCTATTTTTACTTGCTGAAAGTAAGAGTCAGATTCCATAACACTTTTTACTTCATCCTTAAACTGAGTTCTTAGTGTTATAAGAGTAGAAATGTGCTTCCTATGACTTAGAGCATCAACCACTCTATTCTCTTTTCCTTTAATGTAACTTATGTCAAAATCATATTGAGACAAAAACTCTAACCACCTTCGTTGTCTTGCATTCAGATTTGGCTGAGTGAAAATGTACTTCAGCCCAAGATGATCAGTTTTCAACTCAAATGGTTTACCAAGTAGATAATGCCTCCAAACTTGAAGTGCATGAACTATGGTAACAAGCTCTAAATCATGTGGAGCATAATTCAACTCATGTAACTTAAGTTTTCTACTTTCATAAGCTATGACATGATCATTTTGTAACAAAATACCTCCAAGACCTTCCCCGGATGCATCCATTACAACCATAAAGTCTCCATTAGGATCAGGTACAACTAAAATAGGTGTTGAAGTCAACTGAATTTTCAAATTTTTAAAAGCAGATTCACATTTATCATTCCAAACAAATTTCTTATCCTTTTTTTGCAATGAAGTTATTGGTGCAGACCACCTTAGAAAAATCCTTAACAAATTTTCTATAATAACTGTAAGGCCCATGAAGCTTCTAACTTCATGTACATTCTTTGGTGTAGGCACTTCGGTTATAGCTACAATTTTAGAAGGATCTACAACAATCCCATCTTTACTTATAACATGACCCAAATAGTGAACTTCGGTGTCATAGAAAGAACATTTGGACAACTTACCATATAACCGTCTCTTTCTTAGAATTTCCAAAACTATTTTTAAGTGTTCATGATGCTCCTCAACACTTTTAGAATATATGAGAATGTCATCCAAGAATACAAGCACAAACTTGTCCAAGTATTCTTGAAAGATATTATTCATTAAGTTCATAAAAGCTGCAGGTGCATTCGTTAATCCAAAGGGTAAAACCGTGAATTCATAATGTCCATACCTTGTTCTGAAAGCCATTTTATGAATGTCCTCATCCTTAATTTGTAATTGATGATATCTAGATCGAAGATCTATCTTAGAATATACCGATGCTCCATGCATCTGATCAAATAGATCATCAATTCTAGGAAGTGGGTATCTATTCTTGATTGTTGCTTTGTTTAACATCCTGTAATCAATGCACAATCTAAGTGTTCCATCTTTCTTTTTCACAAAGATCACTAGTGCTCCCCAAGGTGAAACACTTGGTCTAATCAAACCCTTAGACAAAATTTCTTGCAACTGAGCCTTAAGCTCTACTAACTCTGTGGTAGTCATTCGATAAGGTGCTTTAGAAATAGGTTCAGTACCTGGTTTGATTTCAATCATGAAGTCAAACTCCCTTTTGGGTGGTAACCCAGTAATTCTTCTAGAAACACATCACTGTAGTTCCATAATAATGGATAACGTTCCATGAAATCATTATTTTCTTCACAGATTCTAAATTTTTACTGCATATAAGGTACAACCCTTATTTTTGGCCTTTTTAAGTTGCATAGCTGACAATTTCCTAACAGAAATTTCTCATTTTACACCTTGAATCTCTGTTATTTTCTATAGATCATCTAAACAACTAATATGTTTTTCAAAATAGTCTACCTTTGCTTTATGCTCTGCTAACCAATTTACACCTATGACTATATCATAAGATCCCAAAGGTGCTACATAGAGATCAACTTCTATGGAAAAGCTAGGTAAGTCAAGGACTGCCCCAAAAAGACACATACTAACTGTATGAACAAAATTATTACCATAATGTACAGTCCATGATTTATCCATTTTTCCATCTTTTCTTTTAAGTTTTGAAGCAATTTTACTAGAAATAAAACATTCAGTAGCTCCGTATCAAAAAGAATAGTTATAGGTATGCCGAATAACTTACCAGGAACTTCTATAGGTGTAACTTGCTTTTCAACTTGCTTGTCAGCTACTGCAAAGCATGTATCTTGTGTTGTTGATTATGATCATCCTTCTTCAAAGGACATTGATTCACGTAATGATCTTTGCCATAGTTATAACAGCCTCCTACCGGTCCCTTTTTGGGCTCAAAATTATTTCTAGCCTTAAAGTTATCATTTTGACCTCCATAGGACTTCCATCATTATTATTACTCTTGGAAAAATTGTTCCGTGTATTTCTAGTAGACTTATTCATTGTTGTTTTCTTATTATTATCAGCTGAAAACTTACTTTTATTACCAAAATTTTTCCATGGTCCTTTCTTAGGTGCAAGAGAAGCTGAAGAAGAGTTTGGAACTTTCTTCGTACTTCCTCCTTATGAGTAGAAATAGCCTTTAATTTTTGTTCTTGCCTTATGGATTTTTCAACAACCCCTTCCATAGTGGTTGGGCTGTGAACATCAACCTCTCCCCCAATAATGGGATTCAATCCCATGATGAATTTCCGTATCCTGAACTTCTCATCAGTTTGATACTGAGGTACATACTTGAGTAGTTTCGTAAACCATTCCCAATACTCAGTTATAGTTAACTTCCCTTGAGCCAAGTTCTAAAATTCAGTCATTTTCTAATCATAATAAAGTTGTGGCAGCCATCGTTGCCTAAAATAACTTTTAAATTGATCCCAAGTGATGTTAGTTTCATCAATGTTTAGCTCATCCTTACGGTTGTCCCACCATGAAGATGCTTCATGGGAAAGCTGATATGCTCCCCAAATAGCTTTGGTTTCTTTTGAGAAGTTCCTTATTGCAAAGTACTTCTCCATTTCATTGAGCTAATTCTCAGCTCCATCACCTAATGTGGTGCCATCAAACTTAGGTGGACTTATCCTTTTTATATCATTGGTGAGTTCAACTGCCAACCTAGCCTTTTTGTTTTCTAGCTAGACAGGTACATTAGTATTGTTATTATCAACACCCATATTGGGGTTGTCCTTAGGAGGTGGCTGATTGTTATTACCAGCTTCTTCTTCCTCCTCATTACCCATCACTTGTTGCTCGAGTATAGTCAAATGATCTCTTGTGTCCAATAGGGAAGCAAGGATCTCATCAATTTTTTGGGTTGTTGTTGCTCCTTCATCAGGTGGAGCATTATTCGCAATGTTTCCTCTTGTCCTAACCATTTTCTGTTACAAGAAAATTCAAGTTTTTATCAGATTATGGACATAATAGGTCAAGAGCTGCAACCTTCAGCTCTGATACCAAGATGTAACATTCCTATTTTAAGACTTTAGAAACAAGGAAAAAAAATTTTTTTAGTAATGTTCTCTATTCTAAATACGTAATTTAGAACACACATTCCATAACAACCATTCTTATAATAGATAACCATATGTAGTTGTGATGACTCGGTAAGCTACCGATCTATTCATTTCATGACTCGGTGAACTACCGATCTATTCATGTTTAACACTAAGTATTGAGTACTTTTCTGTATACTACGTATACTTGGTTCTCTTACCCTATTCTAGGTATTGAGTGATCTATCTAAGGAACCTAACTGAATAGTTGTTACCAATATTCATCTGCATCATGATCCTTAGACTAGGTGACATAGGACAACGCAATCAACAACTTGTGATACTTTGGCCAAAGATTTCTAACATACTATTCATATTACTTATTCCTTGATGACATACTCATCAATCCGAATACATCCTTCACCCCCACTCTATTGTTATCTAGAATGTCCTTTACTGACTTCCATCAGTCCTCTTGCCCAAGGTTTAACCCTAGTTTTGGTTAACAACGTAGGTTATGATAGGAAGGGGCTCACAAAGACTTAGGATATATTGGCATACTGGGTCAACCTAGGTCAACCCCGTGTGCCAAGGTACCCTGAGTCCTAGAGGGCTACTTCATATCGTAACTATGCTACTACCCAGTCCTAGAGAAAAACTAAGTTCAAGTCCATAAGTGTGTAGATCTAGATGATCAATGCAGAAGGGTGTTGCCACATGTCGACTGCAACGTTGTATCCTCGAGAAGATCCCAATCTTCTCGAAGGTACAACCCTATAGTTGGCATGTGCCAGCATCCTATAGAACAACCTCGTCGAGATGTACATACCCCTAGGAGATTATTAATATTTAATTAATTTGGATACTTAAAAGTAGATTTCAGCAACCCTGCCCAAACCCTAATCCAACTCTCCCTAAGTTCTTTTCCAAATCAGGTTCCATTAATCCTTGAAGAACTTCCTTAACTTAAGATTGCTTTTGATGTTCATTAATTTTGGCTTAACAAGTAGCTACCAAGAAGAAAGGACAACAACCTCATAAGTTCCATTTAATGTGACTTAACCATTCAAGGAAGTGTAACAACCACCTAGGTTGTAACTTAATAGACTTTATTAAATGAAGTCTAATGATTATAAATCATATCTTCCTTTTTGTTTACTTTTTCATAAGAGAGGAAGAGTCTTCCTCTTCATGGTTAAGTTCTAGGGTTTAACACACCCTTTATGTCCTTTACAAATTCTATAGTTTTCATTGTAAGTTCATTACACGTTACCTTAATAATATGAATTGTTTAGATAAGAACATTGAATTCTACAACTTATTTAGTTGCATCACATTTAGGGAAATTACTCTAATTCCCTTTTTCCTACTTATCCAAGAATACTCATTTAAACATATAAATAACATGAAGAATATCAACAGGATAGGATTCCATTTCTTTTACAAAGGTACAAGATAATTTACACAACCCATGCAAGTAAATTCTCATCCTTCAATTCATTTTCAAAACTTATACATTTACAAACTTATGCATTTTAGGCATACTGCATGACAACAACCTTCATTCAAAAAGAATATAACTTTTCTTTTTCAATACAACTTAAGAACGAATCATAATTCTTCACAAGAATCAAACTTAGATCAGCCAATGCATCATATAAGTTTTTGCCTTCTTTTATCACTTACGAAGTCCATCTACAAAAATTGCTAGCATGGGTCAGTTCAATGAACTGAGCATGATAAGCACTAAGCCTTAAAATGAAGTGCATTCCACTAATTGTTCCAATAAAAACAACCCTAGCTTTAATGAACAATTAGTATTTCATACTCTAAGCATAAGTAATAACAATAAAAAGAAGAGCATTAATGAACCAGAATTCACAAAAAGAAGAACAAAATATAATCTATAATATATGTCTTACAAATTAAAGTATAATTGATCCTATCAATTATCTTTACCAAACAACAGATCATAACATCTCATTGTTTCCAATCCTACCAAAATATAATACAACACTTATCTTTACTATAAGATACAAGAAGTGTTTACAACATATTCTCACTAGGATGTTTCATCTAACTTTCAAGTAAAGAAGAAGAGAAACCATTTCCATTATGCCAAAGTACATAACACAAAGCAAAAAGAAACAGTGCATATCATGACTTAAACTATTTCCTTTAAAGGACATCTACTTTAAAATTCAACATTTTACGGTATTCATCAAAACAGATTCACATAAAAGAAATCCAAGAAGGAATGATGGATTAATAGTCAAACAACAAGTTTGCATTTCCTTTTTACCAACCAATCATCAATCTCTTTCTACTTCATTCCAGTCAAATGACAAGTATAAGAAGACTAATTAAGTAATGATTCTCTTTTTCCCATAAGAATAATTAACAGAAGGTTCGAACCAATGAACTTAACCCAACTGCATTAGAAAAGGAGTCCTAACAGAATATGATCCCAATCTGTAATCATTTCTTTCAACTTAATTAACAGTTTTACCTTTTCTTATACATACAGTTTAAGTTCATGCAAGAGTTCCCAAGAAAGAGAACAAGAACAACTTCAAGGAAGAGAAAACTTAATGCTACCTTCCTTTCAAAATCTTCCCATTATAATGCATGAATTCCACTTTCCATTCGGAACATTATAACAATGAAGTTCATACACAGCCCACGGACACTAAAGAATCACAGTTTATCTTTCAAAGACTTAACATTCTTTCATTGGACCCAACAAGAAGTATGAAATCTGAGTAGATGCTAACACTCAAAATTTCCCAATAGTTCAGTCAAGATAGAACTATCTTGACAATATTTCAACACATCACTATAAGAACTACAGATTGGGATTCCAATAAAATGACAAACCAACAAGCTAATTCCAATCAAGATCTTGAAGAGTTTACCCAACAACCTACTAAACCATGCTTCCAGTTTTCTCCTTACGCATGTGGTTTGTTTCAAAAGAATTCTGAATTTAGAACCATTCAATCAGTAATAAACTCAATTTAAATGACAAGATCAAAACAACATATTAAAATACGTTTTGTCAAGACTCGAATTACAAATCGAGCACAATGTAAAGCATAAGCTCCCTCAAAGGATCAAGATCATTCAAGTGATTATAAACAAGTTCGAAGCAACAACATGCTCCCTTTTTAGTTTATAAAATAGTCAAAGAAACCAAAAAGACTATAAGATCTGAACCAATACATCGTTCAGGTTACAATTTTTAAAAACACCAAGTAACAAATTGATTGTATAGTGTTGCATCACAATATCTCAATCACGAGTTCATTTATACACCAACATCGTAATGCTAGACCGAATATAATGAAATTACTTAAAAAATAGTTCAAAATAAGAAAAGTGCTTCCATTTTCAGTTAACATCCTATCAAACCCTGTTTCCCAACTCAAATGGAATGTAAGATGCTTAACAGAGCTCAGACCAGATGACAACAAAACATGAAAGCCATGTTCATAATGAACCTTCAATAACAGTTTATATGGTCATAAGGACAATAAATCACAAGCACCATGCCATATGCGGGCTTCAATCAATAGTCCAATTTATCCAAGATAATAAAACACAGGTTCCAAGTTAGATGCGGGTTTCAACAATAGTCAAAGTTTTCACAAGATGAAATACAAGAACCAAGCCATATACGGTTTTATCCATAGTCCCATTTATCTATGAAATAAAAAAATGCAAGCACCATAGAACCGAGAATCTCCAACAATAGTTCTCTCCTACCAAAACAAGTTTCCAACAGAAAGCTCAAACTTGCATACAAGTTTTCATAAGAACACGAGTTCTTTACCAGCTCGAGATCACAAAACACATCGAGTTCACAAAACACTAATCTCAACAGACACAGGTGGAACTCAGAGTTTCCATAAAAACTCAGCTAGTAATTTATTGGCAATGAAAGTAGTTGGAACCAAAACAAACAATTTCCAACAACCAAAAATGCCAAACAGAGTTAACAACTTTGTTCTTGCATGCATAGTTCTTTGTGCTAAAACAATACAACATAAGTTTCCAACAGAATCACATATACCATGGATTCGAAACCCAGAATGCAAGATTTACTAAACCCATCAACCAATTAACTAGATAGAGCATGCAATGCACAAAACTCAATAGAGCAGAGTTGCTTTAATGAAAACACTTAGAGGAAAGCAAGAGATTTTAATAGTTAGAGCCTATCATGCCTGATAGTGTCTCTGTCAAATCGAAGAAGACCTCAGCCGAGCTCACTTCTTCTCCTCTTCTCCACGAAAGATCAAACAACCAAGATACCTCTTCCACAATGCCTCTTATAAATTCCATGAAATGAAAATAGATTTGAAACCTCAAAAATAGCCATGAAGTGTAGTTCAACCTGCTGGTTTGAAAAACCAGAGTGCATGTAGAATGAAAATCGGAGAACATGCAAAGTGAAACAACCCAAGAAAAATCCGTTGGCATGCCTACCAAGATGGTTTGGGCTCGTAAACCAAAAGTAATTAATTCCATTAATTCCAAATCTCCCACCTAATCTTCCTTGCCACCACCTACCAAGTCTGGTGAATGCCAAGTCTAAATTAACATGTATTTCCATTTTAGTGACACTTCCACCTAAGCCTCCGCCAAGTCATCTAGCCCCTACCAAAACTGGTAGTCGTATGCATTTACCAACCTTATCAATAACATAAATGCCTTAGGAACCATCACCCAAGTGCATGCGACCACTTAAGTCCCCATTCATATCCATTAGTTTAGGATAGATTAGATTGCTTAGGTTAGATCTTAGGTAGAATTAAAATTTATACCATAGGATATAACACTAGCAACTAACCCCCACCATAGGCCTTAGCAAATAGGTTTAGATAATTTCCACATAGGAAAATTAATTCAAAACATAATAGTTTTAGGCATTAGGTTAGATTACAATAATACCTTGTAGTATTAGGATCTAGGTTAATTTAATACCTAGTAACCTTTCCAATTCCATTAGCACCGAGCTTAGGTTAGGTTGCAAATCAACCAATCATAACAGAATAAGGAGCTTTAGGTTAGAATCAGAATTCTATCAAGTGACATAGCTTAGGTAGAAATATATTTTTTTTACCTAGCTTAGGATCCCATAGGTTAGTCCTATATAGGATCCTGGATCTCTCTTATGTCGTGAACAAGTTGCATTTCCATTTTTGTCAAGCAATGACCTGTCATGGTCGATCTCCAAGACCCAAGAAAAACAACCCACTGAATGGAAGTACGTTCACACAGAAATCAAAGAACTTGCAACTACAAAGTTCAGTCCAATGTGTATCTTAACTCATGGAATGTCAATTTTACCATTCATTCAACAGAGTAGATTTAAAACATTCCTTGGATCACTGAAATTGATCCAAGGATGAGTCAGATAAATAGATAAGTTTACAACTCTTAAACTAGATTGCAAATCACCTACCAGAAGTGAAAAATGGATTCAGGGAAGCCATTCCAATTCAGTCAAAGGATCTTAAGAGTAGAAAAGACTTATCCATATCAAGCATGATTTCCAATAATCAGAAGAACATATCCTTATAAGGAAAATCACATGTCACTATCCATAACTCAAGCTAAGCATTATGGAATAACAGCTCCACCAGTCCCTCACCAAATATCGTCAAGCATTAACTCCTTATATCCTCTCGACGAGATCTAAAATACCTACGCCCCTAATATAGGTAACTCCAGGATCCTATACACGCCCTCCGGGATGACTGTCATCTCCCTCGTTAGTAGGTGGAATGTGTTGGTCATTGAATCCCATCTATCGATGAGAGAAACCATCAAGCTTGGCTGCCAAACTACATGTTGGTAGCATCGGACCCCAATCAGGCCCACATCTGCAACATGCCTCCACTCCTCGACTATCGTCGTGCCTTGAACTCTCAAGAGCATGGGTGACACATTGTCCTACATCCTTAACAAATAATATTCACTGCATCCAGCAAAACATCACATTAATTTCACCTTAATCATAACCACAATCTCACTCGGAACCTCACCTATACCTACCACCCTACCTCTCTTTCCCTAGACCTCCTTACCTTTGTATCACATCTTCTATCTACCCAACCCAACCCTTACCTATGTTATGATTTTCCCCTAAACATCTCCTACTTCCCACTACCTACCTCACCCACCCAACCTAGGTCACTTTTGGCCCCTTTTTCCCAAATCATGACCGGTACCAGTTATCTCTAACCGACCCCGATCCCCCATAAACCGGCATCAGTCACTTGCTTCACGACCGACATCGGTTCGCTATCACCGACATCAGCTAACCCTCAACCGACGCGATCCTTTGCAAAAACCACGATGCCCAAACCCCCTTCTTCCTAAAAACTTTCTTTTTCTCCCTTCTACCCACCCAATCCTACCCAAATCCCCCTCCACCCTTCCCCACCCCTCCTTCACCCAATCACCTCCCCCATGCCTATTTTACCCAATTTTCCCTCCCACAAATTCAAAATTCATTTTCCCCCCAAACTAGTTTTTACCCACCCGACCTCTAATTCAATCTAACACAAAAAAACATAGCATAGGATTGACTCTTACCTCATCACACTACCGTCGCCTTGGTGGCACGTCTGCCACTACACCGGTGGTCCCACCGATCCTTCTCTTGCTCTACCATCACCCAATCAATCTCCTCACCTCCCGGCCAACCGATCGATCAACTCCGATCTCATGGATCTACCTCTCGACTACCAATCAACCGCTACACCGCTTTCCAACTCAGCTTTCCATTTCACACGGATGTTTTCCACCTTTCTCTTTCTCACCTATCATTTTCTCCAATTCAGTAAATGACAAATGATTTGAAAACATGGAAAAATTTCTTTTTATAACCTACCCGACTTGACCGGCAATGGTTTTACCTTAACCGACATCGGTCATGTGCCCTAGCTTACCGTGGTTGGTCCATCATGACTAGCATCAGTTCCTTCAAATTGTCATCGGTTATCCTACTTAGTTTTTTTCCTAGCCCCTACCCCTAAGTTTCGACCTACATCCTTTTTCCTCACCCACACCCGACTTGGACACTTTACCCTTTCTCCTCTTAACCTCATCATTTACCACCTCACCTCATCCTTATTATTTTCCCCATACCTCGGCCCTACCCATGATGTGACCTAGATACTTAGACTTGGAACATCACTAGTGACATGTGACCTCATGTGCTCACTATACCTTGTGGCATTGTTACTCGTGTTGATGGACATACTAGCCTTACCTTGCCTCTTACCATAACTGTTTATCCTGACCCAACCCTTGGTGTACCATAATATACCTAAACGTTCCTACACCTGACCTGTGTCATGTTTCCTAACCATATCCTATACCTTGATACTGGAATTACCTCAACCTTGTTTAGATAAACCTATCGACCTTAGACAATGTAGATTTTTCGGCCCTTCAACTTGGTACCGTGCTGCAGTTTATATGTGTGCATGCATTTGACTATTACTACCTTTAACCCTGACCCATTACCTGGATTACCCGAGTAGACCTTTTTCCCTTTTTACCCCTGTTACCCACCTTCCTCTTCATCACATTCACCTTTTATCAAACCACTCACCGATTCTACCTTCTACCTCATCAATTCTTGGTTTGAGGGGGATCACCTTCACCCACACATGGGGCAACCACATCTTATTTTTGTCAACGCTTACCAATACAAGCTACGCAACAAAAAGGGGAAAAATGTAGACACCAAAATTGGGTCACACTCCCTAGGTCCCTTGACAAATAACCAACTCGAACACACTCACCTAACCATGGCCCCTTTCACCCCACTCTAATATTAATTATATTAATTCATGATCTCATAAAACCTATTATTTAAATATTGTAATTGGATAATGCTCACACCATTCACCTCACCTATACACCTCATCCAACCACCTCACCCTAAAACCTATTCTTAGTATGTTGCCATAACTAACTAAGACCTACCTAAACCCTAAAAATCAAAGCCTACATTCCCTCTAACCACATTCCCACACATTAGAAAGGAATCTTCCATTCTAATCTGTGGAAGGAAAATGAAGGAGATCCAAGAAAATCAAGAGGATTTACCAGTTTAGTAAACCTAGGAAATCATGCCCTAACCGATGCCGGTTACCCTAAACCACCGCCGATCAACCCAAAACCATCATCGGTTACCATTTAATCCCTAAAGCAACCTTATTTCGATTTTGTCACATCTTCGAGAGGAAAAATGATGAAACCAAAGCTATATGCAAGTAGAACCAGCATTTGTACATGCATCAAACCATCCACACCAACACCAAAAGCAACCACAAAGCCATTTGCCTTCATGGGAACATCCGAGGAAGTGTAAGCACCACACCAAGTTCCTTCCATTTGATCACCCTCCATTGCCAACCAAACATCAAGCTCGTATAAAAATAAGTGTTTTGTTAACCGGGCACTTGTCCATTATCATTTTTATAGATTCTTTTACTTGTTATTAGTTTCTACTCACATTCCCATTCCCCCACCTTTTACCTCCATGCAAACTTGACCACTCCTTCACCCACACAATTAAATCTCCCATACCCAGTTTCTAGAGATCCCTGAGCATACCTAAGACCCACATGCAGACCTTGCCATTTCCCTTCCCATTTCCATTGAGCCTTAGATCTATCACCACACCAAGTTTTTGATAATTTTCCTATACCCTAACCATACCAACGTCGGTTATCCACAATCGTCACCGGTTAACCTAAACTAACATCGGTCATACCAAACCAACATCGGTCTTTGTGTTTTTACTCTCAGACCAAGAACAGAGCTTAAAATCTCCACCAAATACCCAAAACAACCTAGAACCAAACCTTGATCTTTAGATTCAATCATAGCTTAGCCTATTGTGAATGAATTTACTTATTGTAGTCAAATGAGATACCTAAATCATTTTAACTACAGTAGGATTTCCTTTATTGTTAACATTGAGTTGTTTTAAACAGTGGATTGATAGCCATCTAGGGAGTATCACACTTCCCGGATCTAGCATACGCTAGGCAATCCACTGTATATATTGTTTAACTTCTATTTAGTGTTCTTGTTTTCTATTTCAGGTAGTTCCTCCTTGCCAAAAGGAAACTCTCACTATCAGTTTTGGATCAAGAAGTCATACACGTGCAACAAGCTTCAACCAGCATTTTAACAAGTATTCCTCCTAGCCCATTTACCCTTATCTTTTCATCAACATTCAAAGAAATACTCTAGAATCGGGTGAAACAGCCATACTTCTAACGTATAGAAGACATGGGCATCATCACAAAGGAGTGACTCTATTTTAGAAAATGCAACATACATGTGTTCAACTTGATTGGTTCATCTTTGCTAGCATACAGAGTGTATATCAAAACAAGAGTTTCAAAACAAGTTGTGGACATCCATGAAAGAATATTAAAGAGGGTTTTCTTAGATGACATAGTTGTAGGTGCCATATATATGTATAAAAATGTGGAAGCATGCGAAGGAATGTGAAATAAAAAAATTCCTGAAATGAAATGTAATCTCATGGATGGAAACCTTCAAGAAAATGATTTTATTACAAAGATGCATCCTCCCGACCTTGAAACTTCAGAAAAAATATTTTAGTCAGGTTGTACCCAAATTTGTTCATCCTTTTCATTCCGAATATCTATATGAAAAAATAGGACATTTGATCTTGTCCCAAATTTGTTCTCCTTTTAGGTTGGGGATGTGATCTAAGTAAGACTCTAACTGCACTCAGTTTGTGGAGAGATGGATAGCACTCAAATAGGACTTGATCTTGTCCTAACTATTTTAGGTTGTGCCTTTTTCAAGGTAAGGTAAGAGACCTATTTTGTAACCCTCAAATGGTGAAGGAGATGAAGATATCCCTCAATTTGTGCAAATAGTATGGAAAGGGCCTTGGGAAAATATGATCAACACTCCAAATCTGACTTTCACAAAGTTGTCACTCCTAGATTATGGAGATATTTTCAATGCAAGGCAAGGGTTATTGAAGACATTGTATGATCCTGATTTGCTTTGTGCATTTTTGTAGATGGATTATATTCTTTTGTTGACACACAATGCAATGCAGGGGTAGTATGGGGTAGGATTAGTTATTTTGAATGAATTTTGGTGGGAGATTTTAGACAAGACTAACCAGAATTTGCCAAATTCTTTGAGGACCTTTGCAAGAAATTTGTAAGACCTAAACAACAGAATGCTTCAAAGGGTTAAGGTACTCCTTCAACTAGGATATGTGCACCAAATGGAGGCCCAGATCTACACTCTTCCACACAATATTTGACAACCTACCACAAAATCTTGAAGCAGATGAACCAACAAAGCATCCAGAAACCTCTATTTTATCATGACCTAAGGTGCACCCAAAGGTTTACAAACAATCTCTAAATTCAAGGAAGGTAAAGTGATTTTAAATTTGTTTATCTCTTTATCAGATGAAAGCTCTTCTGAATGTGAGATTGCAAATGCCACTAAACTATCAACAAGAAATGAGACCATGTATGATCAAGAGAGATTTTAAACACAAGACTGCAACAGGAGAGAAGAAACACAAATTGAAAACATTCTGAAACATAAGTGCATGCAAATTTTCCAAGAGACAACACAAAATAATCTAGAATGACCAAATTTATCAGTAGGGAATGTTATAAGAACAATCTCAGAGCTTTTGATGGCTTTACAACTGAAACCAACTCAACATGATACAAATCTGATGCGAAAGGAATTAGAAATGGTTCTCAGGTGGTTTCTCAGAGAATGGGCTTCTTCCCAGATTTTCCCATGAAATTCTAAGTTTCTCGACCTTTTGCATGTCAAAAAACATGCATTATATAACATTCTATTACATTTGATCCTTCTTTCCCAAGAAAATAATATGCCCAACATCAAGTTTGTTACAAAATTCCAACATGATTCATGAGATAGGGACGTTTAACATATTTGCAACAAAAGTTGCCAGGTGTTTCAAAAAAGGTGAATCATTACAAATCCTTCATCATTATCCATTGTGGAGGCATGTTTTTCATTCTCAAGCATGTAGACCCCTTTCATTTCATTATTTCATCCTTATCATTTCAAAATTTGATTCTGTAACTTCTTGATTTGATATTTCACGTTTTGGACAGGCTGGGGCAAAAATTATTTCAAAAACACCTCAAATCTACAAATTGATCCCTAAAACCACTTGCATTGGTCCTTTGCGAGGCACAAATGACATGAATTTGCCAAAAATTTGATCAAAATTGATGCAAAATTCACATTCCACACTTCTGGAGCAAAAATGGTGGCCAAAATGAAAAATGTATAGTTACCATTGATTTTCCTTTTTCCTTCAATCTGGGCCCTCCACGTGTCAAAATATGATTGGGAATGGATTTGGGATCACTTTTTGACTTTTTAACATTTTGGAAAAATGTAAAATTTTGACTTTTTCTCGCCCCTCCGCCCTTGAAATTTGGTGTTGACACGTGGCATATGGTGGGTCCCATTGAAGTCGTGGCTCAATTCTGCACATTTCCACCCTTTTTGGAAATTTGGAAATTTTCACTTTTTTTCCCCATGGGCCCACACCTCCACCTCTATCCTTGACATGTGTCACCTCTCTATCATCGCTAAGAATCCATGGGCTTATTTCATGTTTTAACCCTTTTTTTTCCAAGGGAAAATTTCTCACTTTGCCTCCGGGCCCGCGCCTCGATTTCTTCCCTGCCACGTGTCTCCTTCTTTTTCATGGAGCCATGCCTCAAATTTTCATTCTAAGTCATTTTTTGCAAAAGGGAAAAAATTCCCTTTTTTTCCTCCGGTGGCCCCCCACCCCTTCTCACACCCCCACGTGTCTCCTGTGGTTCATTGTGGACCACCCATGCTTAATTTTTTAACTTTAACTTTTTTGCAAAAAAAAACCTTTTCCCTTTTCCCACCCCCCACCACACCCCCTCACACCCACCACGTGTCCCCTTTTTCATTCCATTTGACCCATGGCCCTTTCCTTCAACCCTTTTTTTTTCCCTTTTCACAAAAAGAAAAAAACTTTCCTAAGTCCCCTACCTGACCATGCCTTCCATCCTTTCCACCTTTGAATGAGACATGTGACATGTGACACGTGTCCTCCTCTGAGGACTGTGGAGTTTGGGGAAATTTTGAATTTTTCCAAAAAACAAAAAAAAATGTTAAGTTTTCAAAGAAACCCACATTCTTGACCAACAAAAAATGGCCACGTATGAGGGGAGGTTTGAGATTAATTTTGATGGGAAAATGACACCCGTATGACCGTAAAAAAACATAGAAATTTACCCAGAGATGCCCGAATTTGATTTTTTTCTTCGTGGGTGAAGGATTTTTTTGGTCAAAAAACAAATGGAAGGTGATTTTAAAGCAATTTTTGACCATGGGGATAGATTTTTGAGGGAAAATAAGCATAAAAAAAGCAAACAACCATGAGCTCAAAGGCGGGAAAAGTGGAAAAAATGATAGAGGCCCGTGGATTTGGAAATTTAGGGCACAAAAGTAAGGCATGCATGTATTTTTCTTTCAAATTGGGGAAAAATAATAAGTTTGTGAGCTTTTCAAAGCATCCAATCTGGAGAAAAAATTTTACAGACCACCAAATTCAAAGAAAAACATTTTTAGAGCATGTAGAACAAAGGGGAAAGATGGGAAAATAACAGAGGATCAAAATGGGCACCAACATCGGCTCCTGCTCGAGGATGGGCACTCCCAGTGAGTGCCACAAGAACAAAGTAGACCAAGTGCCAAAATAATCCATTGGGAAAATGGAGTCATGAGCCAAAACCACCAAAAACTAGCTGAGAAACCAACAAAAATGGCTGCCACACACCAAGGCAAACCAAGAACCACCAAAACACCAAAAAAAAAAAAACCAAACACTATACACTGTACAAGTTGGTGCATACCTCAAATTTGGGGATTAATCCAAGAAATGCTTCAGATGCCTACCATTAATAGGTAGTTCAAGCAATTCCCCATCTAAATCTTTGAGAAAAAAGGTATTCTCACCAATTCTGATATCAATGGAGTAAGGGCCCATCCATAATGCATCAAATTTTCCATGTTTTCCCTTATCTTCATTTTTTTTATCCCACAACAAAACCAGATCTCCAATATTGAAGGCCCTAGGAGTGACCTTCTTGTCAAACAACCTCTTCAACTTCTCTCTAAATATGACATGCCTTTGGTGGGATGCTCTTCTCTCTTCATCTAGCTCTACAATCTGATTAATCCTTGCTTCATATGGGTGACCTCTTGATCTTCAAGTTGTTGAACAAACTGAAATGAAGATAATTGTAGATGTAAGGGTAGAAGAGCTTGAGTTCCATACACCAACTCAAATGGGCTCTTACCAGTAGCTCTCTTGGTAGTGATTCTATCAGCCCAAACTACAAATTTTAGTTGTTCACCCCATTTTCTCTTGTTCAACTCCAAGGTTCTCCTAATGATCTTCAATAAGTTCTTATTGTTGGACTCAACTTGTCCATTCCTTGGGGTTATAGTTTGAAGAATAAGTCAGATTGGTTCCATACTCCTTGCACATTGCCATCAAAGGTTTAGCTCTGAAACACATGGCATTATCAGCCACAATCTTGACTAGCACACCAAATCTGCATATGATATTATTCAACAAGAAATCCATAACAACTTGGTGTGTTGCTTTCTTGGTGGGGATTGCCTCTACCCACTTGGTGAAGTAATATGTGGCTATAAGGATCCACTTATGTCCAGCACTAGAAGGGTCTGAGATCTCACCAATGAAGTCCATCCCCATTGTTTGAAAGGAGCTTCGATTGATACAGGCTGTAAAGGAAGGGAGCCTGAAGCTTTCATTCTTCCAGAGAAACGTTGGCAACTTTCACATTTTCTAATCAGCATGGTTGCATCTTTGAAGAGAGTAGGCCACCAATAACCATCTCTCAAAACTTTGTGTGTTGTAACCCTTCCAGAAAAGTGTCCTCCACAAACTCCCCCATGGAAATCAGCAATTACTTTGGGAGCTTCATCTTCAGTTATACATTTCAAGAGGACACCTTCAGGGTTCTTCCAAGCCAGCCCAAAGTCAGTGATGATGTATTTTTGAGAAGCCAGCTTGAGGGCTCTTTTCTGATTTTTATTTAAATGATCAGGACAACATAGGTGTCTGAGGTAAAATATTATATCCTTGTACCACTCAGAACTTACCAATTTCTCAAGAACATATGCCCTTTCTTCCTCTACTTCATTCACTTCCATCAGTCTGCAAGTTGCTCTCAGCCATGAGCTTAGCAAGACCCAAACCTCTTACTAGCTTTGTGGTTTGGATGTCCATATCATACTCCTAGTTTGTTCACCCATCTACATCTTTTACTTGAGATCTCCATCTCTGATAAGATGTCTTTTACCATGGTGTGGGGAACATAAGCAACAACTTTTGAACTTAAGATATAAGGCCTGAAAACCTTTGTTGCTTTCACCAAGGAAAATGCTTGTTTTTCCATGATTGTGTACTTTAACTCAAGTGACTTGTAAAGCCTTGCTAAAGAAGGAAATAGGCCTCTCAGCCCCATCTTCATCCTTTTGGAGAAAAACAGATGCAATAGTATTTTTAGAAGAAAAGGAGAAGATTTGGAAAGGCTTCTTGTAATTCGGGAGCTGCCAAGACAGGTGCATGTTTCAATGCCTCTTTGATTCCTTCAAAAATTTAAGGGTAGCCTCCTCCCACTTGATAATTTGATCTTTCTTTAACATGCATGTGATAGGAAGAGTCAACTCAGAAAAATTGGACACAAACCTTCTAATGAAATTGATCTTCCCAAAGAAAGATTGGATACCCTTCTTTGTTCTTGGAATTGGGACCTTGTTGATTGCTTCTACTCTCTCAGGGTCAATCATGACACCAGACCTTTGAAAAAATATGACCAAGAAGCTTGGCCTTTTGCACCCCAAAGTGACACTTCTTTGGATTGAGAGAGATTCCAAATTCTCTACATCTGATCAACATTCTTTCCAAGTGTTGCAAGTGATCTTTTCTGCTCCTTGAAAACATAGTCACATCATCCTGATAAACTGCAATGAAGTCATTTATATAACCAAGAAAAAGCAACATCCATTGCTCTTTGGAAAGTAGCTCCCCAACATTCATGAGACCAAAAGGCATTCTCACATAAACATATGTTCCCCAAGGAGTGGTAAAGGTAGTTTTAAATTTTCGACTCCTTGACAACAACTTGATTGTAGCTAGAGAAACCATCCAAGGTGGACAACAATTCAGATCCAGTCACTAACTGCAAGCATGTTTTCCATGTTTGGAAAAGGATAATTGTCTTTCAATGAAGCTCTATTCAGATTTCTGAAGTCTACACAAAGTCTGATATCTCCATTCTTCTTTCTGACTGGCACAAGGTTTGCTAACCCAAGATGAATACCTTGTGGGCTGAATGATCCCTCCCTCCTTCAGTTTCTTCAATTCATCTTGCATTTTCATGGAGAGGAGTGGATTAATTGGCCTTTGCTTCTATCTGAATGGTTTGGCATTTTTCTCAAGAGGGATCTCATGTTGGAACAAGTCTTCTCTATATGCTTTCAGCTCTGAATATGACCAGGCAAGACAGTCTTGATATTGTTTTAACAATTGGAGGTAGGACTATTTTTTCTTCCTTGCTTAAACTACTTCCCAACCAAACTTTCCTTGGTTTTTCCTTTGTTCCCAAGTTATGCTCTTCCACATCCCTTGAGGTAGATATGTTTCTATTGATGATGTAATCAGCCATTGCTAAAATTTGACTCAAGAGCAACAAGACCTCTAGGAATGGTGTTAGTTTTCAATTGGATAATATCCTTTCCAAAAAAGTCTCTCTTCCTTCAGTCATACATACCATTGGTTCCCAATCAATATTCTGATCTACAAACTCACCTTGATTTTGTAAGAACCTTTACACTTGAGCATCATCATTAAACACTTGCCAATGCTTGATGTTGTCAGGGACAAGCTGGCCTAGTTAACACTTCAACATTGTACTCACAATAAGGTGAAATGGTGCAATCTCCAAATCTTGACCCCAACACTACCAACTTGTCAGCAGCAACATTGAAACTTCTATCATGGTGCACAATATTGAAGGAATCAAACATCTCAATTAGATCCCAAACTGCATGCTTATACATTGTTTCATCCGCTGATTTTTGTAGCATACAATTTTCTTATTTGTTTGACAACTAGCTGAATCTCCTTTTGCAATGATGTCCTTGACACCATACTTCCATGCAATTCTCAGACCCAACAACAAGGCTTCATACTCAGCAATGTTGTTAGTACATTCAAAATTAAGCTTGAAGGAAAAAACAAACTCTTCCAAGCTAGGAGAAATCAGAATTATACCAGCACCATTTCCAAATTTGGAGCAAGCTCCATCAAATAGCAAGGTCCAAGGAGAACTTACCTATTCAAGGCACTTTGACTGATCCATCTTGTGTTCTTTTCCATCAGCAAACCCAATAAAATTATCAGCATCAACATCAACAAACAACACCTCATAGGAAGCATTGTTTGGATCCTCAATTAGATGCAACATCTTCTTTTCTCCATAGAGCTTGACAAGGCTGCCCTCAATGGGAATGGTGGAAAAAGACATATCCATTTGGACACTCCCTCCAACACTTGCAGCCCACTTTCTTGACAATAACATACCCCATTTGGCAGGGCAATCAACAATCACAACATCAATTTTTAAAAATTCCTCCGGGATAAGATAAGATGCAAGTTGCACCACCAAACCCTTCACACAACCAACTACTGGCACTTCTCTTGAGTCCATGGTAGTACACTTTCCATAGGCTATTGTCACTTTGATATCAACTCATTCATGACTTCTAGAGGCATGACATTACATGATGCATTGGAATCAAACATACAATTGTGAAGTAGTCTATCCTTTATGATCAAAGTTGTGAAGAATGGATCAACATTCAATTGGGAATCAACCAAGGATGTCCCCAAATATACCTCGGTGTGTCTCTCAAGATCTCTACTGCTGGTGGTGGTGTTTCAAGGTGTAATGATCTCGAGGAGGAGTTTCAACAACATTTACATTTCTTCTGGAGTAGTCTTCTCCTCCTTCAATCCCAAGTACTCAAATGCTCTCTTCTTATGCTCAGGAATCCTAAGCAACTCAATGATTGGAACACTCACTTTGATTTGGCTCAATACTTGGGCTATGTCATAGGGAACACTCTTTGGAAAAGCAACATTGGAAGGGAGACAAAGAAGATTCATCAGATGGCAAGGGATTCTTGGCAGCTTGGGCATGAGGAGGATTGTAATTTTTTCTTGGGACAACAGAGCTTTTGGCAGGTGTTTCTCTTCTAGGAGCTTCTTTGGGATACTTGTGAGAAAGGGTGTTTTAGGTTTGGCTTGAGGCCTAACTCCCTTAACAACTTTACTTCTAGTGTTATAGTCTTTCTCTTGAGCTACAACAACATTCATCAACAATTGTCTATCTTCCTCTCGAAGGGATACCACCATCATACTTCTTAATCATCAAAGCTCTTAAGTATTCAAAGTCATTGTTAGGAATTTCAAAAGCTTGCACTACATCAACTTCAAGAGTATGAGGGGGAAGAAAGACTTGTACCCATTTGATGCAATCCCAAAAGGTTGCAGTTGTCCTAGCACTTATCACTTCAGTAGATGTTGCTCCTCCTTGTGAGCTTGAAGAACAACCCCCATCATGCAGATATCATCATCAGTACCATCATCATTATTAGCTTCACCATCTTGTTGGTCCACTTCACATGGAGGATGGGGTAGAAAACACCTATCACACCAATCAATATCAACAACTTCCTCAACAACAACAACCCTAGTAGTTAGGGGATCAGGTAACACTCTTCCTTCACGTGCTTGAGGATGTCTATTTGTAGACCCCATGGGTCCTTTTCCTCTATCATCTACCCTTTGATCACCTCTAGGATGATTGGAAAATCTATCATGGTTTTGTGCTCTTGTTGACCTTGTGAAGTCTACCCAATTCCCTTCTCAGCTCTTGCCAACTTGTATGAGATTTCTTTGACAGCCCCTACCAAAGTTTTCACAACCTCCTCCAAATCAGCACCCTTGCTAGCTTGAGGTTTTTAGGGTTTATCAACTTTACACCATCTCTCTTGAGAGGTTTCCCAATTGCTTTGATATTGTTTTCAATTTGAAGTGCCATGGTGAAAGCTTGTCTTAGATTAGTAGGGTTCTTGTCTCTTAAGTAGTAGGCTGCCTTTTTATCAAATGCATCTGCATATTTGATTAAACAAGACTCATCACAAGGCCTCAAACTAACAGGAAGCCTTCTCAAAGTTTTGTTAAACCTTGTGTTGAAGTCATGGACTGATTCATTGGGATTCTTCTTGATATTTTCAAATTCAGACAAGAGAAATCTAGGATCAGTCTTGTCACCATATTGCAACCTAAATGCATTCTTCATTTCAGTCCATGAATCAATAGAATTATCAGGAAGAGCCTTGTACCAATCCCTAGCATCCTCTTCTAGTGTATGAATGAACAATTTAATATACACATCTTCAAACTCTATTTCAAAATCCTCCATCATGTTAACAAAAAGTTTGAGATGTTGATCACCAGTTATAGCATTGTTACCTTGGAACTTTGGCAACCTATTTCTGACATCTTGTGGGACAACATTTGGGTAACCATCCATTCCTCTAAAATCTATAGGACCAAAGGTGTTAACAAAAATGGAGGTCTAGGCTGAGCCATATTGTTTGGTGGAGGTGATCTTGGGGGTGACACAAGCTGATGAGGAGTGCAAGGTCTTTGGGGCTCAAGAATGTGGTTCACAAGATTGGTATTCTCTAAGTGCTGATTTTCTTGGAAAGTTTTATTTGAATTGAAACACAGAGGTGTAGATTGAAGAAGGAACTCACCAGTGTAATAGAAGGACCTTCACTAGTTGAAGTAAACAAGTTTATGAGAGGATTTGCTTGAATCAGAATCACTGGAAGAAGAGTGATAATCCTCTACCAAAGGCTGATCTCTCTCACCAATGGATATATCTTTTCTGATGTCTGACCTTTAACAACCTTCCAAACTCTTCTCCCTTCTAACTCTGAGTTCCTTGAATCTGAAAACAACTTCTTAGTAGAGTCTCTAATGAAGAGAGATCTTCTTCCTTCCATTTTTGTAGAGATTAGCAACACAAAAATAAATGACAGAAAGCTTAAGACACTGGTATTTATCAAGATCAGAACAACATGGAGTCGCCACTAAGGATTTTCACCCTAGTTGTGCAAATGCACTAAAATACTCTGTCAAATATCTATCAACACTGAAAATCTTGCCAAACTTTATAGATCAGACCTTTTTTTTGAATTTATCAACCACAAATGCAAATGAAGTGCAACAACTACTGGAAACTGATAAAATTGTAGGTAGAACTTATATCTTCACTTAATCCTTACAAATCTGATTATAAAATGATGCTTCAACAATGTATTTGCATGTAGAATTTGTAAGGGACATTACCAGGGTTTGATATGCATTCAAATATCTCAAATATGTATGCACATGGATCAGATTGAACTAAGAAAATATCAAACTCAGAACTCTACTCTTCATTCCAGCCTTATAAATATGATCAGAAGATGATACTCAGATTTGTAATTGCACATAAATCACATAAGAAGTATTACAGGGGATGAAATATCCTTGAAAAATCTTGAATAATGTAAATAGACATGGAGTGAAATGAAAAGCAGTGTCAAATGCAAATTATGCAAATTGAAAGTGTTGGTACCCAAATTTGTTCTCCTTTTCAGTCTGAGAAGCATCAGAGATATGGCATGAAGCTTGAGATAGATAGATCATGATGTGTGTCATTTTTGTAGCCGGGATGTGATCTAACTGGCACTCAGATTTGTGGAGAGATGGATAGCACTCAAATAGGACTTGATCTTGTCCTAACTGTTTTAGGTTGTGCCTTTCAACCAAGGTAAGAGGACCTATTTTGTAACCCTCAAATGGTGAAGGAGATGAAGATATCCCTCAATTTGTGCAAATAGTATGGAAAGGGCCTTGGGAAAATATGATCAACACTCCAAATCTGACTTTCACAAGTTGTCACTCCCAGATTATGGAGATATTTTCAATGCAAGGCAAGGGTTACTGAAGACATTGTATGATCTGATTTGCTTTGTGCATTTTTGTAGATGGATTATATTTTTTTTGTTGACACACAATGCAATGCAGGGGTAGTATGGGGTAGGATTAGTTATTTTGAATGAATTTTGGTGGGAGATTTTAGACAAGACTAACCAGAATTTGCCAAATTCTTTGAGGACCTTTGCAAGAAATTTGTAAGACCTAAACAATAGAATGCTTCAAAGGGTTAAGGTACTCCTTCAACCAGGATATGTGCACCAAATGGAGGCCTAGATCTACACTCTTCCACACAATCTTTGACAACCTGCCACAAAATCTTGAAGTAGATGAACCAACAAAGCATCCAGAAACCTCTATTTTATCATGACCTAAGGTGCACCCAAAGGTTTACAAACAATCTCTAAATTCAAGGAAGGTAAAGTGATTTTAAATTTGTTTATCTCTTTATCAGATGAAAGCTCTTCTGAATGTGAGATTGCAAATGCCACTAAACTATCAACAAGAAATGAGACCATGTATGATCAAGAGAGATTTTAAACACAAGACTGCAATAGGAGCAAGAAACACAAATTGAAAACATTTTGAAACATAAGTGCATGCAAATTTTTCCAAGAGACAACACAAAATAATCTAGAATGACCAAATTTATCAGTAGGGGAATGTTATAAGAACAATCTCAGAGCTTGTTGATGGCTTTACAACTGAAACCAACTCAACATGATACAAATATGATGCTAGAAAGGAATTAGAAATGGTTCTCAGGTGGTTTCTCAGAGAATGGGCTTCTTCCCAGATTTTCCCGTGAAATTCTAAGTTTTCTCGACCTTTTGCATGTCAAAAAACATGCATTATATAACATTCTATTACATTTGATCCTTCTTTCCCAAGAAAATAATATGCCCAACATCAAGTTTGTTACAAAATTCCAACATGATTCATGAGATAGGGACGTTTAACATATTTGCAACAAAAGTTGCTAGGTGTTTCAAAAAAGGTGAATCATTACAAATCCTTCATCATTATCCATTGTGGAGGCACGTTTTTCATTCTCCAAGCATGCAGACCCCTTTCATTTCATTATTTCATCCTTATCATTTCAAAATTTGATTCTGTAACTTCTTGATTTGATATTTCACGTTTTACATGGGTTGGGGAAAAAATTATTTCAAAAACACCTCAAATCTACAAATTGATCCCCTAAAACCACTTGCATTGGTCCTTGCAGCACAAATGACATGAATTTGCCAAAAATTTGATCAAAATTGATGCAAAATTCACATTTCACACTTCTGGAGCAAAAATGGTGGCAAAATGAAAAATGTATAACTACCATTGATTTTCTTTTTCCTTCAATCTGGGCCCTCCACGTGTCAAAATATGATTGGGAATGGATTTGGGATCACTTTTTGACTTTTTAACATTTTTGGAAAAATGTAAAATTTTGACTTTTTTCTCCGCCCCTCCGCCCTTGAAATTTGGTGTTGACACGTGGCATATGGTGGGTCCCATTGAAGTCGTGGCTCAATTCTGCACATTTCCACCTTTTTGGAAATTTGGAAATTTTTTCACTTTTTCCCCCATGGCCCGCCCACCGCCCTCTCTGTCCTTGACACGTGTCCACCTCTCTATCGCTAAGAATGTGGGCTTATTTCATGTTTTAACCCCTTTTTTTCCAAGGGGAAATTTTTCACTTTTCCTCCACGGGCCCGCGCCTCGATTTCTTCCTTGCCACGTGTCTCCTTCTGATTTTTGTCATGGAGCCATGCCTCAAATTTTTCACTCTAAGTCATTTTTTCAAAAGGGAAAAAAATTTCCCTTTTTCCTCTGATGAGCCCCTGCCCTGACACTACCTACCACCTGCCACGTGTCTCCTTTGGTTCATTTTGTGGACCCCTGGCAAATTTTCACTCTAACTCATTTCACCAAAAAAAGGGAAAAATTTCCCTTTTCCCCCTGTGACCCACCTGACCCCTCTCCTGCCCACCACCGCCACCATGTGTCCCCTGCTTTGTGGACCCACCCGGGCCCTTTCCTCAACCTTTTTCCTTTTCGCCAAAAAAGGAAAAAACTTCTAAGTCCTCCCAACCTTCCATCCCACCTTTGAATGAGAATGTGACGTGTCCTCCTCTGGAGTTGGGGTTGGGGAAATTTCAAATTTTTTCCAAAAAACAAAAAAAATGTTAAGTTTTCAAAGAAACCCATTGAATCCTTGACCAATGAAAAATGGCCATGTATGAGGGGATGTTTGAGCTTAATTTTGATGGGAAAATGACACCCGTATAGACCGTAAAAAAACACAAAATTTACCAGAGATGCCCGAATTTGATTTTTTCTTCGTGGGTGAAGGATTTTTTGTCAAAAAGGCAAATGGAAGGTGTTTTAAAGCAATTTTTGACCATGGGGATAGATTTTGAGGAAAAAAGCAAAAATGAAAAAACAAGCAACCACGAGCTCAAAGCAGTTGGGAAAAGTGGAAAAAATGACAGAGGCCCGTGGATTTGGAAAACATAGTGTTCTATTGATGAATTCTCCAATAAAATTATACTCAATTATAATCCAATCATATATTTGTGCATTTGTGTTAAAGTAATTGAAGGCTTCCACATATAATTTAATTAGATTGTGTCAATTAACTTTGTTATTCAATCATAAATTTGAAAGATGTTAATTGTATCGGGGAAATCTTTGGAGAGATTTGAAACAAAAAACTATACAATAACATCAAAGATTATGTGCATAGAAACCCTCTCAAAAGAATCTCGTAATCGAGATGATCCAAAAGTATGTTTTTCTTTTGGTATTATTTGATCATTTAATATTATTTTTTTTTTGGTATTATTGTCTGATTGAATTTGATGTTAATTTTGTAGGTGAAATGCTAGAGATCTAAAACAAAAATTTATGCAATAACATTAAAGGTCCTGAGTGTAGAACCCCTCACCCCAGAATATGGTATTCTGAATAATTTTGATAAGAAATTGGATTTTGAGAAAGGCTGCTACAAACATTTACAACATTTGAGGTAACATAAAAGATAACGCAAATGGCCTTAGAGCAAACATAGATTTGAAGGATGTTGAAAGCCCGTGCATACACTTTCGTTGGGGCGACCCTTAGAATTGAAAGATGACTAACTATTGAAATTGAGCATGGTTTCACCAAAAGGAATTGGAAATTGTAACAATTGAAATTGAGCGTTTCACCATTCAAGAATTGGAAACTACAACAAAATATGGGTTCGGTAAGATTATTGGCCAAGTTGGTTTTGGCTATACATATAGGCTAATTACTTTTATTTTCAATATATATAGTTGTAAGATTGTGGAATAGGAGTAAAGCACAACAAAGAGAGTTGGAGTGCATATCAAGCCTACAACATCTAAACACTTTTTAATCTTGTGGGATCTTGCATTACAAAAGATGAGTTGCTTTGCTAGTCTATGATTTTATGCCCAACGGAAATCTCACAAATTTACTCTAATAAGAAGTATGTCATATGCTTCATTTCTCAATGGATGGAGCATTTTACCTAAATATATAGTAAATGGCATCTACACAATGCTAAATAATGTACCGAACTCTAAATCAAGTTTTTGAGTGGCCCACCAAATAGAAGATAATAGAAGCACAAATACATGGGATGGTGTTATATACTTTTCACACACATATAATTAAACATTAAGATCCATTACACTTTTCGACTCTTTGGAAAGCTGAGCCGCTTAACTTGGGCAGACAAATTCATTTTGTTAACTTGCTAATGCATACTCAAAGAGAGTCGTTCAAACTTCATACGTCTGCAGGCACGCTCATTTACTGCGGACCCAATAAGCGAGTTCCATACATCAGGCTGACGTATTAGAAGCTCTTTGCATTTCCATACGAGTTGGCCGTCCGCCTACGCGCTTACATTTTGACTCTTTCACGCCCTCCCTCCACAAGTAGCTGCAAGCGTGGGAGGCATTCACCGACGTCCAATGTCATGCTTTTCTATTAAACACTCACAAGTCACGACCAACTTATTTACAGAGAGACGAAACAGCAAATTTAGTTCCGTGTATTTGGTTTTATAGGGTCAATGGAAACTTGGTGTAGGATTTACAATGGAGGAGATCTTGAAGACGTTGTGAGAGACTGCACTGAATGCGATGTGTTCAAAAATTTCACTGAAAACCTTCAAGACGACATTCCCTTCTCTGTAACGTCAGATTACAAGCCCTGCGCGTTTTCCTCTTCGAAGAGTCGAGGATCTCACAAATTTATGATCGCCCATACCAGACAGGAACCTGCTGGTTCTGAGAATATGGCCACTATTGAATCTCCATCTAGTGCGTCTCTAGATTTGAAATCTCCGACAAGAGACAACAACAGTACTCAACTAGTCGAACGTTGTTCGCCTGCCACTAAAACAGATTCGAATGGCAACAATTCAACCAAGCTACCCGCGAGAGCGAAAAGAAGGTATAAGTCTGTATTTTTAATATGTGATAGGCTGTATCTGAATTCCGAATGATTTATCCACCCAAACTTGTTTTCAGGAAGAGTGAAGAAAGAAGAGTGATGCGCGTTCCAATGGCAGAAGGGTCGTGGAACAAGCAGGGAGGCGCCGGGGTTCCATCTGATCTTTGGTCCTGGCGTAAATATGGACAAAAACCCATCAAAGGATCTCCCTATCCCAGGTATTGTTTTAAAACCTCTAATTGGGATTTTGACTAAAATTAATTGAATGTTTATGGTGTTCATAAACATGATCCAGAATTCTGTCTGGGAGGATTTCATGATTGAATATAAATGGTATTTACAGGGGTACTACAGGTGCAGTAGCTCAAAAGGGTGCCCGGCAAGGAAGCATATTGAGCGCAGTCGCACGGATCCCACCATGCTTCTCATCACATACTCCGCAGATCACAACCATGTTTGGAATTGGTCCAGCCATAGACACGCACGATCCTCCAGACAAAATTCCTTACTTGATAAGACGGTGCAGGCGTGGTCTGTCCCCAAGAGTACTGCAGATGCGCCCAATGATGATGGCGTGTCCCCACATATGACTGACAAGTGTGAACCCAGTTCACACTTCCAGGACAACTCTTTGGATGCGGAAAATCAATATTCAGGCGTCGATGTGTTTGGTGCTAATCATATCCTCGACGATAATTACTATTTTGCGGATTTAGGAGAGCTTCAGAGCTATATCCGAAAGATTCCATTAGGTATTCTGGTGAGGAGGATGTAAACTCGATGTTCGATCCGTTTAACCTCTTCGATTGGTCTTCTTCTGCGAACCAAACATGTTCAATTCATGATTTGAACTATCCAACTTGTTATTAGGTTGTCCACAACGCCGTTGTGTGTGTGTTAAAATCATTGTTTATACAAGTGATTGATCAAACACTTGGCATTCATTTGATCACTCCACCATGAACCAAATGCTTTTTCAAAATAGCCAAGTGATTGGTGCACTGTCGAATTGGTTGGTTTACAGAAGAGAGCACACTTTTTATAGAATTGGTACGTTAAATATAATGAGAAGTAAATAACCAGTTTGGAACACTTTTAGAATCTGAGTTCTTTGTGGGTATTCTCCTCATGTGCATTTATTTTTAAGGTTAATTCTGTTTTGTGTGGGGTTGCATTACTGTTTTTCTACACTTTCCATTTATTTATTAATCTGATTGCACATGCATTTTTAAGATCTTCATCATATCTAGGTTTCCAAATCTTAATTTAGGTGAAATCATAATTCTATATATATATGCATGACATAGATCCTCATGGAAGTGATTTGTCTAATGCTTATTACAATGTTCCAGAATCTGTATACATTAGTTGGCATGTATTTAAGGGTCAAATACATCTACAACACTTTAATGTAGAGGAAACTGTAATTCAATGTGATCCTTTACAAAAGTTTCTTCATAATATTTTCTATTTTTTAGATTTTATGATCAATGGTTGAGTGAATATAATGTTGAAATGGAATATATATGTTCTAAACAAGAATATCAAATAACATATAAAAAGAACTATGTGGAATTCTAATGTTTATATAAATTATTTCTTAGTTTGTTTTTGAGTTTGTACAAAAACTATTTCATATAAAATATATGTCATGTTATTTACGAAAGTCACTACCATTCACTTATGAGTTTCATATTGTGAAAACTAGTGACCAAAAACCTTCAAATTGAAAAACAAAAAGAATGTTTCTCATAATTTCTAGAATATCACATAACATATAAAAAGAACTATGTGGAATTCTAATGTTTATATAAACTATGTCTTAGTTTGTTTTTGAGTTTGTACAAAAACTATTTCATATAAAATATATGTCATGTTATTTACTGAAAGTCACTACCATTCACTTATGAGTTTCATATTGTGAAAACTAGTGACCAAAAACCTTCAAATTGAAAAACAAAAAGAATGTTTCTCATAATTTCTAGAATATCACATAACATATAAAAAGAACTATGTGGAATTCTAATTTTTATATAAACTATTTCTTAGTTTGTTTTTGAGTTTGTACAAAAACTATTTCATATAAAATATATGTCATGTTATTTACGAAAGTCACTACCATTCACTTATGAGTTTCATATTGTGAAAACTAGTGACCAAAAAGCCTTCAAATTGAAAAACAAAAAGAATGTTTCTCATAATTTCTAGATGCACAAATTAAACCCTCTTTCTTCTTTTTTTTTGTAAAGATTGGATTGATGTTGACTTCTCTCTCTCCCTCTAACATTAGTTTTTGGGATAGTTAAAAAATTCCATATGCATGAAGTTCTACATGGTTGGGGATATTTTCTTAGGAAGAATTTTTATTTTTGCTTTCTTAAAAGTGTTTTGCTCGAATATATTTCACATTTTGTTAATGTATTTTTTTATAAATTTTTAGGTGTTGTTTTTAATGTGGTTGTTATATTATTGTGAAACATATACATGATTATTTAAAGTAAAATGTGTTGGTGGAAAGCTCCACTAGTAAACATTATGCTTTGACATTCTTGAATAATTTAGTGATAAATTGTGTTTATACCATTTGATAACCTTTGTTAAGTGATTTTATTTTCTACTTAGCTTATTTGAGCTATGGGTTGCATATGAAATGCATTGAATTTGTATATTTATTTCGATTCGAATGAAATTGATTATTACCTTCCTTTTTATAAATTAAAAATTAAAAAACTCAAGATTTAAAAAATATGATTTGGGCTTTTTCCATTGACTTGGTCGGGAAGGATTTTTAGATTTCAATGTTGATTGCAATTTCATTGAGGCACTCGTGTGTAATTTTTGTTTTGATCTTTGATGATCCTTTACATACCCCATGACTTTTATTTCCAACAATATGCTAGAATGGAGCAGATTCCACATGCTCACATCGAAAAGTAGGATAAACATTGTGTTCATTTCATCTTAATAACAATTTCCTTCTCATGATTTTAATGGGATTCCAACAAAATCCACCTATTTTCTTCACTCTTCCTCCCTATACAATGTTTTATTGTTCTAAATTTGATAGAGCTCCTTTTATTTATTTTATTTTCCTTGTTTCATATTATTTACATAGCTACCCATATCGCATATTCTCTTCCATTATTTCACCCTATATCATCCTTATACACTAAACAAACCTTTGTTGAACTACGAAATATACCTTATATTTTCCTATTGACATCCCCATTGCAACCAAGATTTTGATTGTAAGTACTAGAATATGGTATTCCATTCCATGTGTTAGATATGTGTGCCTCTGTTAATTCACTATGGACCACACTAGCAAGGTGTATGTAATAGAAGTTCTTTGAATTATCTCATCCCATGGCACCTAAATTTGTGTCCTTATGTACTTGTTAAAATTTAGAGATAAATGTTCGAAGGAAGTTTTCTCCCTTATACATTACAAACAAGTTATGGATAGAGTGAAGAAAATATGATATGCCAATCAATGTGTCAAAACTTCCACATGTTGAGAACTTTTGTTTCTAATTATCATGTATTTTTCTACTCATACATCCACCGCATCTCATGAAGATGAGCTCAAAAAATTTATAATAGTGGCCCCTTTTAAACTCTCTACATGAAAATAAGTTATATGTAATAATTTATTGTATATTAGAATAACTTCTAAAAGAGACAATGAACATTTATTGTTGGAAAATATGTAATAACCCCTAGAATAAATCATTTCCCCCTCAAATTCTACCAACTTTTATCAATATTGTAGGATCATAATTGAAAACAAATTGCCTTGAATTTGGTTAGGCTTGCTCCTTACAAAATTCATTAATCATAGAAATATCAAGTACTTCATCCTTAAAATTGGGACCCGTGGGTTATTACCGACTTGTGTCATATTACTCTTTTAAATGCATAATATAATATTATTGCCATAGATATTTATCTTAGAATTAGTAACTTTATTTATGTTATTATTTACTTATTGTAAAACTAATTTCATATTAATATAGACATCATAGATGATGTTATTACTTTTTTTTTACACCCTAAATGCATATATAAGAATGTTGTGTAAAATATATATAGGATGTAAGGGCATTATAGGGGTTACTCTTAAATATTTTAATTTTTAATTAATATTTTAGAATCATAATAACACATTAATACTTTCAATTTAATGATACACAATATAATGATACTTTAAAAAATAAAAGAGATGAAGACTTAGTTGTAAGAACGACACTTAAGAAATAGCCAATCAAGCAAACATAAGTGACGACATAGAAAATAGTCACAAGATGTCATAGGTCCTAAAACATGGGAAACCCAAAGTGCCACAAGAAAATCTCATAAGAGGTGTTGATGTTTTTACACAAAAGAAAGTGTATACAAAAAGGATAGGCATATAGCCATAAACATGGGACACCCATGGTGTCACAAGAAAGTCAAGGCATTGAGGTTGCATACAATATGTAATCAAGTAGTCACACAATCAAGTGAGAAAGCAATGTAACAAGAAAGTATAGAAAATAATATTGAAGAGTACATACACAAAGATAGGTTACCACTACACACAACATGTGTGTTAGTGATGTTAGCTCAAAATCTAGCATATACATAATATATGGAAACAAACATAATGAGGAGGCGTAAAGTAATTATGTAATGAAATTACTTAGATATATATATATATATGAATATCAACAACAATATAACACTAAATAATACCAATATATAGAGAAATGATCACAATATGCAAGTATAATGACTTAGCCACTTGGGGGAAACCTCCAAACCATACAATAAGACTTAAGTGCTCAATATAATGATAATATACTACTCTCTAACTCCTATATATACCCTACTATACTATGCAAAGCACTAAGGCCAACCCACTAAGCATATGAAAGCATAAATAAATATGATAAGAGATGATGTCATCCACATATCAACTATCCATATCCTAATATATGACCTATGGTTAAGGGAATTTCATGCTCCTCTGCTTTAAAACAAAATTATCCCCAATGTTGGTAGTCTCTGGATGTTGTTGTCGAAATGCTTCATCTTCCCATATTACATCTTCAATGTCCAAATTATTCCATTTGATCATATACTCAATGATGAACCTTGTCCTCAACTTCTTAGTGTGTATTTGTAGTATTCCTCTAGGATCTAAGATTATGTGTCCCTCCTCATCAATCTCTCAGTAACAATGAATGAGAATACACCTTCTTCCCAATGAACTTATTTAAGAAAGAAACATGGAAAAATATATGTATTTTAGTTGATAGAGGAAGATCTAGTCAATATGCCAAACTAGAAATTTTTACAACACTTGATAATGTTCATATTATTTGTGTGAAATCTTGTAATATTTTTATGTTGTTTCAAAGATAGTTGCTTATATGGCTGCAATCATACAAAAATAAAGTCTCCAACTTCAAAGCTTTGCTCACTATGATGTTGATCATCTTGTTGCTTCATAAAGTTTTGTGTCATTACCAAGCTATATTTATGGCTAGAGAGAACCTCATATTAGTGTTGAATGTGATCTTCAACTGCTCTTAATTTATGTTGGACCATTAAGTTATAATTGAGGGATGGTGGATGGTAACCATATAATGCCAAGAATGGGAACATTTTAGATGAAGTATGAAATAAAGTGTTATACCACCATTCTACAAGTGGTAGGTGCTTAACCCAGACTCTCCGCTTATCCAAAGCAATGGATCATAGATATATCTCTAGGAATTTGTTTAATACCTCATTCTATCCATCAGATTGGGGATGATATGATGAAATATGAGCCAATTGAGTACCCAACACATGAGAATAAGTCAATCCAAAAATTCTAGTAAATATAAGATCACAATCACTAACTATAATCTTGGGTGTTCCATATAGCTAATGGCTATATCCATAACTATATCATAATTTTAATCATTACATATGATTGTGACAAGGTATAAAAATGAGCATGCATAGTGATTATATCCATAACCACCATAATTACACTTTTCCTTCATATTTCCACAATATTGTGTTGAAATTCATGGAACCCTCTGCCAACCTTTCATTAGGAATAGATAGAGGAGCATAACAAGGCCTGGATTCTTAATAGTTTCACCTTTATTACACTAACATACCAAAACTTCTTCCATATATTTCTAGACACATCCTTTCAACCCTTACCATAAGAAATCTTCCTTAATTTTGTGATTATGTGATAATTTTTCAAGAATTTAGAATGGCCACCCAATAGAGAAGTACAATTGTTCCTTATACCACAATACATCCACCTTACAAACTATATTAAAATGCTTGACTCTTGATGGAGATTATGAATGAGGGTGTTGGTCTTTGTGTTATTATGATTTTGTTTGATCTACCCAATCTTCTTGTAATATGGACATGGCAAATAACATTGCTTTTGTGAACTTATCTCTCCTAGATAGTGCGTTGGCTATAACATTTTATTTTCCTTTTTGTAAATGATCTCAAAGTCATATCCCAACATCTTAGTGATCCATGTTTGTTTTTCTTTAGATGATAGTATTTTCTCCAAGAATTATTTCATGTTGTCATGATTTATCTCTACCTTGAAGCTTGACAACCCAAGAGATACGATCTCCATTGTTTGAATGCATGAATAATAGCCATCATTTCCTTCTCATACATTGGTTTTCACATGTTATTACCTTTGATTTGATGAATCTCGAATGCAATGGGAAACACTCTTGCATTAGTACTACCCCTATGCCACACCCTAAAATAGCCCATTCAATAATGAAGGTTTTGGAGAAATTTGAGGAATCCTTAATTAGAGTCATACACATGGCCTTATTCAGTTATTCAAATGTATGGGTTTCTCCCTCATTCCAATGAAAATATTATTTCCTCAATAATGTTATGATTGGTGCCAAAATTTTACTATAATTCTTCACAAATATGTGATAATAACCTGTAAGCCCTTAAAATCCCTTGAGGTTTTTTACGGTTTTAGGAATCTTCCAATCTACGATGGATTCGATCTTACGAGGATCCACTTTTACACCTTCATGAGACACTATATGACCAAAGTATTCTACCTCCCTTACCCCAAAATCACACTTGGAGGGCTTGGCATAAAGGTGTTGTTGTTCAAGAGTTTCCAATGCCTTATTGACATGATGTGAATGATCCTCCCAAGTCTTGTTGTATATTAATATATCATCAAATAATACCAAGAAAAACCTCTGCAAAAATGGTTGAAAGATGGAATTCATAAAAATATAGAAAGTAGATGGTGCATTTTAAGGCTAAAAGGCCCTACTAGAAATTCATTAATGGCCCACATGTGTCTTAAATGTTGTTTTATGAATATCTTCATTCTTCATCATGAATTATGATTTGATGGTATTTCGATTGAAGACCATATTTTGTAAAATAAACAACACCATGTAATTCGTATCAAAAATATTTAATGATAATAATAGGATACTTATCTTCAATGTGTATTTATTAAGCTCCATGTAGTCTACACACATGCACCAACTTTCATGCTTTGGTATCGATAAGCCTTTTGACACTGGCCATGGTTGAGATATTTTAGAAAAAACAAATTTGATTTAAGGACATGCCCCTGATAGGGATCTTAGAATGATACGATTCTAGATCATATGCACAATATGTTGTTTTTGTAAGGTTTTAAATCATTTAAACAACATATGATCTTGTGTATTGCAATCATAACATGATATGCATAAAATAGGCTCATTGAAAAGGCCTATAATTATTTTCATAAAAACAATTACTAAGTGTAAAGTCAATCTCTATAGCCTCTAGAAACATCCTCCTAACACTTGCCAAATTAGGAATTCTACAACATGGTATGGTCATCAATGAAGTATTTTCAAAATTGAAAGCATATTTCTATCTAATGTTGTAGTTACAAGGGTCTTGGTAGAAATTAATGCAAAATGTTACGAGGGTATATTATATGAACTTCAAAGGAGAGGGTAGATTACAATTAAATATTGTGAAATCCATATCACATTACATTGTATTGCATTATACAAGTTGCTTCAAGGCGTGGTGTTAGAAAATGGTAAACAATTAGTGATCTCAAACTAGGATGAAAGAAGGTTTAATATGGGATGTGGCTTCGTGTGTCCAATAACTATTTATGTGCCCCAAATGTAGCAAGAATCAATGTGGTTGATATTACTACAATTAATGTAACAAGGTCCATTGAAAAGGGAAAAGAAATTACTATCCCCTATTTTATTTTATTTTGGTCATCTATCCTTCCCCTAAAAACTATGATCACACCTTAACCTTTGACCACAAGTAAAAATTATGCAACGTGAAAAGAAAGTTAATAAAATTTGCATGAAAAGATCAACCACTTGAGAGCATGCAATCCGAATATAGAAAGCAATAAAAGTCCTAATTATAACTCAATTGTTTATAAATATGCAAACATTAAAGTATTTTTGTTTGCTTGGGCATAAAAACAGTCTAAAAATAGACACATACATTATTGTTTGAGTATTAATTGTACTTATGAAAGAGAGACTTAATGTCAATTATATCACATTTGACATGTTTTCACGAGGATTTTTTTAAAGGTGAGTGGATAAGTGGTGTAGGGTTTACAATGGAGATGTTGAATCCGTTGGAAGATGGCAGCACTCGGTGTGATGTGTTCACGATATCCAAGGTTTCTGGCACTAAATATGGTCTAGGAACATAGTTGAAGCAATGATTGCACTTCATATCATTAGTGCCAGAAACCTCAGCAAAAGTGGGAGATGGCAGCACTCGGTGTAATGGAAGAGGGTACGAAGTCAATAGTGTCTGTATCTCTGAAACCTTAGCAAAGATCTTAGACAAGGGACAACAGTATCTGTGGTTCGTCTACCACTAAAACAGATTCGAGTGACCACAGTTTAATGGAAATACCGGCTACTAAAAACAATATAATTCTGTATCTTTTTATCTGCTATAAATTATCGTCTCTGCATTCCCAATTGAATAATTTATCGACTTAAAAGAAGAGGATTGAGCGCAGTCGCACAGATCCCACCACGCTTCTCCTCACCTACACCACAGATCACAACCATGTTTTGGAATTGGTCCTCCCATAGAAACGCACTTGCACGATCCTCCAGACAAAATTCATTTCATGATAATAAGGTGCAGGCGTGGTCTGTCCCCAACACTTCGGAAGTGCCCCCACTCATAAGTGACAAGTGGGGACCTAATTCTCACTTGCGAATCATCGGCGTGGACAATTCCTTCGATGAGGAAGATCAATGTGCTTAGTCCTAATCATTATATCCTCGAGGATTACTTTTTTACAGAGTTAGGGGAGCTTCCACAGTTATATCCGAACGATTTCACAAAGCATTCTGGTGAGGAAGATGTAAACTCTATGTTCAACCGCAAGGAGCCTAAAGATCACGTACGTTCGCAACCAAGAATAAAGTCACCGTCGGACAACAAAATGCTCGATTCATGATTTATATTTTCCAACTTGTTACTAGTTTGTCACAACGTCATTCTCTGTGATTGAAATCATTGTTTATAGAAGTTAGGTTAAAGTGGGACAACAAGTGACTCATCAAACTCTTGGGATTCATTTGATCTCTCCACCACGAACCCAATTCCTTTTTAATATCACCAAAAGATTGGTATGATGTCGAAAAGGTTAAAAGTGTATATACTATATTTTCGATGATCACTAACTATTTTTGTTGTGCGGGGTTGCCGAGGCATTCTCCTCCTCGGCAGTGGCATTTTAAGGGGTCTTCGGGATTGGGGTGTGATTGGACTTAGTCATGTTGGCTACACCACAATATTTGAGAGATGTCGTTATTACACCTTAGTTAGTTACCCTTACCTCATTTCTACCCATTGTGTCTACTTGTCCAATTATGTCTACTTGTTAAAGCCTCTTGCACACTATTATCCTTGTTTTCAATCACCTTAGACCTTCGTCAAGTATCTCCATCTACCTTCTAGCCTCTATCTCCCATGATTTTCACTTGTTGACCTTAGGGCTTCCCAGGACGACACCATCACTCATGGGTAATGGTGTCAACTTTGGCTTTTCCATAGTCAATACCATCACCCATAGGCGATGGTATCGGTATATATACTCCACATTGTTTTTGATAAACCACCATGAAACACTTACTCCTACAATACGTGAAGACACTTCTAGCTCACATATTTTTGCATTATTTTACACATACTTGTTGAATTATAGTGTTAGAGCTTACCTTTGTGCATTTTGGGTCACCATAGTGAGTTAGGACTAGAGATCTTCTTGTTGAGATTTCCCTTTCTCGACCCATAACAATTTTATCTCAATGTTGGTGTCTATGGGAAGGATTATGCATCAACGGTCACACACATGCTACATGAATTCCTAATCGTCTTTAGTACTTTAACTTGCACATCTATGTTGTATGTTTTCCATTCGTTCTTTATAGACTAGAGTATGTAAAATTGCTTTGATCTATTGCATTGTCTTATTATATTACACCCCTTGGTTAATATTATTTCTTAATTTTAGTAATATAAATATCTTTATCTTAGTTATATTTCTTGAAACCTATAACTATCATAGGGTTAGGGTCACTATCCTTTATAATTACTGATGTTATCGTTCCTGAGAACCTTTATATCTACATAATGTGTTTGGACTTGGATTAGATCCCTATATTTTAGAACCCAACTTGGAACTTGTATTTTTCCTTCACACATTCTAGTGAATTTGACATTAATCTTAATATACTCTCAATTAGGTCATATTTACTCTATTTATTACTTTTCCTACTTTCTCTATGTCATTAGCTTATGTGTAAAACCCTATACCATGGTTGATCATGTTTGTATTTCAACCGATATATCTAGATGTCATTGACCTATGTGCAATATTTTTGTGCAATTGATCACATTTGAAATCTCTTGTTTTTTCAACTAATCTCTTCAGATGCCACCAACCCCTATGCAAGCTTCTTGCCCAACCAAACCTCTCAAAAACACATTTCTAGAAAGGCTTTTCAGAAATCCCTACTCCAAAGTATGGACCATTTACTTGGTGATTCCACTATATCCTTTGCCAATCCATTTCCTCATTATAATGATTGTTTTGACATAGGAACTAATGTTAAGAAGTAAAAACCTTGACCTAAAAATATCTGATTAGATCCAACATCTGAACCATTTTCTTTAAAACTATAGAATAAGGGGAACTTGAAGATGTCCCTAATTTTGATTATACCCTAGCTATGAAAACAGTTATGCAACAATTTCTTGAATATATAGGAGAGTCACTTGAAATGCTACACAAGTGCATTGAAGAATATCTTTCTCAGAAGTTGGATGCAAATATCAATCACATTGAGCCTCCTCCAAATGGAGAAAATTTTGATATGATGAATACCTAAATATCCCTCCAAATAGTGATTCAACACAACTTATCATGCAACCCATTGATTGCATAAGTTAACAACAGATTATGTCTACAAATTAATTGTTCTGACCTCAAACTAATATAGCTCAACTTTCTAGTTGACATCAAATTCTCTCTTTGGGCACAAAAAACAAGGTCATCCCTCTCCTCTCTAGATTAGAATAAATGTATCTCCCATTGACAACCTTCCATCCATAACAAGACCCTTGAGTCATTAAAAGGAGCCTCTTGCTCCATATATTTCTTTTGTGGACATTGGAGGCATCGTGATCCTCTTATCACTTATGATGGTTCTACTGACTTTACTCTCTTTATCAAGGATTTTGGAAATCTCTACAAATATTGGGTCAAAACTAGTTCTTACACTTACACCAAATGCTTAGCTATGACACTTATAGGATGGACTAGTACCATACCCTTCTAAGAAGCTCCATTTTCAGGTGGAATACTTGGTAACCACTATAGTCAATGAATTTTAGTACCATATCCACTATGAGATTAACATCAATGTTTTCATAAATTTCATAAACATGGACAAAGAATCTTCCAAAGTTTTTATCAAATCGAAGAAAACCTTATCCACTAGGGCAAGCACAACATGCATAATAAAAGGTTGTTTCAACTATTTCTTAGGGCACTTGAACCTCACCTTTAATACAAGGTTAGATCATTTTTTCCTACCTCTTCTAAAGAAGCATTTGAGCAAAACAAAATAAAATATTACTTAATGAGGGAATTTGAAAATCCTTCTACAAAGAAGTAACATCCCAATAAAATTTGAGTCCTCATGCATCATAGAAACAAGAATTCTACTAATGACAAAGTAACATATACTCTTCCTTAAAGAACTTATTCCAATAGCACTATCCATAACATCATTAATCAATACATCACCCAATCACAAAGCAACTATAAATCCCCCTCATGTAATGACTATCACCAAACTCTATCCAAGAAGAACTTGTGCTAATGTCTACCTCGACCATTCACTAAGGCCATATATCCTTATCAACCTCTTATTCAATGGAATTATGAGATTAATGTTTTTATTGGCGCACCAATTGGCCCATCCCTATAATAATTGTCATGCCCTTTGGTCGTTCACCTATACCTAATATGTGTTTGAATGGAAATTCTTCATTGAGAAATCATTAAAGTTCACCGAATTGGAATTAAAAACACAGTAAAAACACCAAACCAGTCAAGGTAGAGCATTTACTGAAGAAATGGTCTACTTGTCGCTGCCTACTCTCTCCCACATTGCATAGTTCCTTCTATTGTTGCATCCCCTTCCTTATTTCTCTCTATTTCTCCTTCCTTCTGAGAAAGTTCTTGTTGTTGTTGCTCTTTCTCTATGTGTTTCTCTTTAGGTTTGTTTCCTTCTCTTTCTGTTTGTCGAGAACAATGCATTGTCCTATGGGTCAAAGGAGGAAAGAGGTGTCCGATTTTAGAGCAGGGTGACCTAACTTAGGAAAAATGGAATTAAATAAAAGTGGGTAGCTGACATGCTGTCTTTGAGAGATACTGAGAAGAAATTAGGAAGTCTTGAATGTACAAAACTACAATTGAACTAAAAAGTTGTGAAATATGAAGAACAAGGAGAATAAATGGAAAGATATAAATACTCCAACACCATTGGGTAGGAAACAAGAGACAAATAGTAGTAAAAAGAGGAAGGAACATTTTGAATGCATCACAAACTAATATGTGAACTATTGACTACTCCAGCTACAACACCCTCAAGATTTTCATGCAGGATGGTGAGAACTTCCATTTGAGGGAGAATAAAACAAAGCCAACTTACCCTTTGTTTGATTTTGGGTTGAAGCTACAACTATAGTTTATTAGGTTGATCTAGTTGTGTATGCATTTCTTGTTGTGCGCTATTTTTGTTTGTGAATTTTTTGAATTCAAATGCAAGTTCGAATTAAAGTTTTAGCTTCAACGCACAATTTTATCTTCCATTAGTTTACCAAACAAAATTATTGAAGGATCAAAACCTTTGAACCATGTGTGAAAGTTTTAATTCACTCTAACAAAGGATCCGCCATCGACATAAATTTGTAGCTAGCGACATGTGGACAAAGTCAATTTTCTAGTAACTATCTTGTCTTGGGCGAGCACCTTTGCCACATCATGTGAGTATGGTGCGTTTGTTTTATGTTTGTCTTATAGGAACATCTATGTAGGGATGGTGAATTTTATCGAGGAAGAATATTTGTCACCTTTATAGATTTATTGATTTAACTATATTCAAAATATATTAAAATAAAAATGTTAAGTAATAAACTTTTAAATAAATCTTCCATTTAGAAGCACCTTTAGGATATAATTCTAATTCATCATAGGCGTCCACCTTTGAAGATGTCCTTGTTGGAATGTGTCTAATTTGGTGAGTCTCTTCACGGAGGTATTTCTTACACCTTTGCTTCTGATGGACAATCTGTTTTCATCAAATTCACTACTACATATATTACCAAGGCATGACAGAAGAAGAGTCCCTCCTCTTTGTGTTTTACTTCCATCCATTGCTGCTCTCACTACCATATTTGTTCTCCTAATCGTAGCGTTTATTTGGTGGATACTTTGGCATCCAAGCGGCCTTCTTAACAAGGATAAGCCGAATCACGAGCTAAGGTTTCTCAGAACATTCACTTACAGAGAGATGCAAATTGCTACCGAGAATTTCAAACATAAGTTAGGGAAGGGAGCATTTGGCACCGTGTTCAAAGGAGCTTTACCAGATAATACACATGTAGCCGTTAAACAATTAGAGGGTTCAACACAAGGAGACAAGAAATTCCGCGTGGAAATAAACACAATTGGAAACATTCAGCATGTGAATTTGGTCAAGCTTTGGGGATTCTGCGCAGAGAAGTCTAGAAGGTTAATGGTGGATAAGAACTATACAGACCCGGTCAACAACCCTAACACTCTTCCAAAATAACTACATAATCACAAGGAGGATGTTGATTTACAAAATTTTACTGTGGGATGAAGAATGTTGTTATTGTTTATGTTGCGTGAGACTGGTGCGTAATACAACTGCAAAAAAACTGATAAGTTTTGAGATGCCATCTGCAAGGTAATGTTTTTCATTTTTTTATGTGGTGTTTGTAAATTTCTTTCTCTATAAATCTTAAACTGATTGGTAACAATCTCACCCATGTCAATTTGAGTGTTAGAGTTATGAGGGGGATAGGAATTTCAGAAGCAGGATTGGCAACAAATGCTTATCAGGGATTCTGCTCTTTTAGTTTTGCTAGATTTTTAAGTTAATAGTAATTAATTTTTAAATGTATTTATTGTTGTCCACATTGAATTAAAAATCCCATCTCAACAATAAGGGCTATCGCTCCATGTTCATTCAAATAAAAGCAAAAAACATAAAAAATCCATCAATGCTTGTGTCCAAGATGCTCGTCATTATCAAGAATTCTATGACTTTTTCTTGTATGGTCGATCAGATCCCACACGTCAACTTTGGTGTCATCTTCTCCTTTCTTGACATTTGATACTTTTAACCAAAGTGTTGCTTCTACGAATGGCTCTTTTTTATGGCATCATATATTTGACAGTAGTTTAGATGGTTTTTGTGATTTTAGTTATAAAATATTTTATGGCTTGATGTCTTAGTGTACTCTACTTTATCTATAAGCGGTGGCAAGATAAGGGTTTTAGAGCGGGGTATGGACATCCCTGCAGGGTAAACTGAGAGGTAGTTTTTGTCGAATGTTGTAGTTGTACTACATTGGTCTCTCCTCCTCATCACAAAAACTTAAGACAATTTAAAATAACATACATTTCACTGAAAATTAAAACTCTTATGACCTTTGTTTTGTCTAATGTAAGGCCACCCATAAGCATCCTTGCCCATTATTCGGAAAAAATAGCAGAAAGGGGATCCGACAACAGACAACATATTTACACAAATGGATTCACTCCACATGGTCCAATGCCTGTGAGATTCAACTTTGTGCTAAGGGTTTTTTTATTGTCCATTTTATTCTCCTACTGATTATCAACAAGCTCTTACTGAGGGTCCGTGGTTTTGGGGTAGGGTTAGCCTTTTTCTTACTCCCTAGTTTTTGGATTTTGATCCTTCTACTATGGTTGTTTCCAAAATGTCGGTCTAGGTTCGTCTCCCAAATCTTCCTCTCCCCTTTTGGCACCCTGCGGTTTGTGTGGCTATTGGCAACTCTATTGGTCGTTTCATCAAGATGGATGATGAGCGGTCTAAGCAAGGATTGTTCACATATGCTCACGTATATGCATTGAAGTGGACCTCAACAAAGGTCTTCCAAAAAGTTGGAATTAATTCATGATGGATTCAAGTGGATACAAGTTCTAGATTATGAGAATACGACCTTCGATGCAGGTTATGTCATCAAATTGGACACCTTCAAGAGGCTTGTTTGCTCAATAAGTCTCAAAAAAATAAAAAAGTGGCACTTCGCGGCCTAAAGGATGGCAACCTTCCACAAAAAATGTTACTGTAGCAAATCCTCCTCTTGGAAGTTCAGAGGCTATGAGAGATGAGACTCCCCCTGCTGGCGGTTGTGTTAAGAGATCTCATGTGTCTGAATCTTCTAATTCAGACCCAGAGCAAGATCGTCCTCGCATTGATTCTTCGTTAGCTTTGACTCCCCAACCCGAGAATTGGACAGTTGTCACGAGGTCTAAGGAAAAGAGAGGGCACCTTGAGCCTCTTGTTACTCGGTCTACTATGATGTCATTGCTTCGTTTACTTTTGGCTCTACGACTTCTTCTAGGCTCGGACCTTTTTAACTCTGCCTTCACGACGTTTCTTTTGTCCTTTTTTTTGTTGTGCCCTCTAGGCGTTATGCACTTTGCCTTTGTGGCGTTGTTGCCACGCGTCGTTCTCTGTTTGTTCGGTGCCCTTATGGTGTTTTGTGGGACCGTGATTTTTCCGGTCGCCCCTTACTATATAACTCTCTTTATTTTTTTATTTTAATATAAAAGACAGTTCCAATAATAAAATTACAACTCCAACAAACTTACATTGTTATCCTCTCCGAGCGTAATTTACAACTCGTAAACAATTCCTAGTAAATTAGATATTGACAATCGTGGGGTGTACTTTGCAACTCGTTGTATTTGCTACATTCCTCATGTCATCGTTGGGCTGCCTACGCGGGGCCGAAAAAATTATTTTATTAAGTGGGTTGTGCATAATTAAAATGTATCCTTCATATTTAGTGTGGGGCCCATTTAAGCGAGAGTTAGAAGTTGGTTTCGATTTCCATAGGCTTCGGTACGCGTGACTCTTTCACGCCATCTTTTCCACACAGTTGTTGACTTTTATTTAGTTAAATATTAGCATGCTACTCCACTTCCCATGGGCACAGCAGCAATACAGAGTGGAGGCCGACAAAATCACTAGCGTTTGTAGTCCTACGGTTAGGATAATTGCCTTCCAAGCAATAGACCCGGGTTCGACTCCCGGCAGACGCACAGGATTCTTAATTTTTCGAATATTGAAGCCGACAATGCTCTTCTTTTAATATAATTGCTAGGTTGTTACTGGTTGACTAGGTGTGTGAGTAATACAGTCAATATATTTATAATACTGCAAAGCTACAAATGTTAGGTATAAATGTAAAAATAATCCTCATATGATGAGGAAGCTTCTTCTCCACCCATTCATAACGTGTTTATTTGTGTATTTCAATGCATTCAACGTCTCACAAAAGCATTTCGATACACACAATAATTTGGACAACCATGTAAGTGAAAGGGATCATTAATATAGAGGACCATCTTCTTCTTGGAGACCAATTCAATTATTGAACTCGAAATGTGGAAATAATTATTCTCAGGTAGATAATCCTGAAAAATATCATTATTATATGCTATGAAGAAACAAAATTAAAAATTAAAAATTAAAATTAGGTGACCGTCAAAATGATTTCGTAGTAGTGGTGTGGAAAACAAAGAAGAAGAAAAGAGGCAATTTATTTAATAAGTATGTGATTTGACATTTAAACTTGAGAATTATGTGCATCTAATCATTGTAAATTTCAGATTCAATAAAAAAGTATAATGATAATAAAAAATAAGACTAGACATAAATTACACGCCATCTAGTCAATTATTGCCACGATTTAAAATTCAAAATAATACTTAAAATTGGGAGACAATAAAGACGTAAAATTGATGGCGAGATAGTTAAAGCATGTTGTTTTCGGTGAAAATTTTAGTGGTGAATATTTGTGATTGAACAAATATTCCATATTTGGAATATACGAAAAGGCGAATTTTTAGAGTACTGAGTTGTACCTTTCGCCTAAATTTTCCCATATAAAATTTTTTTAGGGGGTCGGCTTCAGCCTCTTTGTTGAAAACACCTCCTATAAAAAGGGTGTAGTTAGCCAAGTACCAAGTATAATCGAGTAAGATTCGTCGACGCCGAGTTCGAGAAGCCAAGGATTTGCATACGCATGACAGGAAATTGAAGACACATGACATGGCTGTAGATGTGTGACATGAAATTGTAGACGCGCAACATGAAAATGTACATGCAAGATATGAAACTATGGACACACAACAAAAGGTGTTTCCCTTATCGCTCACTCGATGGTGTTTTCTTCACTGTCAAGAAGGAAATCCAAATGCCAAATTACTCAATGGAGGTTGTTCGTAAGAGCCAGAAGGAAACCAAAATATCTCAAAAGGCAACATTGTTCAAGTATTATGACAACTCTACAGCTACCACTAGCACCCATAATACCATTGGAATCAATCCGAATACAGACTGTGTGGAAGGTATTATGGATGTGGAAATGGCTTCAAGACAATCTCAACAAATTGATACCTATGATGACAACATGCCAAAACTTGAAGATATTTCAAATACTCTTCCTCTGAACAATCAAACAGGTTCATCAACATTGGACAAAATTCATGTTGAGATGCTAACTAGGAGAGGATCAAGATATCTCAAATACTCGACAAACTATAACACCAAATTCAATTGAAAATTTTGCTTCACGAAAGAGGAAACAAGATGATCAAGATATTCCTAAAAATTGCAAAACTTTGAAAGAAAACAAGTATGTGGACACTTGGTAGGACATATAAGTTCGAGTGGGCTTCAAAATTTCCTTTTATCGAACCAAGTAAAGCCAACTAATTTTGAAGATATCCCAATTGAATGTACATGTACAATATGTACTTGGAAACTAGGAAAGCAAAAAAATGCAACTAAAGTTAGACACAATTGAAAAACATTATGGAAAACAATATGTGTTTGTATAGCAGGAAGATGGCAGATAATAAAAATACATAGATGGAAAAGAGAAAAAGAATGTGTGCATGTTAGATATGCAACAAAGTATGAAGTTGAGCAGAAAATACACAGACATCTAGTGAAAAAGGGTGGAACAATCACATCAGAAATTGGAGAGGTGATTCAATAAAACTTGCATGCTAAAAGCATACAATTGTCTACCATATTACACATCCTTAAGAAGGGAAGACCTATTTCTAATTTCATCGAATTTTAAAATTTTGTTTCAACATAATGGAATGCACAACATTCCTCAAACACATTGGTCAGACAATAGTGCATGGGAAATGGCTAAATGTCTTGCAATGATTGAAAAGGAAGATTTGAAAGAGAAAGTGAAAAATATAAAGTTTATATCACTATCAATTGATGAGGTAATAATAGTTGACAACACGTCATGGGTATGCATCCATATTTATACTTTTGAAAATCATGTAAGGCAACCACATCTATTAGTTGTACAAAAAATGGTGGAAAATTGTAATGCTGAAAACCTATATAAAATAGTTGTTACCAATTTGAAAGATATTGCTAACATGAATGACTATGCAATCATTTATGAAGTTGGTATGTATTGATGCCGATGGTGCATTAGCTATGCGGGGTCATCAAACTGGGATTTTTGTTCGGTTGCAAACAACAATAGCCCCTTATATGATTGCAATTCATTGTATGGATCATAGAATGCACAAGCACAAGACCACTCCTCCGAGAAAAGAGGTAGACATAGAGTGTGTGCTTGATCATACCGCACTCAAAATTGCATTGAAATATGATAATTATAGATTAAAATTTGAATTGAGTACAGGTAAGCACATTTTTTTCTCAAAATTGCATTGAAATATGATAATTATAGATTACAATTTGAATTATTTTTTGTTACGGTTAGAGGTCGAGGAATCAACCTGACCAAACCCTGTTATTCTGACATCCCTCTCGACACTCCCTGATTGCTCAACATCCCTCGGGTAGTCAAGAAGATTTAGTAGCCCAAATAGTTGAAAACAAAATTGAAATTGAGGATTTAATCAAAACAATGAGGGATGCACAATCTACAAACCCCCACCGTGCCTCTCTTGTAAACACATTGGAGGCATTACTTGTTCAAATTGATGCATGGCAACGGGAAAATTGATCATTGGACAACTTACAGAGAGGGTTGTAGGGTTTATTATTCCAACAAATTGTCATATGTGGATGTAAAGAAAAAAGAAATTTCAAAAGAACTCATATGTGCCTTATTCACGGACCCCCGCACTAATCTTACTATTTCGTTGACATGTAAATGATTTCCCATCCATTGGTGCAATAATAATTTGATTAGAAATAATTTTTGGGACCGATGGTGGATGGTGTTTGATTTTCCACCTTGTAATAACAACGAGGTGCCACTATACTTTATGAGGAAACTCTATTGCGAGTTTATCCTCAACGAGATCCCAAATTATTTTGATTTCTGAGATTTCTAGGGCGAGGAAAAGGATCTGCACAGGATCGACTAGGTGCACAAATGTGCACCTATTTAGTAGGGTAGATTCCCCGCACAGAAGCCCCCTCACCCTGAGATTGTCCCTCAAGCAGTGAAGGAGACAGTAGAGATTGATACACTCCATGCTTCAGGGGCTATCTGCGACCCTTGTTCGACATACGAGGGAGATTACAGAGCGGATGCTCGCGGAGGTACATGAGTATTCCCTCGGGAGTACTAGCATGAGGCCACATTTTTTCGTCATGTGGTAGCATATGTTTGGGGCCCGAGGAGGATGATACTTTCATGCGTACTGATTTTGGTGCACCTGGTGCTAGGGATGAACATGATAATGTCACTATGTCAGATGTCCTTTTGAGTGAGACATTTGGATTACATTCATCGGCGTCACCTTCGCAGGTAAATTTGTTATGTTTTGTTATGTGTGTTACAAAAATTTTGGAGTACGTGATTTACTTATATATGTTAAATTTTTGAAATAATTATATTTGTACATGTACATGCATTGATATTATGTACGTGCGGGAGGCGCATCTTCATCCCGACCATAGGCGGTGAGCACCATGCATACACATACATTCACAGAGGTAATTTAGAATGTTAATTATGTAAAATTTTCACATACATGTGTGTGTGTGTGTGTGTGTGTGTGTGTGTGTGTGTGTGTGTGTGTGTGTGTGTGTGTGTGTGTGTGTGTATATGTATATATATATTAGTTTTGAAGTCAAATATATGTATGTTCTTGTATGTCCATCTAACTCACGTGATATACATGTTTGATAAAGATGTTGACTTCACTAGACACCCCACCATCTGCTGACAAGTAGATAAAGGTGTTGCCGTTGCGATTTCATCTATGCAACAACTCATTGAGGTATTCAAACAACGTAAATTTTGTTAAATTTCTCGTGTAATTCATATTATGTTAAATTACATGTTAGTAATGTCTTTCATTGTAGAATTATTAAATTATGTTAATAATGTCCTTCATTGTGTGTATGCAGGAGTTACCTGCGATAGGGTGCACCCTGTTCATTTGATTCATAGGCGTGGCGGGGTAAAAACAATAGTTCTATATTGATAAAATTAGTTAAAATATTGTCATTATGTAGATACATGTACTTAGCTCTATTTTTGCTAATTTTGATGTTAGATTTTCTGATCTTATGTGTATGTAGGGAACTTCAACCCCCTCCATTTTGACTTTGAGGGCACATGGACTCCTCCATCTCGTCGTCTTCGTACCCCCGTTCATACTGCAGGAGCTCTCGATGACTCATCAGCGTGAGATGCAAATTGGCGTGATCGACAACTTGCGGTAAGTTTGTGTATTTATGTAAATACTTTCATTCTAGCATTGTCTTAAATACATGTTGAAAACATATATAAATTAAGTTTTGACAAAAAAACATTGTTTGCATTTACAGGCTCATCTACAGGCGAGTATGCAGTGGAAGAGGACTCGAAGCATGGGCTCGGGTGATCCAAAGTCATCTCATGGATCTCCATCTTCACCTAAGGAGGGCCTTCTTGAGCAAGGCCAAGAGAGGGATAGATTTTGATGAGTAGGAAATATATATGTCTTACATGACATTGTTTTTGTATGCCTATGTGCATGGCATTGTATGTAAGCCTATATGGCATTTGAACTTGATGGTATATGACCTATTTGGGCATTTTTGTATTTATTATGCACATTAAAATACTATTTGGAACTTGATAATTTTGTATGAGACCTTACATTTTTGAGATTATTTTGCATGAATCTAATATGATGTGCACTTGACAATATTTAAGACATTATGGATTATTTTTTCATTTATTGGTGATGTACATGTACTAGCATTTTCAATGTATAATATGCATCAAACTTTGGAAATTAATATTATATAATGTATGTATATAAAGAGTTACCTAATCGAGTAATTATTCATTCAATTTATCAATGTGTATATGTGTATTTACCTTACTTTGCGCTTCTTCTTGCTCATGGTCTCTTTGTATTGGTTCTATCTTATCATGCACTTACTACATTCTTCTATGCTTTCGTAGTCTTCTCCCTGTTAAAACACCCGAAAATCGTCACAATTTGATGCCTTTCATCTATTGATATTTTGAGAATGTCTCTCCATATACATTACTCAATGCTTGAGAATGTCTCGGATCGATGACATTACGATTCGGACACTCAATGATTCTTGATTGTCTAATCCTGTCCAATTCGTGTTACTACCTTTAAATCTGTAGGCATTTCAAGTTATTTGGAAATCACATCACACCCTTCACTAGGCTTGATGACTAGCCATATCCTTTTTAAGGTGCTTTTGAAAGCATCCATGGGTTTATCATAACATAAATTATCAATGAATGGAAGGTCACTAAGTTGTAGGCCAGCTGACTCCCATCAGAACTAAACAAGAAAGATTTACTAGGTGATTGATAACTCCCATGTGTTCTTAGACATACCCCTATCAAATTCATTCTTAAGCCAATCTAGTCATTCAGGGCTCTTAAGCGACTACGCCGGACGGGGTAGCCCTACAGACTGACTCAGATTGCACTATTTCTTGCGTTTACAAACAATAGGACAACGAGAGAACCAGATGAGAGAGGAGAAAACCATGAGAGGATTTTGTAGAGGGCCCCGACATGGAGCTCTTGGATCTGATGAGATGTCTCTAGGTGCCATGGAGTCTGAGAAATCACCGTCGAAGATATGGCGTGTTTGGGCCTCAGGGCTCTTAAGCGACTACGCCTGGACGGGGGTAGCCGAGAGCACGGGAGCGTAGGGAACAAAAATGAATCCTCCACTAGTGTTCACTAGGCCATTTAGATGTGTTGGCGTAGTTGGTTTGGTCCCATGAGCTTCCCGTTTGCAAGTACATCGTGACCCTACTTGACTCAGTGCTGCTTATTTCTCGCGTTTACAAACAATAGGACAAGCGAGAGAACCGGATGGAGAGGGAGAAAACCATGAGAGGATTTTGTAGAGGGCCTGACATGGAGCTCTTGGTTATGATGAGACATCTCTAGGTGCCATGGAGTCTGAGAAATCACCGTCGAAGATATGGCGTGTTTGGGCCTCAGGGCTCTTAAGCGACTATGCCGGACGGGGTAGCCGAAAGCACGGGGAGCGTAGGGAACAAAAATGAAGCCTCCACTAGCATTCACCAGGCCATTTGGATGTGTTGGCATAGTTGGTTTGGTCCCATGAGCTTGTTTGCAAAGTACTGACCTTTGCAGACCCTACTGCTGACTTAGAGATTTGCACTATTTCTCGCGTTTACAAACAATAGGACAACGAGAGAACCGGATGGATGGAGAGGAGAAAACCATGAGAGGATTTCATAGAGGGCCCCTGACATGGAGCTCTTGGATCTGATGAGACATCTCTAGGTGCCACGGAGTCGAGAAATCACCGTCGAAGATATGGCGTGTTTGGGCCTCAGGGCTCTTAAGCGACTATGCCGGACGGGGTAGCCCGAGAGCACATGGGGAGCGTAGGGAACAAAAATGAAGCCTCAATAGCATTCACCAGGCCATTTGGACATGTTGGCGTAGTTGGTTTGGTCCCATGAGCTTCCGTTTGCAAAGTACTGACCTCTGGCGACCCTCTGCTGACTAGACTACACTACTTATTTCTCGCGTTTACAAACAATAGGATAGCGAGAGAACCGGATGGAGAGGGAGAAAACCATGAGAGGATTTCATAGAGGGCCCCTGACATGGAGCTCTTAGATCTGATGAGACATCTCTAGGTGCCACGGAGTCTGAGAAATCACCGTCGAAGATATGGCGTGTTTGGGCCTCAGGGCTCTTAAGCGACTACGCCGGACGGGGTAGCCCGAGAGCACGGGGAGTGTAGGGAACAAAAACTCCACTAGCATTCACTAGGCCATTTGGATGTGTTGGCATAGTTGGTTTGGTCCCATGAGCTTCCGTTTTGCAAAGTAGTCTGACATCTCTGACCTACTGTTTGACTCGAGCTACGCTTTATTTCTCGCGTTTACAAACAATAGGACAGTGAGAGAACCGGATGGATGGAGGAGAAAACCATGAGAGGATTTTTAGTAGAGGCCCCTGACATGGAGCTCTTGGATCTGATGAGAGACATCTCTAGGTGCCACGGAGTCGAGAAATCACCGTCGAAGATATGGCGTGTTTGGGCCTCAGGGCTCTTAAGCGACTATACGCCCGGACGGGGTAGCCGAGAGCACGGGGAGCGTAGGGACAAAAAAAAGCCTCCACTAGCATTCACCAGGCCATTTGGATGTGTTGGCGTAGTTGGTTTGGTCCCATGAGCTTTTGTTTGCAAAGTACTGACATCAGTGCGACCCTACTGCTGACTCAGACTGCACTATTTCTCGTGTTTACAAACAATAGGACAACGAGAGAACCGGATGGAGATGGAGAAAACCACGAGAGGATTTTTGTAGGGCCCTAAAATGGAGCTCTCGGATCTTGATGAGACATCTCTAGGTGCCATGGAGTCGAGAAATCACCGTCGAAGATATGGCGTGTTTGGGCCTCGGGGCTCTTAAGTAATGACTATGCCTTAGAGACGAGGTAGCCGAGAGCACGGGGCGTAGGGAACAAAAATGAAGCCTCCACTAGCATTCACTAGGCCATTTAGATGTGTTGGTGTAGTTGGTTTGGTCCCATGAGCTTCCGTTTGCAAAAATCTGACATCATGCGGACCCCTCTCTTTGACTCAGTTGCACTTGCACTATTTCTCACGTTTACAAACAATAGGACAACGAGAGAACCGGATGGAGAGGGAGAAAACCGTGAGAGTATTTTGTATAGGGCCCTGACATGGAGCTCTTGGTTTTGAAGAGACATCTCTAGGTGCCACGGAGTCTGAGAAATCACCCGTCGAAGATATGGCGTGTTTGGGCCTAGGGCTCTTAAGCGACTATGCCGGGAGAGGTAGCTTAGCGAGAGCACGGGAGTGTAGGGAACCAAAAAAAAGCCTCACTAGTGTTCACTAGGCCATTTGATGATGTGTTGGTAGTTGGTTTGGTCCCATGAGCTTCCGTTTTGCAAATCTAACATCGGGACCCCTGACTCTGGTGACTCAGCTACTATTTCTCGCGTTTACAAACAATAGGACAGCGAGAGAACCGAGATGGGATGGGAGAAAACCTAGAGAGAGGATTTTTATAGGGCCCTGACATGGAGCTCTCTGTGGATTCAATGAGACATCTCTAGGTGCCCTGGAGTCGAGAAATCACCGTCGAAGATATGGTGTGTTTGGGCCTCGGGGCTCTTAAGCGACTATGACTGCCGACTTAGATGTTGTGTAGCACTTGCAAGCATGGGGCTCGTGGGACCAAAAAAAACTACTCCAGCATGTCCAAATGGCATGGTGAACACTAGTGGAGGCTTTTTTTGTTCCCTATGCTCCCCGTGTGCTTCGGGCTACCTCGTCGGGCGTAGTCGCTTAAGAGCCACGAGGCCCAAACACACCATATCTTTGATGGGTGATTTTTCTTGGACTCGTGGCACCTAGAGATGTCTCATCGAGATCAGAAGAGCTCCATGTTGGGGCCCTCTATGAAAAATCCTCTCTTGCAGTTTTCTCCTTTCCATTTGGTTCTCTCTCGTTGTCTATTGTTTGTAAAGCATGAGAAATAGTGCGAGTTTGAGTCGGTGTAGAGTGCTGCTTAGATGTTGTATAGTTTGCAAACGAGAAGCTCGTGGGACCAAAAACCAACTATGCCACAACATCAAATGGCTGGTGAATGCTAGTGGGCTTTTTTGGTTCCCTATGCTCCCGTGCTTTGGGCTACCTCGTCAAGGCGTAGTCGCTTAAGAGCCACAGAGGCCCAAACACGCCATATCTTCGACGGGTGATTTCTCGGACTCCATGGCACCTAGAGACATCTCGTAGATCAGAGAGCTCCCATGTTAGGGCCCTCTACATGAAAAATCTCTCTCTTGTGGTTTTCTCCCTCTCCATCTGGTTCTCTCTGTTGTCTATTGTTTGTAAACACGTGAGAAATAGTGCGAGTCTGAGTCGGTGTAAGGCTCTTGAGAGATGTTGTGTTTTGCAAATGGAAGCTCGTGGGACCAAACCAACTATGCCACACATCCAAATGGCTGGTGAATGCTAGTGGAGGATTTTTTTTGGTTCCCTATGCTCCCCGTGCTCTCGGGCTACCCCGTCAGGCGTAGTCGCTTAAGAGCCCTGAGGCCCAAACACGCCATATCTTGACGGGTGATTTCTCGGACTCCGTGGCACCTAGAGACATCTCATTCATGAGATCATGAGAGCTCCATGTGGGGCCCTATAAAAATCCTCTCGTGGTTTTCTCCTCTCCATCCGGTTCTCTTGTTGTCCTATTGTTTGTAAATGCACGAGAAATAGTGCAGTCTGAGTCAGTGTAGGGTTGCTAGATGTTGTACTTTGCAAACGGAAGCTCGTGGGACCAAACAAACTATGCCAACACATCAAAATGGCTGGTGAATGCTAGTGGAGGCTTTTTTTTGGTTCCCTATGCTCCCGTGTGCTTTCGGGCTACCCGTCAGGCGTAGTCGCTTAAGAGCCTGAGGCCCTAAAACACGCCATATCTTGACGGGTGATTTCTCGGACTCGTGGCACCTAGAGATGTCTCATTAGATCAAAGAGCTCCATGTGGGGCCCTCTATGAAATCTCTCTGGTTTTCTCCTCTCCATCTGGTTCTCTCGTTGTCCTATTGTTTGTAAATGTGAGAAATAGTGTAGTTGAGTCGTGTAGGGCTCGAGAGATGTTGTATTTTGCAAAGGAAGCTCGTGGGACCAAACCAACTATGCCAACACATCCAAATGGCCTAGTGAACACTATTGGAGGCTTATTTTTGGTTCCCTATGCTCCCGTGCTCTCGGGCTACCCCCATCAGGCGTAGTCGCTTAAGAGCCCTGAGAGCCAAACACGCCATATCTTGACGGGTGATTTCTCGGACTCGTGGCACCTAGAGATGTCTTGTCATAGATCGAGAGCTCCATGTTGGGGCCCTCTCATGAAATCCTCTCTTGGTTTTCTCCCTCTCCATCTGGTTTCTCTGATTTGTCTATTGTTTTGTAAATGTGAGAAATAGTGTAGTCGAGTCGAGTGTAGGGCTGCTGGAGAGTTGTAGTTTAAATGGAAGCTCGTGGGACAAAACCAACTATGCCAACACATCGGGGTGGCCTAGTGACACTAGTGGAGCTGCTTTGTTTTTGTTCCCTACGCTCCCCGTGCTTTCGGGCTACCTCATCAGGGCGTAGTCGCTTAAGAGCCTCGAGGCCCAAAAGCCATATCTTGTGGTGATTTCTCGAACTCTCGTGGCACTAGAGATGAGTAGATAAGAGCCTCCATGTTGAGCCCCTATGAAAGCCTCTATGGTTTTCTCCTCTCCATCCAGTGGTTCTTCTGTCATATATTGTGAAATGAGAATTTTAATAATATATGTTTTGCAATAAATATTGACCAAATGAGAATTTTTAAAATGGTGAATATAGGTTATTGAATTTTGTTTTTGTTCCTTTCTAATATTTAATTTTTCTTAGCTTCACTTGGCTTGAGAATAATAATAAATTCTCTGATGAGTGCTGACCACGTGAAGGTGGAAGCTTTTTGGCACCACTAACCTACATAAACATGTTAGTAAGCAATTAAATAGAATTTTAAATCATACAAAATTTAAACAAAATCATTTAAGTAAATATTCAAATTAAATTCATGAAGAACATACCTTTGCAAATTCAATCGATGAACCGCGAGGATCAACTCTATTCTTGATGATGCAAGAATTGCTTCATGATCGATTCACGAACCTTCCACATGATTTTTGTTTGATGGCCGACCTCGATATTTGATCAATTTAATATTTTTGCAAGGACCAAATGTGAATAGTGAAGTATCTTCGATGTACTTCATAGTCTTCAAACAACCAAATGTTTGATTTTTTGATAGGATATATCGTCGAAGCCAAGTTCAGTGACTACCAGCTTTGATCGAGTGGGATACTCAAGGTCTTCACCATCAATGATTTGTGGAAGTCAATTTTTTCCCCTCTACACAATGAGATAAGAAGTAGTTTGTTCCCTCTTCATTAAATTCCATGCAATAACTACAAAAATGTACGTGCCCTATGTATCACAAAGTAAAATTGTTGATCAATTTATAAATACATTAAGAGTTGACCATTTAATAATTTATAAATCTAAAACATGGCATGTACATATATGTATGTACCTTGTTGCACTAAATCAGAGACTTGGTCAAAGTCAGGTGATGTTGTCATTTGATCTGAAGACCTTGCAAGTTGTAATGCTCGTGGAACTTGATGTGTGTCGAGTGGAATTAGAGGTCTACAAGTCCACTCATCCACCCACTGTTGTGACTCACATTCATTCCACACAAAATCAATGCATGATATACAAAAACATGTCATGCACCTAGTATAAATAGTCCAAGCATTTGCATCTGAACTACGGAATGAGTGCATATCACTTGATCTGCTGTACTATCATACAATCTTCAAAGTTTGTCAGATGTTGTTGCTCTATCAACCAAAAATATCTATGAACCGTTGATCTCTCTTGAGATTCATGGCCCATATTCTTGACACACCAATCAACAATGCTTTTTGCATCTGTAAATTTAGCACCATCCTTGAACTTTAACTCTTCTCTTGCAAGTGCTCTTTTCACACATGCTCTGCACCATCATGCTCTCCTTTTCCATGCCCTACCTCAGTAAAACTCTAGATATGTTGTACATTTGTTTCTTTGTGCATCCTACTTTAGCCAATAAAACATCCATGCATTCTTGAATTGTGATGTGCAGTTGTCGACCAAATGTAATGTTGATGAAACTAATGTTCCTCTCATTCAAGTTCACATAAAACACCTGGAAACACCCTTGTACATATTATGTAGAATGTGTCCGATCATCATTGATGTAGAAATGATACTCTCTCAATATTTTTGGTCTTGCTCAGTGCTTTTAGGAGAGTGCATGAATGTTATATGCACGAAAATAGAAACTTGCATTGAGTTATAATATTGAGATTGAACCTCCATTTGTGGCTATAATGTGTAATTCTCTGTGAAGTCAACTACTGAAACAATAGTACCAAGTGGGAATGTGTCCTTGCTTAACTTGAATTGTTCATCCAACCATCGAGCTCTATGTGTGTGCCTTGCATACTCATAAAAAATTTCCTCTCTGAATTTGACCATATATTCTGATATAGGTAATTGTTTTGTAACAAGCTCACACCTCTTAGATTCTTTTCCATCTTTTAATTGATATGCCACCGATTTATATTTGGTGAAATCAACCAATTCTTTTCCTATTGAAGATGTACTCTCCTCGTGGATACAACTTTTCAGATTTGGCAAGCCACACATACATTGCACGTTCCATCAAACATGCTTTGTTATAAAAAAATTGTCTTGTTGATTTTTCACAAAATATTGTCGGAATAAATTCCCTTGAAGATTTTTGTGGGACATTTATTCCACACTCCTACAACATGATGTCAGTATGCAAAACACTACGTATTTGACAAAAAACATCATAATGCATTGAAAATTCAACATGATGCTGCAACAACAAGTGGTACGTGAGTGATTGATTTTCACATAAAAGGGTTTGTTCATTTCAAAGAATCTTTGGCTAATGTTAATTTGTGGATTTTCATTTTTAAACTTAGAGAACATTTTTGTTTGAGTCATATCTAAGAAATGTTTTACACATGATTCACGATTACGAGAACCTATTCTTCTTTTTATTGTATCTCTTCTATTCGGTGACACCCTTGTGTTCTCATTCCAAAATTTTACAATTAATTCTTTTAGAATATCAGATGTATTCTTGTCTTTTCATGGAAGTCTGCTAGAGAAAGCCCAATAGTCAGTGTTATTGACTGACTCAAGATGTTTACGTCTCTCTATTGCTTTCATTAGTGTTTTTTGTTTAGCTTCAAAAGCATTGCTTTTTTTTCTAATCAAGCGTTTATTAACTATTTTATCACTTACTATACAATTAGTTAGTGCACGTCGTGTAGCATTACTATCTTTGGTGCGTCTTTTGCCACCTACAACTTGGTATGCTTTATGTATGTTTTCAACAATTGACGCATTTTGATCAACAACATTAGATGTTCTTAACCCTAGGGTCTTCATTATAGGTCTCATCTTAATTAACTTCATCAATGAAACAAATAATTGACATCTTTGTGTGTCATTTAAATTCTCAAAGTAATTATCCCAAATTCCACTAGCTTTTCTTCTCGCATTTCTTTCAGACATTTTGTTAGGCATTGGTTTTATAATGTTTTCATCAATTTCAATTAAGTGAATTGGTTTTCTTCGTGAAATGGAAGGAGGTGTTCTTAGAGGTGAAGATTCGTTTACAAGGTTACTTTCTTCATTCAGTGTTTTCATACAAA
>CM031236.1:39258974-39337849 GCA_018340775.1 Taxus wallichiana var. yunnanensis | reverse complement strand
GGCATCGGTTATAAGTAACCCAGACTATCGGCTCCTTCAACGATCAAAACCAGAAAACAGCCTTTCCCCTACCCAGGTTCAGCCAAGCAATTTAATTGATATTTTATAGTCTTTGTGTTAATTCATGTTAGCAGGGAAACCCACCACCTTCGAAAGGAAGTTTTACATTTCCGCCCAAGGGCGCTTCCTCATTTATTGTTTAATCAAATCTTGTGGTCTTATGTTCTTATTCTCACAGTAGTCCTTCCTGCAGACAAAAAGGAGTTCTCCGCAAATAACCCGATCTTTCTCTACTTACGTACGCGCACATCATCTCGACATTCTATAGGTATTCCTCCTAACCCTAACCTTATCTGCTTCTATAATGAACGAAGCATTTTCTGGAGTGAAACATTTTGGCACGCTACTTCAAGGGGGACCCATTTTGGGTTTATCTTTATTTCTTGCTTGCTTTCATATAGGGAGCATACTTGCTGCTTTCTTCTTCTAGAGATATTCACAAGGTATTTTATTATTCTCGTAAAAGAACTTGCTTTGCTTTTGCATCTTGCATTAGTAAAAGTCATCTCTTTTGTTTCATCGAATATCACTTTCGATTTGGGTTTTAAAACACATGCGTGGTATTGTATTCGCTGTTGTTTTTCAATTCTAGTGAACATAGATTAAGTAAATGGTCGCATACGTGGGTGATATCACGGTATTGACAGAAATTAATCTTACATTCACCGCACAACACATACCGAATCACTTCACAATTAACACAACAGCTCAAACATCCCCCTTTTTCGCGGTATTCCTCTCCGCCCCGATTGAGGTAACCTTATAAGCCAAAACAACTTGACATTTCCCCTAAGTCTCTTGTTTAGGATTCGACATCATTCTAATGCCTAAAGGCATAAGCCCACAATAATTAAAATTAACCCTAAGGTTAATCTCTCGGATTTCGCGTGTGCATCTTCGCTTGCTCACGTTGCTCGCTTTCTCGTCATACTGCCTTTTTGTGATCAATAAGTTGATAAATATACTCAACGCGTTGCTAAAAATCAAATTAACTAATTTTGTATCTTCTTCTTATCCTAGATTTTCGACACCGGCATCGGTTAAGGGACCACGCCGTTTCTCCTATGACCGACGCCGAATGTTAGTAAACCGATATCGCCATCGTCTCCATCCCCGACAAACCAAAGCAACTTGCCAAATTCATCATTCTCGGGGTTGTTTTTGTTCTTGATAGATTGAAACTTTACCGTGAATGCTAGTCCATGGTCATATCACCAAAAACAAGCCGCCATGGTTTCATGCCACGCTTGCTCGCTTTGCCCAATCACCCCCTTCACCTTCTATGGGGAATCCATGATACCAAAAGAGGTTCCAAAATTCTCGTGGGGAGATAAGGACTTTGCCAAGTTTCTCGGATGCTAATTCCAGCGCTACTGCACAATACTATTTGTCTCATACCCCGACCGTACACCCGATGGTCGCCTAGAAATATGCCTATCGCATAGGCCTGCTCATTTAGCTCCCACTCCTCCCGAGCAATACCGCCTTGCTTCTCGCATCTCTAGCCCCGTCTCCCAATCCGGGATGTGCCTGGGCAGAGGTTCATACGACCCCGATTAGCTTTCCTTTTGTTAATCTTGGACCCCACGCTGCTACCACCAACCGCCCTATCTCATCTCTCTTCGCACCACTCCATTCATGACTTACTCTCGCCACCTATTCAAACGAAGCTTTCCTTCTCAAGCTCCGCCTACCTTTTCATTCCCATACACGTATCCAAGAACCTCAACACCTTATATGGGACATCCCTATTCGTGGCACCATCATCTCATCCAACCATGATTTCATCAAGCAAATGATGGACAAAATGCAAACCTGAGGCTTCCGTCGGAAGTCGATACGCTGACATACGAGCAAGTTTGTCGAGCCCATTCACCCTCTCGTCCCCCCTTCATTCATATCCTCCTCAATGGGAGTTTCCAAAGTTTACTCTGTTTTAACAAGTAAAGAGGATCCTCAACAACACTTCGCGATCATTTAGACATGCTTGTTATTTGATTGCCCATGATGATGCTTCATACTCCGCACCTTTCCCATGTCCTTATCGGTACTCGCTTGAGTGGTATGTGCTTTAACCCAAAGACTCCATCTTCTCTTTTAACCAATTCAGCCCAATCTTTCTTGGATCATTTCTCCATTAACATTGCTGCAAGAAAGTATCTATCACCGACTTATGCCATCCGACACCAAGACGAATCTATCGCAGATTTCGTTGGACGATGGCGGGCCTTATCAACCAACTTACGTATGCCTCGCCTCAAACCGAACTTATCGAATCAACTTTTACGCGGGCTGCGCATGTAAGCACATCTCCCCTACCCTCCAAATTCAAACTTTCCGTACATTCGACGAGGTTTTACTATGGCTCGAAAATTAGAAATTGAGCCTTTAGAGGAAGAGAAATTGTGGTTGCGCAACAAGAACTCCACTTTCCGAACTCCCGATTCTACCAATAAACCAAATACCACCACTCCTCACGCGTCCACCTCTTCTAAATCAAAAGGAGTTGTCCACGCGGTGATGGTCAAATCCCAAACCACCGCCCAATACTCCACCAAAACCACCTATAAATACAAAGCCGAACCCATCGCCTACACTCCTTAGAGAAACCTATGGTGTGATATTGGAGAAATTGCTCAAAGTCGGGGCTATCACCTTGCCCCTGTTAAACCTCACTCCGGGTTTGACTCCACCCGCAATACCTTCCCGTACAAAGAAAATGACTTTTGTAACTTTCACCGCGTAAAAGGACATAGTCATGAAAACTGCAAGATGTTGAAAAACATAGTGCAGGAAATGGTTGACGCAGGGGATATAACACTCGATAATCCTAACGCCCCTGCTAACCGAAATCTGAAAATTTTCAACAAGCCATTCCCGAATCACTCGTCCAGCAGCAACGTGAACCAAGATATCTTAGCTGAGGAGAGTGTTCATGAGATCCATGCAGTCTTCGATTCTCAGCCAAAAGCCTCTATCGAGAAAATTTTGAATCAGACCTCTTCACTAACACAGGAGCCCGAACCTCCTTTACCACCATCAAGCCAAAGCGAAATCGTTCCTTTACCCATAGAAGAGTTAAGCGCCAGCTTCCTTCCCATCAATGAGTCTTCTTACACCACATCCCTACAAGACCGTGGGAGCGGATGCTATCTAATTTATCTATTTCCCAAACGTCCCTTCTACCACTCTTCTACACAAGAGGAAGGCTCACCACTCCTTTTGACATCCTGGGACGAGAAATCTCTTACACTAACATCACCACATTCTTTTAACATGACAGATCTCCTCGAACACGCCCTCCTACCTATTAGTCCCTCATCGCCTAAATCTTTTCAACGACCGGTTGACCTCCTAACATCTATTGATACAGTGCCTCATCTGCCTCCTGTGTCACACCCGCAATGGACTGGAATTACAACTCACTTTTCTTCCGTACCAAAATTACAAATCACACCTGGAGACTGTCATTCCACAGAAGATAGACGGTGCCTTATGGGAACGCTTTTGAGTACCCCTTTTTCTACTCAAATGCAAATGACTGATCCTAATGTCTCCACCATCTACCCAAGTGCTTACGTAAGCTTAAAATGCCCCTGTTTCTCGCTTCACCCCCTCACCTCTACCAAATGCCCCGTCCACTTCTATCAACTTAACTAGATCTTCCCCTATGCTGGGACCTCACCAATGCCCAATCGACACACCCGCCTAAGCGACTCGATCTATCCAAAATAAATCCGCTCCGCCACCAGAGACGAACGCAATCCGGCCTCTATCACAATTAAAACCTTCATCGCCACACCCACCTTCCATATTGGGACCTCATCCCTCCACTTTACACCAATATATCATACCTTCGTTGTTTTCTGCAAAACGACCTACGCCTTCTACACCTATACAGAGATCAAAGGGTATCACAACATCGTTACCCCGCGTATCCGGTCCACCTATCAACCCTAAACCAATCCCATCATCAAAGGATTTATTTTTCATGTACTCCCCTTTCTCCGTGGTTGTTTCCCGCTACCACGCCATCTGTAGCCTCATCATCTAACCAGCTGAACGTAACTTCTATGTCCAAGAAACCACGTTTAGTGAAAAACATGTGTCAGCACCCCTCGGCTAAACCATCACCCATACGAACTAAACACGCCCAAACATTACCACAACCCACACAATCAATACCCTCATCCTCTTCCGATTTTGACCCACTCAAAGGATCTTACGCCAAAATCCTTGCTATGTTGGTGGAGAATGCGACCATTTCCCTACCTCCACTTAGACCTTATGACCCGTCTAAACCCCGACCTATGGGTTACGATGAGTCTAAAATCTGCGCTTATCACCGCACACCAGGACATGATGTGGAGGGATGCAAAGCTCTAAAAACCTCCTTTCACTGGGCCACCTCTCCTGATAGACAGATTAAGAAAGACAACTTACGAAGGAGAGACCTCTAGGCCAATTCCTCTACTATATCATCTATCCCCGCCTCACCAAGATCTATCATTATTACAACCCCACCTCTTGAAGACCATGAATTATCCCAACCATCTTCCTCATCTCAGATCTACGAGATTAATATGATTAGTGTCGCTACTCGAGGACAGAAAAACAATGGGAAAGCGAAAGAAAACACACCTGCGGCATCTCTTTCTCCTTCAACCATCCCAATTACACCACCACCTAAAGTGGTTATTCGCGGACCCACCTATCCCGTCTCTAATGGAGTTGCCCACCAAACCATGATCAAACAACTTCATCAATCGCCCGTAAAATGACACTATATGATCTCATTCGACTTCAATCTCATCGACAAGCTCTCGTTGAGATCCTTCAAGGGATAGAGGTTTTACCAACGAAACCCGCTCCGCTGCCTCCATTCTAACACCTAATCAAGTTGCCTCTCTCACCAAACAATCCATCTCCCACCACTTATGTCTCAAAACAACAAGCCGCCGCGGTTAGTTTCTAAGATGAAATTATCGACTTTGGTGCAGTAAGACCCCCGACTCGCTTCTTTTCATTTCCGCTTACGTCCGAGACATTCGAGTACGCTTTCGGGTTATGATTGACGGGGGTGCTAGCCTAAACATCATCTCTTCAAAAGCCTTCCAACAAATGAACATCCCTTCTAGTTGCATTGTGTGCAACCCCATCATGTCGCGATCATTCAATGACGCTTATTACTTCTACCTAGGCACCGTGATCCTCAACATTCGCGTAGGCCCACTGTATTTTGCCCGAACTCTTCTATGTCTCAAGGAGAGTTCCAATATAATATATTGTGGGTCGTCCTCGATTCGAGCCATGGGATGCGTTCCTCAACATTACATCGATGCATAAAATTTGAGTACGAATGGGAAGTCCTACACTCGTAAAAGCTGATCCTCCCCCCTTCAAAACTTGCAATATGTTATACCGCCCAAACGATGTGCTTATACCAATTAAGACACCCATACATTCAACCCAACCATCCTCTTCAAATGTACCTCAACCATCCACCTCAACTGCACCTACGCCTTCAACTGATGAAACCACCATCGCACAAACCACTTCTCTTCCCGCAGCTAACATCCCAACCTCCGACCCCTTAGTAGATGTTTTTCATCGCCTCACGCTGGGGGAGTACCGCCTATATAACGTTAGTTCTTTCCCTACCCCGCAGGAGTACGGACAATTACATGCGCATCCCACCTACGACTGTCGCGTGGGGGAGGTAATCTCTTACGGACCACCCCATTGCCGCACTAACCTAATGTATGGGGGTGTTGACACATCCTCCATTATCCCTGAACCTCCTCTTGGTGTGGTTCCCTTCCAATCCGATTTTCAATACTTGACAAATCGTCGTTTCGCCCTCACCTTCTTGACTACATTTAATGCGTGGAAAGGCTTTGGTTTTGGCCTTTATGAACAAGGCCGACATACACTCATTCCCGTGACCACACGCAAACATAATGATCGCAGGTGGTCTTGGTTTTTCCAAACACCTACACAAGAGACACTCTCCCGTCACCGTATCTCTGGAAGAGGAAGACGCCTCTACCGAAACATCATCACCTACTTTGCCATCATCACCGCGTAATCGATGGACCTGAATCTATCCCTCCTAACTTTTTTTTTCATAAATGCTATCTTCATAGGTCCTCTCACTTATCAACGCGATAATGAGGACCCATCTTCTCTTCCTTCTCGTATCAGGCACATGATCAAGAGGATTCGCCTTTGATTAATGTTGTTGAATGCCAAGGATGACGACTCCATACTCACTTACCAGGCGCGGATGATTCTTATATTCAACGCGCCCTACCATCTCGAAACCCAAACTATCTTTGAATGAATCTACTATAGAAATCAACATCCACACGGAGGAAGATCCTCACATAGTGAAGATTGGACAATCCTTAACACATCGTAACAAGCGCCTTTACTACCTTTCTCTCATGTTTCGCAACCAAGCGCTCGCATGGTCTTACGCCGACATGCCGTGAATTGATCCTACCATCGCCGCCCATAACATCACCCTAAACCCCGATTCCAAACCACCAAACAGAAATTGAGAAAAATGCATCCACGCATTGCTCTCTTGGTCAAAGAGGAACTCCAACGACTCCTTCTCGTTTCCTTCATTCTCGCCTATCGACTATCCTCAATGGATTTCTAACATCGTACTCGTCACTAAAGCGACGGGGACTTTCGGATATGCACGGATTTCCGGATCTTAACCTCGCTTGCCCTAAGGATGACTTCCCCCTCCCAAGTATTGATCAACTTGTTGATCTCACCATGGGTCATGAAATGCTTTCTCTCATGGATGGCTTTTCAGATACAACCAAATTTTGGTTGCCCCTCGCCGATCAACACAAGATCGCCTTCATAACTCCTCGGGAACCTTTGTTATCGTGTCATGCCATTTGGCCTTAAGAATGCTGGTGCTACCTATCGGCGGGCTATGACCTACATTTTTCATGACATTATGCACACTATCTCTTGAAGACTATGTTGACGATCTTCTCGCAAGTCTAAACATCGTAGTGAACATCTCAATGTTTTAACCATTATTTTTGATCGCCTGTTACAATATTCTGTCCGCCTTCAACCGAAGAAATGTGTTTTTGGTGTTCTTTCGGGAAAACTTCTTGGCTTTATCGTCTCTTTGCGTGGCATTGAGGTCGATCCATCGAAAGTCAAAGCTATCCTAGAAATGCCCCCACCCAAAAATCTCAAACAATTGTGTAGTTTACAAGGTAAGCTCCAATCTATCCGACGTTTCATCTCCCAACTCTCGGATCGGTGTCAACCTTTCCATCACCTCCTTAAAAAGGATATTGCATTCCAATGGAGCGAAGAATGTCACCAAGCCTTCGAAGCTCTCAAAACTTATCTCTACAGCCCACACCGTGCTTATCCCACCCCAAGACAACCGCCCTTTCTACCTTTACCTTTCCGCCACCGACCACGCCGTAGGAGCCATGCTTGCACATCGTGACTCGAGAATCACGAACAAGCGCATTTATTATATAAGTTGTACTTTGGTGGACTATGAGACTAGGTACACACATGTAGAAAAATTGTGCCTTGCCCTATCATTCGTTGCCACCAAACTCCGACATTACCTTCTAAATCACAAGACTTTCGTCATCACCAATACTGAGACCCCATCCATTACATGTACGCCAAACCTCATCTCAACCAACGCATTGCTAGATGGCTCATGCTTCGCCGACCTCGACCTTGAGTTTATCCACCGAAATCAATCAAAGGACAAACCATCGCAGCACCAACTTCATGGACGCTCTCCCGCACGGGGAACAATTTACCAATTTCACATTTCCCAACGAACTCATCGCTACTCTTTCCTCACAGAAGGAGTCGTACCCAATGACCCTCTTCTTCGATGGATCTAAATGCCCGGCCGCAGGCGGAGGAGCCGGCGTTGTTCTCATTCCTCTCAACGCTGAACCTATGCCTCTTTCATTCCGACTTGATTTCTTGCACTAATAATACAAATGAATACGAGGCCCTTGTTCTAGGTCTCCAAGTTGAGTTACACTTAGGTATCAAATCTATCAACATTTTTGTGCAACTCTCAATTGGTAGTCAATCAAGTTATGGGCGTCTACCAATGCAAAAACGAGGAACTTCAAAAATACAAACACTATGTGGATTCACTTCTAGCTTTATTTACCCACTATTCTATACAAACCATTCCCCACTCCACTAACAAATTTGCGGATACTATGGCTTGCTTAGCCTCGCAAATTCCCGCCGCGCCAACTGACTCTGAATTATTCGTCATGGTCCAACAACTTTTTGCCCCATCCTATTCAACCCCGGTAGTTTGTATGATAAATACTGTGTCTACTAATTCACAGGATACCTGGTACCACCAATTCCACGACTACCTTACAATCTCTGTCCTCCCACCTGACCTTACTAGTAACGGCAAACGTGCTTTTCTTAAAAGTGTTTCGCGTTATGTTGTCATGGGGGGACTCCTCTATAAACGTGGCTTTGATGGTATCCTCCTTCGCCTGCCTAATTGGCGTGGAGGCCACTCATACCATTCAACAGGTCCATGACGGTATTTGTGGTGGACATTTTAGCGGCCTTGCCGTGGCCAAACGAATCCTTCGCCTTGGTTATTATTGGCCTACTCTCAATAACGACTGCTACGAATATGTTAAGCGTTGTGTTATGTGTCAGCAACATGCCAACCTTCAACATACTCCTAGCCACCCGCTCCAGATCGCTCGAGATCTTTGGCCTTTCTCACAATGGGGTTTAGACCTTATTGGTGAGATTCACCCAACCTCTTCACAACGTCACCGTTGGATACTCACAGCGACCGAATATTATACAAAATGGGTGGAGGCTATTCCACTCATTTCAATCAAAAAAGAAAAAATTGTCGAGTTCATTAACCACCACATTATCACTGCGTTTTGGTGTTCCTCACCGCACGATAACAGATAATGGAAAATCTTTCAAAAACAAGTTGTTGCGAGACCTTTGTGACAACTTTGGTATCAAACTTAGTTTCTCATCACCTTACTATCCACAAGCCAATGGGCAAGCCGAGTCTTCTAATAAAACACTAACCAAAATCCTCATGAAAGTTGTCAATGAATCGGAAGAAATTGGCACAATCACATTCCCTTTGCCCTTTGGGCTTATCGTACTAGCATCCGTACTTCTACTAATGCCACACCTTTTTCTTTGGTATACGGCACCGAGGCTGTTTTGCCTCTCGAAATACAAATACCCTCCCTTCGAATATCTCTTCAGGATATTCTCACCAACGATGATTTCCGCCAAGAGCGGTTAGCCAATTGGAGCTTCTTGACGAACGCCATCTTACATGTACTCTTGATCACCTTCAAATCTATCAAAAACGCATTAAACGTGCTTATGATAAGCGACTTCATGAGCGTACCTTTAAGATTGGTGATCTTGTTCTCAAAGAGAATCAACATGTAACCAAACTAGAAAAGAGCAAACGTGGAAAATTTGCTCCCAATTGGATCGGGCCTTATATAATCACTCATACCTATGGATCTGGTACTTATCGTTTAGCTTCGCTTAATGGTAAACTCCGAGCTCGAACCCTTAATGCCTTGCATCTTTGACCATTCTACTGTTGAAATTAGTATTATATCACTTCTTATCTACCTGTCGCTCGTCCCTTGAGCTCACTTACCACTACATACACCCTGTTTCCTACACTTCATAATAACAATCAGGCTCACATAGTTTGATCCTCACCTCCCCTTGATGATGTCTTCCCCTTTTTAGTCTAGTCCATGACTTCAAAGTATTAAAATAAGCCGTATTCTTCTGGGATTTTCTTGAGTCAAACTTCCTACTAACTAGATGCTTCACGCCAAATGAACATCTAGTCATTTAAATTAAATATAGACTGCTCCCTCGAAGGACAGCTATATGCCGAATTATTGCCGCTATTATATATAGACTGCTCCCCCGAAGGACAGCTATGCATTACAATTATATCTGCTACTATAAATAGATCGCTCCTCGAAGGACTTATACACACGCACAGTTTTCTTTATCGAAGCTTCTCGCATTGATCGGCTTTCGTGAAGACCTCAAGAATAAAACAATCAATATCCCTGGTAGACTTCCCGCATCGATCAGTCTATATTCAATAAAATAAAAGCCTCATTCAGAAGAACTTTTGAGTCATGGACTTGTCTATTTAGGGTAGGTTCTCTTTCGTCAGAGCACTCACTTTGTAATAAGTTCTGCGTACCTCAGTTATATCATCCACCTCACCTCACCATTTGTTCCAACTCAAGGGACGTAACGTACACCCGATATATTGTGATCATACAACTCTTTTCACCTATTGACTTCTCGTCTATGCACGGTACCTAGGGCTTCAAGCTCATTCTACGTTGTGTGGTTTGTTTAGCTCTTTTCACCTACGGAGCACTCTTTCCGCTTTGCCTCGCATCTAGGATTGTGTGTTGATCTTAATCAGGACATGGTTCCCTTCTACTTGGGTAGGCTAACTTTCGCTTCCTTATACCTTTACAACATCACCAATTCATTACCGACACCAACAACCTTACCTTACCAATATTAATATCAATATTCTTACCAACCAACCAATTGCCTAAACCGTACCAAATTGCTCAACTCCGCCTCTCCCCCGATCCTAAGGGAGAACTACATCGGCCCGAGGCCCTTCCTTGCTTTGTGCAATGGGCTATGTAGGCAGCTTCGGAGACATGGGGTCTCCCAAGGTTAGCTCGACCATCCCCTACCATAACCTATCTTGTGCGGTGAATATAAATATTTTTGTGTATTTTTATTTTAATCACATTTCTCTTTATCCTTTTTCGAAACACCGAAAATCAAAACACCAACAATCTTATTATTATCATAACTCAAATCAACATACATATTCAGTTTTATTTAGATGTTAAACAAATACATCTTCTCTATCATCGACACACAGGTCGGCATCCTTATTTATTCTTATACCTCGCTAACATGTACTCAGACCATCACAACTCATCCCGAACTAGGTGATGATCGTGATCGTCGACCCCTCTCGCCGGGCCTCTCTGTCCTCAAAGGTACCGCGGCTATTGGTACCGCCCAACGATCGCCAATCTCTCTGTAACATATGAATACGCCCTCTCGCATGGATAACTCCAGCCTCTAGTCTCGCCGCCCGTGACTCCGCAACCACTAACAATCCTCTTGTCTCATTCACCTGCGTTTGGAGCTGCTGAACCAAACGCTGCAGACGATCCCTCTCTGCTGTAATCACCGCTGTGTCAGGGCGCTCACGTACACCTCACAGCTTCGCTACCCACCATAATCTATAGGCCTCTCGCTTCCCGCATCCATTACCCTCGCGATCGGCCGCTACCTCTTGAGCCCTTCTCGGGAGGTGTTGGCCGGGAGGTGAGAATGCTTTGCCTCGGCATCGATCCTCATATATGGTCTATAAGCCCGGGTATATCCTCGCACAAACCAAATTTGCGCACGCGATCTATAGGAATCCTCTCATACTCACCGGCTACTGTGCCCCTGCAATCCACCTCAATCGCTCTACACCCTCAACTCCTCGCCTATGTTCTCTGTTACCATATAGTTTCCGTATGGCCTCCAAGCAGATATCCGCAACCGTCACTCTCTCCCATACCGCCTGTAATACTCAATATCACCCGTCACACTGGGATCGGCCTCTTGTTCTGCTGGACCCATCGTCCGAATCCCAACCTCTCAACCACTCCGGTTTCTCCCGACCGGATGGGTCGGCCTATTGGTCGCACACAAACAATGTGCTCATAGGCCCAAAGGTGTAATAAGTATGAACTATCCAAAGTGTCGTCCCCTGTGATTTCGCCTACAAGCCCATAAACCCCTCGTATAGCTCCGCCAAATATGCAGTGCCCATGTAAAGTCACGTTCCTTTCTATCATCTCCCAAATAACACACATCAATGCCTTTGGAAATCTTCCCCCTTCCGCCCTCGGTAACGCATAATACCCTACCGCTATCATTAATATCACTGCTAACCTTGTCTCCTCAGGGTGTGCTGCATACATTACCCCATATGTAAAAGATAAACCTCATTGTGTTAAATCTCGTGCGTATGGACCAAATACTGTTATCGTTATCGCTCCGTGCCGCGCTAGGTAGTGCTCGATATATCTGGTTCTCCCGTAATAGGAGTCTCAAAATTCAAACACATCTTCCAATGTTACTTGTCATCTCCCTGTCATGCGGATAAAAGGTATTTGTCTCGGATTCCATCTCTCAATCAATGCCTCGCAACATAGCATGATTACGTGCGATTCGTGAATAATAGCGGATTCCACTTAACCCCAAACGATTTATCAATGTCCATTCAATTGGTGTTACATCCGCCGGATTTGTGACAACGGCTGACGCACACTATCATTCATCCTCAACCCTCGTCTCGCCTTTGCATACGCCAAAACGACAAACAACCATTCAATCCATTAGGGTCTTTTTCACACATTTTGGAAACTTCTCCAGTAACCGGTACCGGTTATACGTAACCGATATCGGTTGAATAACCGATACCGGTTCTCCCTAACCGCTACCGGTCACTGTCAATTTTATACACCTTCCCTAAAAACAACCACCTACGACAATAATTTGCTCGTTTATTCATTTTTATACATATAAACATACCTGGAACCCCTGATTGCCTACCCTGTAACACTTAGCTCACCTGCAACCCTTGTTATCATGTTTTCTTTCTCATATCTACCCACCTACTCTCCCCCATCTTATTCACGAAACATGCAGTGATCAAATCACAAACAAAACAATACCTCTTGGGTTGCAGCAGCTTGAGGTGGCCCTTGTCTTCCCTCATGTCCTTGCCTGCTGAATGCTTCTCCTCGTTCTGCCATGATCACCACCCTTTTCAACTTTGTCTTTCTGCCTTCTGAACCTCGGATCACATTTACTTTCCTTGTCTCTTTTCTCCTTCTCACCCAAATCTCTCATGCAAATACCTGTCTCAGTCGTCAAAAAGCGTCGCGTTCGCGTATTTAACCTCTTGCATGGCTCTAAAATTACAACTTAAGTTGCCACCCTAGCTTTTCTATTTTTAGAAAAGCTCATACCTAAATAACCGGTATCGGTTAGTTAACCGATATCGGTCTATGAGCTACCGATATCGGTTCCCTAACCGATATCGGTTACACACCTTCCTTTTTGAAACAGGGTTCTTTTCTTCATTTCTCCTCTAAATTTTTGTCGCGCTCGCCTCTTTGCCTGCATAAACAACACAATTTACCACATTTTGTTCATCCACCACACATAGCATTACAATTTCATCAACATCATTTATTCAACTACAGATACCAAAAAACTATCAATCTATACATCATTTGGATCCAACTCATCAGTTACATATATCACACTGTCACAAAACCACCAATTTATCACATAACCTGACATTCATATATACGCACAAACAAACAAAAACATCAGCATCATCTATCTATCAACATGTCAATTAAACTCATCACACATTCTATATATTACCAGCCATTAACCACATATTTCAACACATTTTAAACACGGCATGTGGATCAAAACATCGTCTCTATATATATACAAATTTTCAAAAATACAATGTGCCCTACATCGGGGCCTCTGTGATCTCATAACATACCAAAGCCGGCACGCAGGCCGCAATCCCTACCAAAAATCTCGACTCGACTCGCGCAGCGGTCTCTCAAACCAAAATATACTCGGCTCACAGGCCGGTATCAAATATACAACCCGTACTCGGCTCGCAGGCCAGTATATAATAAATAAATGAATCAATGCAATGAATAAATGTCGGCACGCAGGCCTCTATCAATACAACCGGTTCACGGAGACCGCGTGCCGTGTCCCTATACAAAACCATGTCGGGGATCTATCGGCTCCCCACCGCCCTCGCGCACACCTCTCCCCGCTGGTCCCCGTGGTGCCTCTCGCCTCCCGCCCCGTCACGGACACGCCAGTGTGGCTGCCCTCCCCGAGATCTCGGTTGTGCGAGGTCTCGCTCTATGCGCCGCATACGCCGATACTGACTCCGATTACTATCAAGAATATCTTGATAATAACGGGCCTCTCGCTCTAACCTCCATATAACGATCTCGCGCCACCATTGAAGGAACTAGGCTGGTCCCCCGCACCTAACACCAATATCCCCGAGCCTATACCACGCACTGTGGTGCTGGTGGAGAGTGCCGCCGTGTGCTGTACTGCGCACTTGTGGCCGTGGTGGTATCGGCCGGGGTTGTGGCTGTCTTCTTCGGTACGCAATTACACGTGCACTGCACTGCACTGTATTTATCGCGCTTTGGTGGTGGTGCCGCCCGTGCTCGCACTCCGAGCTCAGGCTAGTTGCCTCGTAAGACCCCTATTCGTGCTCGTGTAGCAGCCAACCGTCCTCGTAATATTGCACCTGCCCGGAGCTGATCTCTCTCGATAGAATCGCAGCCAAGTCTCAGGCAGGTGACTATCTCACTACTCTCGCCCAAACCCACCATACCTCGTATGCTCCCGTGCACCCGGCATCATCCACACCCTCACCTGCTGGTCTCTCCGCTACCCAGTCTGGATCCCAAGGCTGTGGCGCTGGCAGTGGGGCCTCTACATCATCCCTCCTGTACTGAGGGAAGGGAGGTGGCTCGTCCTGTCGCAGCCCCATCTGCCTGCGTACCCTCTCTAGGGGTATCCGCTCGTACTCTCCCGGCCTCCGTCCTGCTATCCGTAATGTATCTTTGGATCAAGCACGGTGTACGCGGCTCCTCTCGCCGAGTTGGTGACCTCTGTAGGGTCTCCATATAATGTCTACTGCTGTAAGGCCCTCTAGCATATGTCTATAGTAGGCCACATCCCGACCTGCAACAACTGCTCGTGGCTGGCCCACGACCCCCAACCACCTCTGAAATCCATATCGGTATACAACCTGTGGCCCTGGCTGCTGGGGTAGCCCTACTGGCCTGATGCATACGATGTGCTCGTATGCCCAACAGTGCAACAAAAATGTAGAACAAATACCAAATCGCCTCCTCCGGCGATAGCCCCATAACTCCCTGTATAATTACACCAGATACACTGGTGCCCATGCGAAACAGGTGTGCTCCTCCACCATCTCCAGTAGCACCCCCATCAATGCCCGTGGGAAGCGGCCTCCCTCTGAATCCGGGAGGGCGAAGCAGGTGATCCCTATCATCATCAACACGGCAAGCCGTGTCTCATGTCTGTGTGCGCGGTACATGTCACCATATCCAATGCTCGCGCTATGATATGTAAGAAGCGCGGCTGCATCCCCAAAAACCTGCAGTATGCTATCCATGGCAGTCTCTGAATCTACCTGGAAAACGGCCTCTCCCTCGATCGGTAGCCGCAGGATGCGATACACATCCTCTAATGTGACGGTCATCTCCCGGTGGCCGAGATGGAACACATTGGCCGCCGGATCCCATCTCTCGATGAGGGCGACCATCAGGCTGTGATCTCTGTCTATCGCTCTGTACCTCTGGACCCCGCCAAGTCCCACCTCGCGCATGATGGCCCAATGCGCCGCAGATATGTGTGGCCTCATCCGACTCAATAGTGGAGGCATCCTATCACGCATCGTCAACTGCTGACGTGCCTGCAAAACCAACCCACATTCTTAGACCCACTCTTTATTATAACACCTACTTTACCATCTAAACCCCCTTTTGTAACACCCAAAATCTAACCCCACACCTCACCCTTCTCCACCCCAAACTCTAAACCCCACCCCAACACGCCACCCAACCCACCTTCAAACCTAAACCCTAAACTCTAAACCCAATCCCATCCCAACTCCACCCTCAACCTCCCCACCGTATCGCCGATACGCAACCGATGCCGGTAGCCCCCAAATCAAACTCACCCTATACTTTTGCGACCGATGCCGGTCGCCTATTGACCGACATCGGTCACTGTCTCCTGCCCCAGACGAACCCCCGCGCCGCCCCCAAAAACCATTTTTCACCTATTTTTACCCATCTACCCACCCAAACACCCCCAAATTTTACACACCTAGCCGCCTTAGCCTATCTAACCTATCTACCCTCTCCCTTTCTCGAATTACCTCCATTTACCCATTATTTCCTACAAAATACCAATTCCTACCCAAATCCCAAAAACAACATAACTCAACCAAATCACCAAATTAAAGAGTTTAGAACCTACCGGTACGACGACACGTCATCGTGGTGGGATGAGTGGTGGCGGTCCAGCTGGTCCAGCTCCTCCAGCTCCTCCTGCCTGTGCCATGGCTCCAATCCTGATCTGCTGGGTCCCCGGCCAATCACCTGCTGCCTCCTCAACTATTCGGGCCCCCTATCAACTCTCTCCGCCAATCAAATAGCTCCACCTCACTCAATACCCCTCCAAATCAACTCTCCACGTCAGACAAGTCAATTTGGATTACAAATAACAAAAGTGACAATGACAGGCCGTATTTTTCTTTTTATAGGTTTTTCGACCTTAACCGATGTCGGTTTCTTTTTTGCCCTAGGAAACCGGTATCGGTCCCTTAACCGATATCGGTCATGCAGAATCGACATCGGTTCGATACCCAACTTTCACCCCATTCTTTGCCCTTAGTTACTCCTTGCCTCTTTTTCACCAATATCGCCTCTGTCCACCTTTGCTGCACAACATTTGTTCACTTGTCCAGCCTGACCTACGGCCTCAACCTACCATTTGGCCCGACCCAAGGCCTTAACCTACCTATTTGGCCCGACCCAAGGCCTCAACCTACCTATTTGGCCCGACCCAAGGCCTCAACCTACCATTCGGCCCGACCTAAGGCCTCGCCCTACCTATTTGGCCCGACCCAAGGCCTTAACCTACCTATTTGGCCCGACCTACGGCCTCAACCTACCTATTTGGCCCGACCCAAGGCCTTAACCTACCATTCGGCCCCCGACCCACGGCCTCGCCATACCTATTTGGCCCGACCCAAGGCCTCAACCTACCTATTTGGCCCGACCCAAGGCCTCAACCTACCATTCGGCCCGACCCAAGGCCTCAACCTACCTATTTGGCCCGACCCAAGGCCTCAACCTACCATTCGGCCCGACCTAAGGCCTCAACCTACCAATTGGCCCGACCCAAGGCCTCAACCTAACCTATTTGGCCCGACCCAAGGCCTCAACCTACCCATCCGGCCCGACCCAAGGCCTCGCCCTAACAATTTGACCTGACCCAAGGCCTCAACCTACCCATCTAACCTGACCCAGGGCCACCGCCCAACCACTTGGCCTGACCCAAGGCCGTATCACTTCCATACCATACCCACAATCAACGTTTTATTTTATACATCCATCATGTACCTTGTGTTCAATCGAGCTCACCTGTTCGTGTTTTAGCATGATTAGGGTCCTTGACTTGATCTGTCGACCAACTTTGCCTAGACCTAGACCGTGACGTTTATCTCAACCAAACCAACCACTTGGTACTGCCGAACATGCCTAAACGTTCCTGTACCTCACCTGTTATATACCCTGGAGCTACTTCCTATGCCTTGGATACCAGGATTATATCACCCTTGTTTGGATAAACTATCGACCTTTGCCTACACATTGCTGGTTTGCTTGTCAAATCATGTACCCTCGCTCGTCTTATTACATTTCAACATGCGTCGCTTCCTTGGAACTACCCCACCACCTTACCATCCTCTCTACAACATATACCCTTTATCAACCCTATCCCCGATTTCCCGCTCACGCAACTGTGATAGATTTGAGGGGATTACCTATATCCTTAACATGAGAAACCACTTTATATTATTGTCGCGCGCCTTTACTGAACAAGCTACACGACAATAAGGGGCTAATGTAGACACCAAATTCATGTCTCACGACCCCTTGTGACCCGCATCCCATTTCGCAACCTAACCTCATTACCTAAACTTTACACAATTATTTATTAATTACCTTGTAATTGATAAATCCACATCACCTTACCCGCCACCTCACTTTGCCACCTCATCATGACCTAGCCCTAACCCTAAACTAACCTAATTAAGACCCATGACTTGGTCTAGACTCACATCCATAACTAATGCCTCCTTACTCGCACCAAAAGCCGACCTTCTAGCCACTTGACCAAGCCCGCAACTGATCTCTCGGGAGAAAAGCAGGGAAGGTGGGCTATTTTAGTAAAAATAGCCTACTTTTTCCTTACCGATGCCGGTTCCTACTCGACCGCCGTCGGTTACGCAACCGCCATCGGTTCCCTGTAAATGGGCTCCCCAAACCAAAACAACGGATCGGAATTTCATTTTGAGAGTCAGTCAAAGGATTTCGGGATCAAGCGAGGGCATTGCGAACGAGGAACAGAGTCCAGATCTTCACTTGATCAAGCAGAGACGAGTGAAAATATTAGACGTGTTTACAGCAAAGGAGATCAACTGGCACCTTCATCAAATCCAGTAAGTTACATCTTGCATGTCCTCCATTATAACATTTCTTATGCTTTTGGAATTACAGTCCTCCCAAATCCGTTTCTGGATCCATTATCCAACGTACCATTGCCTCTAGCTGTCATTCTTTTGTTTCTAACCATCCCATTTCCTAAAAAACTATCCAAAAACCAGCCATTACAAACTCCACAACCAGCCCAGAAGATCCTAGAACCCACCGGTATCGGTTATCGAATCGGCATCGGTTATAAGTAAGAAAGCATCGGTTCCTTTGATCAAAAACCAGAAAAATAGCCTTCCCCCTACCTACCAACCAAGCAATTTAATTGATATTTTACGTCTTTTGTGTTAATTCATGTTAGGAAACCACCACCTTCGAAAGGAAGTTTTACATTTTCTGGGCCCAAGGCAGTTTCCTCATTTATTGTTTAATCAAATCTTGTGGTCTTGTGTTCTTATTTGCAGTAGTCCTTCCCACAAAAAGGAGTTCTCCATGCAATAACCCGATCTTTCTCTACGTGACGCGCACATCATCTCGACATTCTACGAGTGTATTCCTCCTAACCCTAACCTTATCTGTTTTATAAGGAATGAAGCATTTTCCGAGTGAAACAGGGAGACATATGACCGATATCGGTTAGCTAACCGATGCCGGTAGATATATGACCGATACCGGTTAGGTAACCGATATCGGTTATGCTAAAACGAGCTTTTCTAAAAATAGAAAAGCTTGGGAGGCAACTTAAGTTCTTATTTTTAGAGTCATGCAACAAGTTAAATACGAGAAGGCGACGCTGTTGACGACTTATACAGGTAATTGCATGAGAGAATTGAGTGATAAGGAGGAAAGAGACAGGTAAAGCAATCGTGGGCTTAGATTAAGAAGGCAGAAAGGCAAGTTAGATTAAAGAGGGTGGTGAACATGGCTGAACAAGGAGAAGCATCCAGCAGCAGAGACGAGAGGGAAGACAAATTCCACCGCAAGCTGCTGCGTCCCAAGAGGTAAACTGTTTGGTTGTAATTTAATTCTTGCATGTTTTATGAATAGGATGAGAGAAGGTAAGTGGATAGAGACGAGAAAGAAAAGGTGATAGGTAAGGGTTTGGGATGGGGTGAGTGTTATGGGGTAGGTAAGCGGGGGTTTCGCGTATGTTTGTAGATGCGAGAGGAGTAAACGAGCAAAATAATTATCATAGGGGATGTTTTTAAGTAGGCTGTATATGTTTGATAGTGACCGGTATCATTTAGAGATAACCGGTATCGGTTAGGAAACCGGTATCGGTTATCTATAACCGATATCGATTACTGTATGAAATTCCAGAATGTGAGAAAAAACACTTGGGGATTTGATTTATTGAATGGTTTGTTTGTTGATTTGATGTATGCAGGCAGAGGTAGGTTTGAGGATGAATGATAGTGTGCCAACTTTGTTGTCATGAGTCCGAGTGGATGTAACACCAGCTGAATGGGCATTAATAAACCGTGTGGGGTTAAGTGGAATCCACTATTATTCATGAATCGCACACAATCATGCTATGTTGCAGGCGTTGATTGAGAGGTGGAATCTAGAAAAGAATACCTTCTATCTACCAACAGGGGAGATGACAGTGACATTGGAAGATGTGTTTAGAATTTTGAGGCTCCCAATTACAGGAAGACCGAGTGTATAGCAGGCGGCGGGCCTATCACGGCGTGGGGAGTGATAATAGCAGTATTTGGTTTGCACGAGATTTGACACAGCGAGGTTTGACATTCACTTATGGTACAATGTATGCAACACACCTTGAGGAAACAAGGTTGGCAGTGGTATTAATGATAGCGGTGGGGTATTATGCATTACCGAGGGTGGATGGGGGAAGATTTCAAAGCATTGATGTGTATTATTTGGGAAATGATAGAAAGGAGCGTGACGTTCGCATGGGCACCCGCATATCTGGCGGAGCTATACAGGGGTTTATGGGCTCGCAGTGAAATCACGGGGACGACACCTTGGATTGTGCATACTTATTACATTGTTGGGCCTATGAGCACATTATGTGTGTGCGACCAATAGGTGACCAATCCAGAAAGAGAGACAGGGAGTGCAGAGGTTGGGATTCGGGACGATGGGTCCAAGCAGTAACAAGAGGCGAGATCCAGGCCGTGATAGATGAAATCAAGTACTATAGGCAGTATGGGAGATGGTGACAATTACGGATATCCTTTGGAGGCCTTACAGAACTATATGGTGACAGAGAACATAGCCGAGGAGTTGAGGGTGTAGAGCGATTAAGGTGGATCGCGGGCACATGCCAAGTGAGTACGATAGGATTCCTCTAGATCACGTGCGGCGACAATTTAGATTTGTTCAGGATATACCCATGGCTTATAGACCATACATGAGGATCGACGCCGAGGCATCATTCTCACCTCCCCGGCTGACACCTCCAGAAGGGCCAGAAGAGATAGCAGCCAATCGCAGGGTAATGGATGCGGGAGCGACAGAGGCTTATAGATTATGGTGGGTAGCAGAGCTGCGAGGTGTACGTGAGAGGGCCGATCGTCCTGACATAGCTGTGATTACAGCGGAGAGAGACTGCTGCAGGATTTGGTTCACCAGCCTTCAAACACAGTGAATGAGACAACAGGATTATTAGAGGTTTTGCGAGCTACAAGTGGAGAGACTAGAGGCAAGATTCCTCCACGCGAGAGGCGTATTCGTATGTTACGGGAGATGTTAGCGGATCGGTGGGAGGAACCAAAGCAATGGCACCTTTGAGGATGGAGAGGCCAGGTGAGTGGCATCGATGATCTCGATCACCACCCGATTCGGGAGGAGGGCACAAGGTCTAAGTGAATTTTATAGGGGTATAAGAATAAATAAGGATTCCAACCTATGCGTCGATGATAGAGAAGATGTATTTATTTAACATCTAAATAAACCTGAATATGTATGTTGATTTGAGTTATGATAATAAGAAGAATGGTTGTGTTTTGAATGTTTTGTTTTGAAAAAGGAGAAAGATGAATGTTATCAAATAGAAATACATAAAAATATTTATATTTACAACACATGATAGGTTATGGTAGGGATGGTCGAGCTAACCTTGGGAGACCCCATGTCTCCTAAGTGTGCCTACATAGCCCATCGCACAAAGCAAGGAGGGGCCTCGAGACCGATGTAGTTCTCCTTAGGACCAGGAGAGGTGAATTTAGGTAATTTGGTTGTGGTTAGGCAATTTGTTGGTTGGTAAAAAATATTGATATTGGTAGGGTAATGTTGTTGGTGTTGGTAAGGTATTGGCGATGTTGGTGTAGGTATAGGTGAAGCGAAAGTTAGCTTACCCAAGTAGTAGGGAACCGTGTCCTAATTAAGGTCAACACATAATCCTAGATTCGAGTAAAAAGAGGCAAAAGTGTCCCGTAGTTGAGAAGAGCTAAACAAACCACATATTAACGTAGGATGAGCTTGAATCCCTAGGTACCTTGCATATGCGAGAAGTCGATAGGTGAAAAGAGTTGTATAATCACAATATATCAGATATACGTCACGTCCCTTGAGTTTTGTTGCTTTGATGAATGGTGAGGTGAGGTGGCTGGTAGAGCTGGGGCGCAGAGAATTTGTTATAAGGTGATTATGCTGACAAAAGAAAACCAAACCTAAATAGACAAGTCCATGACTCAAAAGCGCTTTTAAATCGCTTTTATTTTTTCGGATATAGATCGATCGATGCAGAAGTCTACATGGGATATGTATTTTGTTGTTCTTGAGGTCTTCACGAAGTTGATCAATGTGAGAAGCTTCGATAAAGGCTGAATTTGTATAGCTGTCATTCAAGGAGCGATCTATTTATAGTAGCAAGAATGCGGCTTTTGTGTATAGTTTTCCTTCGGGGGAGCAGTCTATTTATAATAGGAGATGTGGCTTTGCACATAGCTATCCTTCGAGGGAGTAGTCTATGTATAACTTAGAGGTCTAGATGTCCATTTGGCATGAAGCATCTAGTTTTGTAGGAAGTTTGACTCAAGAATATCCCATAAGTGTATAATTGAGAACATGTTATTTTGATACTTTTAAGTCATGGACCAGACTAAAAAAAAAAAAAAGGAAGGCATCTTTGAGAGGAGGTGATGACCAAACCACGTGAGCTTGATTCTATTTTGAGATGCATGAAACAAAGTGTATGAGGTGATAAATGAGCTCAAGGGACGAGCGCAAGGTAGATAAGAAGTGATATAACACTAAATTCAATAGTAGAATGGCCGAAGATGCAAGGCATTAAGGGGTTAGGGCTCGAGGTTTACCATTGAGGCGAAGCTAAAAGCGGTAAGTTCCGATCCGTAAGTATGAGTGATAATGTAAGGCCCAATCCAATTAGGAGTAAATTTTCCACGTTTGCTCTTTTCTAGTTTGGTTACATGCTGATTCTCTTTGAGGACAAGATCACCAACCTTGAAGGTACACTCATGAAGTCACTTATCATAAGCACGCTTGATGTGATTTTGATAGATTTGAAGGTGGTCAAGAGCCGTAAGATGACGCTCAAGAAGCTCCAATTGGGCTAACCGCTCTTGGTGGAAATCATCATTGGTGAGAATATCCTGGAGAGATATTCTTAGGGGGTATTTGTATTTCGAGAGGCAAGACAGCCTCGGTACCATATACCAAAGAAAATGGTGTGGCATTAGTGGAGGTACGAATGCTGGTACGATAAGCCCAAAGGGCAAAGGGGATGTGATCGGGAGACAATTTTTTGAATTGTTGCGACTTTCATGAGAATTTTGGTCAGGGTTTTGTTAGAAGATTCAGCTTGACCATTTTCTTGTGGATAGTAAGGTGATGAGAAGCTAAGTTTGATACCAAAGTTTTCACAAAGGTCTTGTAATAACTTGTTTTTGAAAGATTTTCCATTATTTGTTATCAGGCGATGAGGAACACCAAAACGACAGATAATGTGATGGTTAATGAATTCTACAATTTTTTATTTTTTTGTTGAAATGAGTGGAATGGCCTCCACCCATTTAGTGTAATATTCGGTTGCTGTGATTATCCAACGGTGACGTTGCAAAGAGGGCGGGTGAATCTCACCAATAAGGTCTAAACCCCATTGTGAGAAAGGTCAAAGATCTCGTGCGACCTGTAGCGGATGGCTAGGAGTATGTTGAAGGTTGGCATGTTGTTGACACATAACACAACGCTTAACATATTCGTAGTAGTCGTTATTAAGAGTAGGCCAATGTGACCTAGGCGAAGGATCCGTTTGGCCACGGCGAAGGCCACTGAAATGTCCATCACAAATACCGCCATGGACTTGTTGGATGGTATAGGTAACCTCGCGTCGGTTAGACATCGAAGGAGGAGGCCATCAAAGCCACATTTATAGAGGAGTCCCCCATGATGACATAACGAGAAACACTTTTAAGAAAAGCACGTTTGCCGTTACTAGTAAGGTCAGGTGGGAGAACAGAGGTTGTAAGGTAGTCATGAAATTGGTGATACCAAGTATCCTGTGAAGTCACAGACACATTATTTATCATACAAACATCCTGGAATTTGAGTAAGATGGGGCAAAGAGTTGTTGGACCAAGACAAATATGTCGTCGGTTGGTCAGGTGAGGCAGAATTTGTGAGGCTAAGCAAGCCATAGTATCCGTAAATTTATTAGTAGAGCGGGGAATGGTTTGGATAGAATAATGAGTAAATAAGGTCAAAAGTGAATCCACGTAATGTTTGTACTTTTGAATTTCCTCATTTTTACATTGGTAGATGCCCATAACTTGATTGACAACCAGTTGAGAGTCACCGAAAATGTTAATAGATTTTACACCTAAGTGTAACGCAACCTGGAGACCCAAAACAAGGGCCTCATATTCCGTTGTATTATTAGTGCAGGGGAAATCAAGCCAGAATGAAAGAGGCATAGGTTCAGCATCAAGAGGAATGAGAACAACGCCGGCCCCTCCGCCGCGCTGGCATTTGGATCCATCGAAGAAGAGGGTCATTGAGATATGACTCATCACTGAGTGAAAGAGTGGCAATGAGTTCGTCAGGGAAAGTAAAATTAGTAAACTACTCCCCATGTAAAGGGGCTTCCGAGAGTTGATCTGTGATAGTTTGTCCTTTGATTGATTTCTCGCGTACAAACTCAAGGTCGAGGTCGAGAGAGCATAATCCATCGAGCGATGTGTTGGTTTAGATGAGGTTTAGCATACATATAATGAATGGGGTCGCGTTGGTGATGACAAAATTTTTGTGATTCGGGAGGTAGTGTCGATTTTGGTGGCCACGAATGATAGGGCTAGGCACAACTTTTCTACATGTGTATACCTAGTCTCGTAATCCACCGAGTATGACTTATGTAATAAACAGCTTGTGCTCGATGCTCGGAGTCATGATGTGCGAGCATGGCTCTACAACATGGTCGGTGGCGGAAAGGTAAAGGTAGAAAGGGCGATCGTCCGAGGTGGGATAAGCACAGGTGGTCAGAAGAGATAGGCTTTAAGAGCCTCAAAGGCTTGGTGGCACTCTTCGCTCCATTGAAAGACAATGTCCTTTTTAAGGAGATGATGGAAAGGTTGACATCGATCCGAGAGTTGTGAGATGAAACGCCGGATAGATTAGAGTTTGCCCTATAAACTACGCAATTGTTTGAGGTTAGTGGGTGGGGCCATTTCTAGGATAGCTTTGACCTTAGCTGGATCGACCTCGATGCCACACAGAGAGACAATAAAACCAAGGAGTTTTCCCGAAAGGACACCAAAGACACATTTCTTTGGTTGACGAATACTGATATTATAAGCAAGGTGATCGAAAATAATGGTTAAAACATCGATATGTTCACTGTGATGTTTAGATTTTCCAAGAAGATCATTGACATAATCCTCAAGGATAGTGTGCATAATGTCATGAAAAATGTAAGTCATAGCCCGCTAATAGGTCGCACCAAAGCATTCTTAAGGCTGAATGGCATGACATGATAGCGAAGGTTTCCCAAGGAGTTACGAAAGCGGTTTTATGTTGATCGGTCGGGGCTACCAAAATTTGATTGTATCCCGAGAAGCCATCCATGAGGAAAGCATCTCATGGCTCGCAGTGAGATCAACAAGTTGATTAATACTTGGGAGGGGGAAGTCATCCTTTGGGTAAGTGAGGTTTAGGTCCTAGAAATCCGTACATATCCGAAGTCCCCCGTTGCTTTAAGTAACAGTACGATGTTAGAAATCCATTGAGGATAATCAATATGTAAGATGAAGGAAACAGAAAGGATTCGTTGAAGCTTCTCTTTGACCAAGAGGGTAATGCATGGATGCATTTTTCTCAATTTCTATTTAACTGGTTTGGAATCAGGTTTCAGGGTAATGTTATGGACAGCAATGTCAGGATCAATTCCTGGCATGTCGGTGTAGGACAAGCGAAAGCTTGGTTGCGAGCACTGAGGAAGGTAGTGAAGGCAATTTTTCTAATGCGTTAAGAGATTGTCTTATCTTCACAATGTGAGGATCGTCCTCTGTGTGGATGTTGATTTCTATAGTCGATTCATTCAACATGGTTTGAGTTTTAGATGGTAAGGCTCGCTGAATATAAGAGTCGTCCGCGCCTGTAAGTGAGGATGGAGTCGTCATCTTGGCACTCAACAACATTAATTCAAGGTGAGTCCTCTTCGATCATGTCCGGATACGAAGGGGAAGAGAATATGGGTCCTCATTATCGTGTTGATAAGTGAGAGGACCCAGAAGATAGTGTTTATGAAAAAAAAAAAAAAGTTAGGAGGGATGGATTTGGTCTATCGACTCTGTGGATGATGATGGAAAAATGGGTGATGATGGTTTGGAAGGGGTGATGTCATCATCTTCCGGATACAACCGACACAAAAGGTTTCTTTGGTGTAGGTGGTTCGAGAGAATCCAAGACCACGACAATCTTTGTGTTTGCGTGTAGTCACGGGAATGATTGTATGTCGGCCTTGTTCATAAAGACCAAAACCAAAACCTTTCCAAGCACGGCAGCATCAAGAAGGTGGGGCGAAGCGGCGATTAGTTAGATATTGAAAATCAGATTGGAAGGGAACCACACCAAGGGGAGGTTCGGGGTGATAGAGGATGTATCAACACCCCCATATGTTAGGTTAGTGCGACAATTAGGTGGTCCATAGGAGATTGCTTCCCCCACATGACGGTCGTAGGTAGGATGCGCATGTAACTGTCCGTACTCCTGTGGGGTATGGAAAGTGCTAACGTTATATAGGTGATACTCCCCCAGCGTAAGGTGTTGAAAAACATCTACTAAGAGATCGCGTCGGGATGTTGTCCGCAAGGAAGGAAGCGGTATTTGCGGCGCGGTTTCATTGGTTGAAGGTGTAGGTGCGGTTGAGGTGGATGGTTGAGGTGCGGTTGAAATAGATGGTTGGGTTGGATGAATGGGTGTCTTGACTAGTACAAGCACATCATTAGGACGATATAACATATTGCAGGTTTTGAAGGGGGGAGGGTCAGCTTTTACGGTGTAGGACTTCCCCTCATACTCAAATTTTATGCATCTATGTAAGGTAGAGAGAATGCATCCCATAACCCGGATCCAAGGGCGGCCTAACAACATGTTGTATTGGAATTCTCCCTCAAGGACATAGAAGAGTTCAGGTAAATTACGTGGCCCTACATGAATGTTAAGGATCACGGTGCCTAAGGTAGAAGTAATAGCATCATTGAATGAATGCAACATGGTGGGGTTGGCACACATGCAGCTGGAAGGGATATTCATTTGTTGGAAGGCTTTGGAAGAGATGATGTTTAAGCTAGCACCCCCGTCGATCATAACACGACGTACTCGGATGTCCCGACGTAAGCCGAGATGAAAAGAGCGGGGTCAGGATCTTCTACACCAAAGTCGACAATTTCGTCTTCGGAGAAACTGACAGTAGCGGCTTGCTGTACAGGGACGGAAGTGGTAGTTTGTTTGGTGAGAGAAGCAATGTGGTTGGGTGTTAAAATGGAGGCAACGGGAAAGGTTTCGTTAGGTAAGACCTCTATCCCTTGAAGGATTTCAATGAGAGCTTGTCGATGAGATTCAGAGGTTTGAATGAGATCATACAGTGTCATTTTTATAGGTGATTGGTGAAGCTGTTTGATTATGGTATGGTGGACCACTCCATCAGAGACGGGGTAGGTAGGTCCATGAATAACCACTTTAGGTAGTGGTGTGATTGGGATGGTGGACGGAGAAAGAGAGGCCGCAGGTGTGCTTTCTTTAGCTTTCCCATTATTTTTCTGACCTCGAGTAGCAATGTTAATCATGTTGATCTCATGGATACGAGAGGAGGAAGATGGTTGGGATAAGTCATTGTCTTCGAGAGGTGGGGTTGCAATAATGATAGATTTTGGCGAGGCGGGGATAGGTGGTATAGGAGAAGGAATCGAAGCTAGGAGCTTCTCTTTCCATAAATTGTCTTTCTTAGGTTGTCTATCCGAGATAGGTGATTGGTGAAGGATGGCTTTCAAAGCTTTGCATCCTTCTACATTGTGTCCTGGTGTGTGATGGTAAGCACAGATTTTAGACTCATCGTAACCTATAGGTCGAGGCTTAGATGGATCATAGGGTCTAAGTGGGGGTAGGGAAATGGTCGCATTCTCCACCAACATATCAAGGATCTTGGCATAAGATCCTTTGAGCGGGTCAAAGTCAGAGGAAGATGAGGCTATTGATTGGGTGGGTTTTGGTAATGTTTGGGTATGGTTGGTTCATACGGGTGGTGGCTTAGACAAGGGGTTTTGATAATTGGATTTAACTAAACGTGGCTTCTTCGGCGCAGAAGTTATGTTTAGCTGGTCAGATGACGTGGTAGCAGAAAACAACCACGGAGAAAGAGGAGTGACAGCAAACAAATCCTTTGATGATGGAGTTTGTTTAGGGTTGATAGGTGGACAGGATACTTGGGGTGACGGTGTTGATACACCCATGGATCTCTGTATGGGTGTAGAAGGTGTAGGTCGTTTTAAAGAAAACGCAGGAGGTATGATGTATTGAGGCAAGGTGGAGGGATGAGGTCCCAATATAGAAGGTAGGTGTGATGGTGATGGTTTTAGTTGTGACAGAGGCATATCTGGAGTTGAGGAGATTGGAGTCTTTTCCTAGGTGGATTGGACGGCTTTATTTTTGGATAAATCTAACCATTTAGGTGGGTGTGTCAGTGGGTATTGGTGACGTCCCAAGCATAGGGGAAGGTTTGGTTAGGTTAATAGAGGTGGATGAGGTTTTGGGAGAGATGAGGGGGTGAAAATGAGGACATAGGCATTTTGAGCTTTTATAAACACCTCGGGTATATGGTAGAGATGTTCGAATCGGTCATTTGCATTTGAGTAGAGCATGGTGTACTCAAACGCTCCCATGGACTCATCTATCTTCTCGAGGAGTGAAAATCCTCACGTGTGAATAGGAAATTTTGTATGGAAGAGAGGTGGGTTGTGATTCCGGTCCACTTTGTGGGTGCGATACAGGGGATAAATGAGGCACTATATCAATGGGTGTTAAGATGTTAACCGATCATTTGAAAAGATTTAGGCGATGAAGAACTAATAGGTAGGAGGGCATGTTTGAGAGGATCCGTCATGATTAAATAATTTGGTGATGTTGGTTTGAGGGTTTCTCGCCTAAGGATGACAGAAAAATTGCATGAGCCTTCCTCTTGTACGGCAAGAGTGGTAGAAGGAAATGTTTGGGAAATAGATAAGTTAGATAACATCGCTCACAGTCTTGCTTGCAAAATGTGGTGTAAGAAGACTCATTTGTGAGAAGAGAACTCTGGGCGGTTAATTCCTTTATGGGTAAAGGAATGGCAAGATTATCGCTTTGTCTTGATGGGGGTGAAAGATGGTTCGAGATCCTTGCATTAGTGAAGAGGCTCGATTCAGAATTTCCTCAATAAGAGCTTTTGGTTGGGAGTCGAAGACCGCATGGATTTCATGAACACTCTCCTCGGCTAAGATATCTTGGTTTATGTTACTGTTAGATGAGTGGTTTGGGAATGGTTTGTTGAAGATTTTCAAATTTCGGTTGGTAGGGGCATTAGGATTATCGAGGGTTATATCCCCTGCATCAACCATTTCCTGCACTATGTTTTTCAACATCTTGCAGTTTTCGTGACTGTGTCCCTTCACACGGTGGAAGTTACAAAAGTCATTTTCTTTGTACCAAGAAGGTATAGCGTGGGTGGAATCAAACCCGGAGTGAGGTTTAACAGGAGGTAAGGTGATAGCTCCCGCTTTGAGCAATTTTTCCAATATCACACCATAAGTTTCTCCCGAGGGAGTGTAATTAATGGGCTCAGCTTTATACTTATAGGTGGTTTTTGGCGGGGTATTAGATGGTGCTTGGGATTTGACCATCACCGTGTGTACAGCTCCTTTTGATTTTGAAGCATTCGATGCGTGAGAATTGGTGGTGTTGGGTTTGTTGGTGGAGTCTTGGGTTCAGAAATTAGGGTTTTTGTTGCGCAACCACAATTTCTCGTCCTCTAAGGCTCGAATCTCTAGTTTTCGAGCCATAGTAAAGGCCTCATCAAAGGTGTGAAAAGTTTGAATTTGGAGGGTAGGAGAAATGTGCTTAGCACAGGCCTGCGTAAAGAGTTCGATAAGTTCGGCCTGAGGCAAGGCATAAGTAAGTTGGTTGATAAGGCCCTACCATCATCCAATGAAATCTATGATAGATTCATCTTCAAATTGTCGGATGGCATAGAGGTCGGTGATAGATACTTTCTTGGCAATGTTAATGGAGAAATGATCCAAGAAAGATTGGGCTAATGGTTAAAAGAGAAGATTGAGTCTTGGGTTAAAGCTTTGTACCACTCAAGGCGGGTCCGATAAGGACATGGGAAAGGTGCGGAGTAGTAAGGCATCATCATGAGCAATCGATAGCTTGGCATGTCTAAATGATCGCAAGTGTTGTTGAGATCCTCCTTACTATTAAAATGAGTAAATTTTGGTAATTCCCATTGAGGAGGATATGAATGAAGGGGGAGAAGGATGAATAGGCTCCCAACAAACTTGCTCGTATGTCAGGTGCTACGGCTTCCTAAAGCAAGCCTCTAGATTTTGCATCTTGTCTATCATTTGTTTGATTAAATTAGTGGTTGGATGAGATGATGGTGCGGTTGTCGTAGAAACGAAGGAGTATTGGGCCAAGGGCCACCATTAGACAATGGTGGGGTTAAATGTTGATAAGGTATTGAGGACGAATATGTTGAGGCGATCGAATAAGGATGTCCTATATAAGATGTTGAAGCCACTTAGGATAAGTGTGGGGAAATGAAAAGGTGGGCGGAGCTTGAGAAGGAAAGCTCGTGTGGATAGGTGGCAAAGAGCAAGTTATGAAAGGGGCATTCTCGAGAGAGAGACAAGGTAGGAGGAGCTAGTGGTAATGATATGTGGGGCCCTGTGTTAACCAAAGGAAAGCCAATCTATACCGTATGGACCCCCCGGCCGCCGAGTTGGGAGACGGGGCTAAGGATGAAGAAGGCAAGGCGGAGTTATCAGGTGGGGAAGGAGCTAAGTGAGCAGCTATACTAATAGGCATACCAACAAGGAGTTGACCATCGGGTGTACGGTCAGGGGCATGAGACAAATAGTACTGTACAGTGCTAGGATTAGCGTCCAAAATTTTCGTAAATTCCTTATCTCCTACAGGGATTTTGGGAACCTCACTGGTGTCCGTAGGATTCCCCATAGGATGTGAAGGGGGTGATTCAGGAAAAGGCACGGAGCAGGCATGTGAAACCATGGCTGCAGCTTGTTTCGAGTGATAACAACCATGGACAAGGGTACACAAGTAGGGATGTAATCTATCAGGAACAAAAGCAGCAACAAAATGTTGGAATTGGTAGGTTGCTAGTTTTGGGAATCATGAAAGACGAAGAACCGATGTCGATCGATGCAGAGGCGGCGTCGGTAAGTTAACCGATGTCGGTATAATAGGACCGGTGTAAGAAGCTGTAAGAAGTTGCTGATTTAGGATTAACAAGGCTTAGTATACCTACCAAACTGCATTCAAGTGATCAGTAAAAAAGCTTGATGTATGACAGAGAAACAGAACTAAAAACAAGCAAGATGCACAAACAAATCAAGAGACTAACCCTAGGATTAGTTTTAATTATTGTGGGCTTATGCCTTAGACGCAAGATGATGTCAATCCTAAACAAAAGACCTAGGGAAATGTCAAGTTTTTTTGGCTTATAAGGTTACCTCAATCGGGCGGAGGAATACCGTGAAAAAGGGGGATGTTTGAGCTGTTGTGTTAATTATGATGTGATTTGGTATGTGTTGTGCAGTGAAAGTAAGATTAATTTCTTGTCAATACCGTGGATATCACCCCCACGTGTATGACCTGTTACTTAATCTACGTTCACTAGAATTGAAAATAGCAAGCAAGAATGTGATGCACGTGTTTTAAACCCAAATCGAAAATGATATTCGATGAAGCAAAGAAGATGACTTTCACTAATGCAAAGATGTGAAAGCAAGACAAATTCTTTTACCAAAATAACAAAATATCTTGTGAATATTTTAGAAGAAGAAAATAGCAAGTGTGCTCCCTATATGAAAGCAAGCAAGAAATAAAGAAACCCAAAATGTGTCCTAGCGGGCGTGCCAAAATGTTTCGCATACGCAGAATGTGTTTCCATTCTAAGAATAGAGTTGCTTCTATCCTTTCATTCTCTTGAGAAACAGATAAGGGTTAGGGCTAGGAGGAATACCTGTTGAATGTTGAGAGGGTGTGCGCGTACGTAGAGAGAGAGATCAGATCGATTGCGAAGAACTCCTTTTTGTCTAGGAAGGACTACCTACAAGACCACCAGATTTTAGTTAGACAATAAATGAGGGAACTACCTTGGGCCCAGGAAATATTAGACTTCCTTTCGAAGGTGGTCAGTTCCCCTTTTAATACGAATTAACACAAATGATAATAAAGAAGCTATTGCAAAATCACGATTTAGGTACCTCGTTACAAAGCAATAGGGACTAAACTACCAATAATAAAACGTCACGTTGTTTGTTTGGTCAATGGTTGTTGATACGTTCAGCTCGAGTTACAGGGATAAACCAAACTGGATCTGAGGTTGTTAGGAGACAAATAGGTGAGAGGAAGGTTTTGGGTATAAGTCACAGTGACCGATGCCGGTCACTGAATAACCAACCGCGGTTAGAGAACCACTGCTGGTAGGGGATAACTGACACCGGTAGAGTTCAGTAATCTAGGCACTTCTGGATAGAGGTTGGTTGCAGGGTGATTGTGGGGTTTTTAAGACTGGTGGATGGCTGAGGGGAATAGTGAGATGACGGGGAAGACTCAGAGAGTGATAAGACTGTCTTCTGGGCAATACAAGGCTGTATGGATGAAGGTTAAGTGCAGGGTGCTGGCAGGTGGTAGATCTAGGAGTGAGCTTATAATTACTATCAATCAAAAGACTCAGGAAATGGTGCTTAGAAACATACAAGACACTACTTACTCGTTCTTGATGAAGATTCAAGTCCAAGGAATGTGGTAGTGACAGTAAGGCTCAGTTGGGATGATCTGGTATTGGAAAACAAGCTGATGAAGCTATCCTCAGTCTTTTCCAATGCTTGAATGGGGGTGACAGCAATCCAGTGGCTCAGTTGCAGTCTTCGGCTCGATGCTCTTCTCTTTTCTTCACTCATCTCTCGCTCTGCCAGTGAATTTCGGATCCTTCAAATGAATTCCGAGATCCTTTGTTTTTGGTTGGGAGGTCATTTACTGAGGAACCAATGGCGGTTATGTAAGAATCGACGGTGGTCGAGTAGGAACCGATGTCGGTTAAGTCAAAGTGGGCTATTTTTAGTAAAATAGCCAATTTTCCCTCCTTTTCTCCGAGGGATTAGTTGTGGGCTTGGTCAAGTCATTATTAGGTTGGTTTTGGTGCGGGTGAGGAGTAATTAGTCATGGGTGTGGATGTAGACCAAGTTATAGGTCTTAATTAGGTTAGTTTAGGGTTAGGGCTAGGTCATGATGAGGTGGCAAAATGAGGTGGCAGGTTTGGAGATGTGGATTTATTAATTATAAGGTATTTAATAAATAATTGTGCAAGGTTTAGGTGGTGAGGTTAGGTTGCGAAATGAGATGCGGGGCACAGGGTGTCGTAAGACATAAATTTGGTGTCTACACACATCTGAGTGTACAAGCTCCAATTTTTGTTCCTTCTTAGTTTACCCAACTTTGAGAAATATCACTCTCTTTTTCTTTCCAAAGATACAATGCTCACGTAAATCAAAATCTAAATCTTTCAAATCGATAACTTACCCTTAGCCTTTAAGATATGCATTCATTTTTGACTCATATGACCCAACCGGTTATGCCACATGCATGCATCTAAATCAAGTAGATAATGCAAAAAAAAGGAATCAATAATATAGGTAGATAAATATAATGTTCCTACCTTCTTACCTCTCACACAACAAAATCACCCTTGGTGACTTTCCAAGAGTCTCCTATAAAAGTAACCATACAACTGAGATTCACCTTGTTACCCTAAAGAAATAAGATTCCTCCTAAGACTTGGCACATGCCTCACATCTTTTAATACCCATGTATTTCCATCCTATAATTTTAGATTAACTTCCCTTTACCAAGTAATACTACAAGGTTCCTCATCACCAAATAAACATGCCCAAAATTTCCCTAGACATAATTTCGAAATAACCCTTATTAGGAGTTACATGGAAAGAAGCTCCTGAATTTAAAACCCATGATTCAATTCTAATATCTAAAGAAAGAATAAGAGAATCTTGCATTACCTCTAATGCAGTAAGATTTTTTTCTTTACCTTTATCTGGTTGTTGGTTCTCTTTGTCCTTTTACCACCAATATTTCTTTGCATGTCCTTTCTTTCCACATTTCCAACAAGTAATTCCCTTACTTATGGATTTAGATCTACTATCCCTTAACTTTGATTTCCCATTAATCTTACTCTTGGATCTCTCCTTCTGCCTACCCCTACTTTCTACATTCAAAGAATTTCCAGATGATGATTCCTCTGTACTCTTCCTACGAATTTATTTATTTAAGATTATACTAACCACATCATCAAACTTAAAAATATTATTAGCAGATGTTGTATTACTAACAACCATTACCAAGTTGTCCCAACTATTAGGAAAATAAAATAAGAATAAAAGTTCTTTTAATTCATCATCAAATGGTATAAGAATCTGATTTTAACTAATTTACAATATATCGGAAATCATTCAAATGACTAGAAGCATATCCACTGTTTTGATCCTTTTTACATACAATCGGAGATTGAAATAGATAAGGGTGTAGAAGGATTACATGTTATTTGGTTGATGGGTGGAATGCACACGTGTTGACTTCTAATCTCGGTCGATCATGTGAACTCCTTTTTGGCTAGGAAGGACTACCCTGAAATAAGAAAACAAGACCACAAGAGAGAGTTAAACAAGATATGTAGTGGACTGCCTAGCGTATGCTAGATCTAGGAAGTGTGGTACTCCCTAGAGGGCTGTCAATCCACTATTTTATAAATCAATATTAAATGACAAAAGCATGTAAATAAATGGAATCTAGTGCTAGCATTCTAATTTGGGTGCCTTAGGTTACTATCAGCGTCGATTCAATTAAATACTAAAATAATGTAGGTAAAAGGTATTTGGGTTGGGTCCTAGGTAGGTTAGGTAGTCTACAGGTCACAAACAAGGTCTAGTTGGGGTTGGGTAGGGTATTTTAGGTGGTTTGGGTGAAGAGGTAGGTCATGGGTCTGCTCTGTGTCAGTGGACACAGATACCGATGCCGGTTGAGGGTAGACCGATGCGGTTAAGGTTGACCGTATCGGTCACTGTAGAAGTGACAAAAGTCTAGGCGGTTGGTGTTTGGGTCCCACTCTGTCTCAAAACAGAGTGTTGAGAGAGTATGGGTGAGTGTTAGGTGAATGGTGGGTTTAGGTCAGAGTTGTGAGGTCTCTGGAGGTGGTTTTGGGTGTGTTTAGGTAGAGGTTGGTGAGTTGGTAGATGGCAAGGTGACCGATGGTGGTTAGGGTAGACCGACCATGGTTAAGGTTAACCGGTGACGGTCACTGGTATTGGGTTAGAGTTTGGAGATGGGGATTAGGGCCTTCTATGACTAGCCAAAGGGTTGATAGGGGAAGAATAGGATGAAGAGGGTCTTGGGTGTAGGTGTGGGCTGAATAGGTGAGATTGGAATGGTAGGAGGGTAGTTTAACTTGCTAAGAGTGAAATAGGGAAGCAAAGTACCAAAACACAAGTGCAAGATAGAGGTATCCACTTACCCAGTATGATATGCGTAGAAGAGTGGGAAGCTGATGGAGAACAGTGATGAATGTCGATGAAGGTTGGTAGGTTGGTTGGAGAGATCTTTCCTGAGCTCTGTCTGGTTTAGGTTTCTCCAATGGATGTTCTCACAAATATTTATTATGAATGCTTCCACCAATGGTCTTAATTGGGAGTTCAAGGCACCTTTGTTGTGTTCCAAGCGATTGCCAACAATCATGCGAACACCCAAAATGACCAACCATGAAAATGCGAACCAATCCAAAATGACCAACTCTTTGGAAAGAGTGGGACTATTTATTTGTAGGTGACCGACGCCTTGAGTCCACCCGACCGACATCGGTCAAACTATAACCGACACCGGTTATGTTGGGGGATTTGTTTTTTGAAAATTGGGAATATGCCTTCCCACATGATTTTTAGAGTGACAGCACATGCGTCCTCTCCGCCCTAAGAATGGGTAATAGGATAGAAAGAGGTCCTATGAGTGGAGTGGACCATATTAGGGTTTTCTAGAAGGGTATGGGCTAAGTATGGGCAAGGTATGGGCAAGGTGGGGAGTGGAATGGTGAGGTGGAGGGGCAAGTGGGGTAGTGGAAGAGTGAGGTGGTTGGGTGAGGTGGCCGGTCCAGTGGCATGGTGAGGTGGCTTGATGAGTGGGTAAAGGGGGAATTTAATTAATTGATGTTAATTAAATCCTTGGGTGTGTGAATGAGGGTCATTGTGATGTGCGAAAGGGGTTGTGAGTGACCGAATTAGGGTTAAATCGATCACCCATGTAGAATGTGGTTATTAGGTTATTTTGGAGGAAGATGATGAAAGGTGATGTGTTTTTGGTGTCTACATTTTGCCCCTTTTTGTTGGGCATCCCAGTAGTGGTAGGCAGTGTGACAAAAACAAAGGTTAGTTTTTTTACCTCATGTGAATGTAGGGTGAGAAGGTAGATGTTGGGCATCCCAAATATGGGTATGAGTGATCCCCACCTTAAATTGGGTGCTGACAATGAATAATAGAGGGATTCGGTGGGTGGTTTGACAAAGTACATTGAGAGGTGTGAAAGAGATGAGGTGCATGGGTATGGTGATGACGAAAGGTAAGGTAGGTGAGTAGGTAGAGCATTCAAACATATGCACACATTATAAAATGTAATGAGGTACAAGGGTTTCTCAACATAATAAAGTTACGTTAGCTAAGGTCACAAGGGTCATCCAAACATGGGTTATTGAGGTCCGGTATCCGGGTAAGGATACGGTCTGGGCACTCAATGAGGTAAGATGTAGGAATGCATAGGGTGGTTCCAGTACATCCAAAAGGTCAAGGTTTGTTTGGACAAGGGTCACGGCCATAGGTAAGGTAAGGTCATAAGGCTAAGAAAAATAGGTACCGTCATCACAAGATGTAACAAGTGAGGACATGAGAATATCCACATAATCAATGGTGGGGTAGGTAGGCATAGGTAGGTAGGTGTGGGTGGGTAGGTAGGTGTGGGTAGGGTAGTGTCAATCAAGTGTATGCACACACAAAGATTGTGACACGGTACCATGGTGAAGAGCTTTCAAACTCTACATCATCTAAGGTCGATCGGGTTATCAAACATGGGTTGTTAAGGTCTGGTATCCATGGTAAAGGATACGGTTTGGGCACTTAATGAGGTAAGATACAAGAACATGTAGGGTGGTTCGACATATCAAAAGGTCAAGGTTTGCTTGGGTAAAGGTCACGGCCGAAAGCAAGGTAAGGTTAGTAGGCTAACAATGTGGTAACTACCTTGTAAGGTAGGGTGAATTTGTAAGGTCGATGGTCACCCCAAGGGGGGGTGTGGGTAAAATGGTGAGGTCAAGGGTCGGTTGGGCAGCGAGGTGAGGTGAAAAAGGATGTGGGTAAGTGATGGGGTGAAAATGGTGGTAACATGGTGGTCAAAGGTAACCGATGTCGATCAAGGTTAACCGATGGCGATATAGGGAAACCGACCATGATAAGGTAGGGCACATGACCGATGACAAGTAAGGTCAACCGACATCGGTTAGGTCGGGGTTGTTATAAAAAAGAAAAATTCAACGTTTTTGGAATCATTTATCCCATGCAAAATAGAAGAAAACGACATGAGAGAGAAGAAAAGTTACAAAGTGTCCGGACGGAATGGAGATCTAAGTTGGCAAGCCAAATAGTGGGTGATTGGCGATTCTTAGGCATGTCCATGAGATTGGATTGAGTGATTTTGTTGGTTGGAGGTAAGGTAATCGAATTGTGATGGTAGAGAACGAAGAGGAATCGGGTGGGCCACCTGCAGTACAATGACTGCGGACATGCCACCACGATGATAGTAGTGTGATGAGGTAAGAGTCAATCCATCTTCGTGTTTTGTGAGGTAGATTAGGTGAGAGGTCGGGTTTTGAAAAATCAAGTTTTGGGGGAAAAGGAATTTTGAAATGTGGGAGGGTAAATTGGGTAAAGTAGGAAAAGAGAGGGAGGTAGGTGGGTGAATGAGGGGTGGGACGGGGTTGAGGGTGAATTTAGGTAGGAATGGGTGGGTGGGAGAGTCAAGAAAGGTAGTTTTTTTTTGAAAAAGGAGGGTTTGGGTTGTCGCGGTTTTCGCCACGATAGTGACCAGATCATCGGTGGTTCACCAACGTCGGTGAGATATAACTAGTATCGGTCATAAAAACAGTGACCGATGTCAATTTAGGGGAGACCAAGGTCGGTTAGAGATAACTATTGATGGTCACATTTTGGGGAAAAAGGGGCCAAAAGTGCCCTAGGTCGGGTGGGTGAGATAGGTAGGGGTAAAAGAAGGTGTTTTGATGAAAAAGATAGCATGGGTGGGTGGTTGAAATAGGTATGGGTAAATGATAGTGTGTGATGTTGGGGGTTGGTGTTGGTTATGATGAAGGTAGTGTGGTTAAGTAGGTGTAGGTGAGGTGTTGAAGGTAATTGTGGGTATGATGAAGGTATATTAATGTGATGTTTGTGTTAGATGTAGGGGAGAGATCACTGCGAGATGTGAGACATGGGGGAGACAGATATGGAGAATGTCTAGCAAGATGATGCTTGATGTATGTCCCCTGATTTTGATGTAGTTGTTTTGATTTTTCATATATACCGGCTTGCGTTTCAAATAGAGTGAGGATGTATGAGATTTTTGTATTTTTTATCATATACCGACCTATGTGTCAAGATGGTGAGGTTGTATATGAGAGTTTTTGAGAGATACATTGTATTTGATATCAGTGTATATTGTATGGATACACAGATTTATATGATGAGATGGATGATTTGTTGATGATGTATTTGTGTTGATAGAATTTGATTGTGATGTATAGATGGATGGATGATAGGTGTGTTAGGCATGGTGGAGTCAGGTCATAGGCATGGTTGAGTCAGGTTATAGGCATGGTGGAGTCAGGTTATAGGCATGGTGGAGTCAGGTTATAGGCATGGTTGAGTCAAGTCGTAGGCGTGGTTAAGTTCGTTCCTCTAGTTTTTGATGTGATAAAAAAGAAATGAGGAATGTATGCATCTGTTTTAGTTTAATGCATGGTATGTGTGGTAACATGGATCATGTTGGTATGATCACAGGTAATGTATGATTGTGGTAAATGTGATGAAATGAATGTCGTAATCTTGTGTTAATTTCCACTTATTTGATGATAAATTGGAAACTAACTAGAGTAGAATGTGACTTGAATAGGTAGCCAATGGTGAGAAGTGGTCGATTGCGAATGAGAAGAGGTGAAGGAGGAAATGGCGATGGTCAAGCTAACCTCCAAGGGCCCCATGCCCTCAAAGTGCTGCCTACATAGCCCCGGCAAAAAGGGGCCTCAGACCGATGTAGTTCTCCCTTAAGCTAGGGAGGAAATGAAAAGGTGTCGAGAAGGGTTGGTCGGGTTGATAGAGGTTGTGTTCATGGGTACATAGGTAAGGGTAAATGGGTACGGGTCAAGGGTATGGTGGAGGAGGTACGGGTCATGGGTATGGGTAGGTGCGGTGAATGGTCATGGGTAGACAAGTAGGGTAAAAGGTGTGGGTGAGTGGGTACGGGTCACGGGTATGGGTAGATAGGGAGGGTCAATGGGTATGGGTAGATAGGTAAGGTGAATGGGTATGGGTAGATAGGTAGGGTCAATGGGTACGGGTAGATAGGTAGGGTCAATGGGTATGGGTAGATAGATAAGGTGAGTGGGTATGGGTAGATAGGTGATTTGTGTGGGCAAGCCAAAATCTTGGTTTGGTTTGAAGAAGGTCAATAGTTTGAAAAGTGGGAACTAGAATAGGGTTGATGATGTGGCCGAATTGGGAAGGACCATCGATGCGCAGACCAAGGGTAGGTGTGTTGAACCTCAAGCCCCTAAAATACCTTGTAGGTTGGATGGTTCCAAAAGTGAAGCAATGTGTAGGATCACGATAGATCATATTCGTGACATCATCCCGTGATGGGCGGCAACAGTAGGATAATGTGGGGAGATGGTGATATGGTGAATGGTTGGAAATGTGAAGGGGAATAAAACACCTCATGTACAAGATGGGTGATATCCTAGATAGGTGAGTCCATGGCCAAAAGGGTGTGTTATGTTTGTAGAATAGACTGATCAATGTGAGAAGTCTATGTGGGATGATTAAATAATATCCTTGAGGTCTTCATGAAGTCGATTGATGCATAAAGCTTTGAAATGGGCCTAGTCAGTTTTTTTAGTTTCTTTTTACCGACTAGGTAGAGTATGGCTAGCATGGTATAGTTGTCCTTCAAGGGAGCAATCTATTTTATGGTGACTAGATACAAATGGAAGATATCCTTTTAATGGATTCATCTTTAGGTTTGGAATTTTCACTCAAGGAGGGTGATCCCATTTTTTATTGGTGAATTTGATTTTACCAAATTAAGCCATGGACAAGACTATAGAGGAATATGAACGGCCTAATGTAAAAGGTGGAGTGATGGTGGAGGTATAGTTGCGGTTGTTTGTGAAGGGTACATGGGAGGGTATATGACCATGGGATTTTATCCTTGAGGGAACGAAAAGTATCCATGAGAATCATGCCATGAGTAGAGCCATGGTACTCATATTGAAGATGAGGTTGAAAAAGTGATGGAGAGTCACATGATTCTTGTTTAATCGTAGGTACGGGAGGTGGTGATAAGATTGAGTGCTCACGGAACGAACCGGGAATAGTCAATAGGTGATAAAGCACTTGGTTCAACAGTAGAATGGGCAAAGATGCAACATATTAAGGGGCTCGAGTTTAGGTTTACCATCAAGTTAATATAAACGATAAGCACCCGATCCATAGGTATGGGTAACAATATAGGGTCCAAGCCAATTTGGAGCAAATTTACCCCATAGATGTTTCTCAGCTTTGGTGACATGTTGATTCTCCTTCAAGAATAGATCTCTAACTTGGAAGGCTCGAGGGTGGACATGCTTGTCATAAGTGCATTTGATACGTTTTGGTATATTTGGAGGTGATCTAAAGCATGTAGATGTCGTTCGTCTAACTCTGGTTGTGTCAAATGATCTTGGCGAAAGTTGTCATTGGTGAGCATGTCTTTGAGTGATATGCAGAGAGATGGGATTTGTACTTCAAGAGGCAAAATGGCCTCAGTATCATAGACCAGAGAGAAAGGTGTAGCAGTCAGTCGATGTGTGAATACTAGTGCGGTATGCCCATAGGGAAAAAGGAATGTGCGTATGCCAATCCTTCCCAGTATCATTAACCACTTTCATGAGGATTTTGTTTAGGGTTTTGTTGGTGGATTTGGCTTGGCCGTTGGTTTGTGGGTAGTAAGGTGAAGAAAATGAGCTGGATACCAAAGGTATCACAGAGTTTCTGGAGGGTTTTATTTTTGAACTGTTTACCATTATCAGTGATAAGGCAATGAGGAACACCGAAGTGATAGATAATGTGATGGTTGATGAACTCAAAATCTTCTCGGCTTTGGTAGAGATGAGTGGAATGGCTTCTACCCATTTGGTATAGTATTTGGTAGTAGTTATGATCCATTGGTGGCATTGAGAAGAATGAGGGTTGATCTCACCGATGAGGTCAAGGCCCCATTGAGAAAAGGGCCAGAGGTCTCGTGCGACTTGTAAGGCATGACCAGGGGTATGATGAAGGTTCGAGTGTTGTTGACATTTCACACATCATTTGACGTAGTCACAACAATCATGGTTGAGGGTAGGCCAATAATAACCGAGGCATAAGATACATTGGAGACAGCCAAGCCATTGATGGTACCCCCACAAATGTCGTCGTGTATTTCTCTGATGGTATAGGGTATTTGAGCTAGTGAGGCATTGGAGAAGGATCCCATCGAAGCCACATTTATAGAGGAGACCTCCCATGATGACATACTGGGAGACTTTTTGGAGGAAGGCACATCGGCCATTATGGGTAAGATCCGGAGGAAGAATGGAAAGGGAGAGGTAGTTAGAGTATTGTTGGTACTAGAGGTCTGATGGGTTGGTGGTAGGGTTCTCAACGAGATTGACCACATGAGAGAGGTAGGAGGGTGATTGCAATCTCTGCACAATAAAAAGGATTTGTGAATCAGTAGGTGATGAGGGTATTTGTGAGGCAAGACAAGCCATGGTATCTGTGAACTTGTTCGTAGAGCGGGGAATGGTTTGTAGCTTATAGTGGGTGAACGTGGTTAACAAGAAGTCTACGTGGTGTTTGTACCATTGTAATTCCTCATTGCAACATTGGTATAGTCCATTGACCTAATTGAATACCAATTGAGAATCACCGAAGATATTAATGGATTTAACAACTAGGGTTTCGGTTGGTTTAGAGACCTAGTACGAGTGCTTTGTATTTGGTGATGTTGTTGGTATATTCAAAGTCAAGTTTGAATGAAAGGGGTATGGGTTAACTATCATGAAATGAGGATGATTCCAACTCCACCCCCACATTAACACTTAGATCCGTCAAAGAATAAGGTCATTTGATAGTGTAGAGACTCCTCGGTAGGTTCGTCAAGGAAAAGGGTAGCAATGGATTCATCACGAATTCAAATTTGTTGGGTTGGTGATCGAGAGTGGGGCATCTTCCGGTTTATCGGTGATAGCCGACCCTTGATTAACTAGAGTATTGTTGGTACCAGAGGTCTGATGGGTCGGTGGTAGGTTTCTCAACGAGATTGACCATGTGAGAGAGGTAGGAGGGTGATTGCAATCTCCGCACAACAACAAAGATTTGTGAATCGGTAGGTGATGAGGGTATTTGTGAGGCAAGACAAGCCATGGTATCTGCGAACTTGTTCGTAGAGCGGGGAATGGTTTGTAGTTTATAGTGGGTGAAGGTGGTTAGCAAGAGGTCTACATGGTGTTTGTACCATTGTAATTCCTCATTGTGACATTGGTAGAGTCTATTGACCTAATTTACTACCAATTGAGAATCACCGAAGATATTAATGGATTTAACATCTAAGGTTTGGGTAGTTTGGAGACCTAGTATGAGTGCTTTGTATTCACAATGTTGTTGGTACACTTAAAGTCGAGTTTGAAAGAAAGTGGGATGGGTTCACTATCATGCGGAATGAGGATGATTCTAGCGCCACCCCCACATTGACACTTAGATCCATCAAAGAATAAGGTCATTTGATAGTGTAGAGGCTCCTCAACAGGTTCATCAAGGAAAAGGGTAGTAATGGATTCATCAGGGAATTCAAAGTTGTTGGGTTGGTGGTCAGAGAGTGGGGCATCAACCAATTGATCAGTGATAGCCTAACCCTTGATTGATTTTTGGTGGAGGAAGGTGATATCCAGATCAGCGAGTAGCATGAGCCATCGTGAAATGCGTTGGTTTTGGAATGGTTTAGAGTACATGTAATGTAAGGGGTCAGTGTTGGTTATGACGAAGGTAGTGTGGTTAAGTAGGTAGTGGAAAAGTTTGGTGGCCACAAAGACTAAAGCAAGGCACAACTTTTCTATCGTGTGTATACCTAGTCTCATAATCCACAAGGGTATGGCTTATGTAATAGACCACCTGTTCCCTATGTTGGTCATCACGGTGAGTGAGCATGGCACCTAGGGAATGATCGGTGGTAGAAATGTAGAGGTAGAATGGTTGATCGTCTTTGGGAGGGGTAAGCACGGGAGGCTATAATAGGTATGATTTCAAGGCTTCAAAAGTGTTGTGACAGTCTATGTTCCAATGGAAGGTGATATCCTTTTTAAGGAGGTGGTGAAAGGGTTCAGTAACGATCTGATAATTGAGAAATGAAGCAACAAATAGATTACAATTTTCCCTGCAAACTACGAAGTTGGCAGAGGTTAGTGGGTGGAGGCATCTTGAGGATGGCCATGAATTTGTCCAGGTCAACTTCGATGCCTCGTAAGGAAACAATGAATCCCAATATTTTACCTACTAGGACAGCGAAGACGCACTTCTTAGGTTGAAGGTGTACGCAATATTGGATGAGATGATCAAAGATGATTTTGAGGATGGGTAAATGGTAGGCACGACTTTTGGATTTTCACAAAAGGTCAGTGACATAGTCTTCTAATATGTGATGCATGATGTCATGGAAGATATAGGTCATGGCTCATTATTAGGTGGTGCCTACATTGTTTAGGCCGAAGGGCATGACACGATAGCAGAAGGTCCCCAAGGGGTAATGAAGGTGGTTTTGTGTTGATCCTCAGGGGCGAGTAATATTTGATTATAGCCCGAGAACCCGTCCATGAGAGATAGCATCTCATGTCCGGTGGTAAGGTCAACCAATTGGTTGATGCTAGGTAGAGGAAATTTTTCTTTAGGACAAGCTAGGTTGAGATCTTAGAATTTGGTGCATATGTGAGTCCCCCCATTGCTTTGGTAATGGGTACGATGTTGGAAATCCATTGCGGGTAGTTGATTGGTAGGATGAAGGAGACAGAGAGGAGGTGTTGGAGCTCTTCTTTGACAAGAAGAGAAATGTGTGGGTGCATCTTACACAACTTCTGTTTGACGGGTTTAGAATCAGGTAAGGTGACGATATTATGGACCATGATGTTGGGGTCAATACCGGGCATATCAGCGTATGACCAAGAAAAAGCATTGCTATGGTCGCGGAGGAAAGAAGTGTAGGCTTCTTGTTTAGTGGAGTCCAAATATTGGCCTATCTTTAGAATGCGGGGTCATCTCGATGTGTGGATGTTGATGTTGATAGTGGATTCATTCAAAGCATGTTTTGGGTTTCAGAAGGTAGTGTGCGGTGGAGATAGGAGTCCTCCGCACCCAAGTAGGTGAGAATGGAGTCGTCATTATGACACTGTACAACATTGATAGAAGGGGTTTCTCATCGATCATCTTAAGATAGAGGATGGGAAAATAAGTAGGAGCCTCGCCATCTCATTGAATGGTGAGTGGGCCCAAGGAAATGGTGTTTATGGAAGAAAAAAAGTAGGAGGAATAGAATCTGGGTCTATAGACTCCGCGGGTGAAGTGGGTGAACTAGGTGGGGGACTGTGAGGTTGAGGCACCTCCGTAATGAGGTTGACATTGGGATTGTTTAAGCGTGGGCTCAAAAATCCCACCCCACTATGATCCTTGTGCTTGTGAGTAGTGCACGGGATAACGGTGTGATGGCCTTGTTCATAAAGACCAAAGCCAAAACCCTTCCAAGCACAACGATGTAGGAAGGTATGGGCAAAATGCGGGTTGGTTAACAAGGGAAGGGTGGTGGTAAATGGTAGGGTTGGGGTTGGTGGTTCAGGTGTGTAGGTGGGAGTGTCGATACCTCCATAGGTCAGATTGGTGTGAAGGTGTGAGGGTCCATAGATGAGAACCTCACCAATGCGGGGTCATAATGGGGATGTTGCTGAAGGTTGCCATACTCTTGTGGGGTACGAAACGTGTCAACATTGTAGAGGCAATACTCCCCAGTGTCAGGCATTGAAAAACACCTTCTAGTGGGTTAGTATCTGGGATACGAGTGGCGGGAATGGATGTTTCCATGGGAGTTTGAGATGAGGTGGTTGCGGGTTGTGGAGCAAAGCAGATGGTTCTATAGGAGCTATGGTGGTAGTGATAAGAGGTGATGTAGGGGTTGAAGAAGAAGCGATAGAGGTGGTGGCAAAGGAGGGTGTGAAGGTGGGAGTGGTGATAGGTATGAGGACATCGTTGGGCTGGTATAACATGTTATAGGTTTTGAATGGTGAAGGGTCAATGGGAATGGTGTAGTTGTGTCCTTCATGTTCAAATTTGAGACACCGGTGAAGGGTGGAGGGGACACATCCCATGGCACAAATCCAGGGTCAGCCAAGTAACATGTTGTATTAGAACTCTCCTTCCAGGACATAGAAGAGTTTGGGGATGCTACAGGACCAACACGAATGTGTAGGATCACTTTGTCCCCAAGGTGGTGGTTATGGCATCATTGAAAGAATGTAGCATAATCAGATTGTTATACATGCAATTGGTGGGAATGTACATTTGATTAAATGCATGAGAGGAGATGATATTGATGCTAGCTCTGCCATCGATCATAATATGTCAAACGCGTACATTTTCGACATAGGTAGAGATGAATAAGGTGGGATCGGGATCTTCTTGTTTGGTGAGGTGCAATCTTGTCATCATCGAGAAAGTGAGGACAAGAACCTAAGATGAGGTGACAGGTGTCAAGGTGGAAGGTGAAGAAATAAGGGAGGCCACGTGGTGTGGTGTGATAATGGATGCAACTAGTGTGGGGTCATTGGGTGGTACCTCAATGGATTGTAGGACTTCAATGAGGGCCTAGCGATGAGACTCAAAAGTTTGGATTAGGTCGTATAAGGACATCTTGAGTGGTGATTGATGGAGTTGTTTGATCATGGCACAATGGGATTTCCCATTGGAAACAGGGAAGGCAGGTCCTCGGATGGTGATTTTTGGTGCGGGCGTGGGTGTGATGTGAGGGATAGTGGAGGTAGTAGGTTCATTTTCCCTAGTTTTCCTTTATCATGTTGAGCCCGAGTGGCTATTTGAACCATATTGATTTCGAATATGGGTGGTGGGTAGGAATGGTATGATATGTGGGGTAATGATGGTTGAGCTGGTAATGGTGTAGGTGGGGTGATTATGGGCGTAGGAGGAGCTACATCTATGTCCAACAGATCATCCTTAGTGAAGAGTTGTAGAAGGAGTGTTTTGAGAGCTTGGCAGTCCTCTACATTATGCCCTGGTGCACGATGGTAGGCGCAGATCTGGGAGTCGTCAAACCATTTTGGTTTTGGTTTGAGTGGGTCATAGGGTCGATGGGTGGTAAGGTGATGTGGGAAGAGGCGAGTAGGTTAGCCAGGACAGTCACATAGGATCCTGCCATTGGGTCGCATGGCGAAGCGGGTATGGTTTTGGATGAGGGACTCAGTAGTGACTTAGAGGTGGGTGTTGTAGGTCACGATGTGGGGATGGTCTGGGTAGTTTGGGCACATTTAGGTTGGGGTTGGGGTGTGGGATGCACCTTATTAGGTAAGGGTGTAGTGGATGATTAATTTCTGGGTTTAGGTGTCACTTGGGAGGTGGGTGGTCAAAGAATGTAGGATGATGGCATGATGAAGAAGGTCGTGCTGATTACAGGGAGAGGACAAGTAATCCAAGGTGAGACAAGCGGTGCTATGGAGGTAGGGTGATAGATGATGTAGTAGTGTTTGGTGTTGCCTAGTAGGTAAAGGAAACTTTGTAGGGCTGGGTGTTGGTAAGTGGGGTGGTTGTCAACTTTTGGCTATACTATGTATAGTCGATTTTGTGGTCAGAGTCGACAGGGGTGTGGGCCCAAGAGGGATGGTAGTGGTGAAGGCGACAAAGAGGTAGTGGGTGATGCCAATAGTACCGGTGTTTGGGGTGGTTGGTGTTTCAGTTTTAGTAGGGGTGTATTTTTGGTGAAGGGATGAGAAGGGGTAGTCAAATCAAGCTTGATTTTTGGATGGGTAAGGCTTGATGTGGGTCAGTACCCAGGATACGAGAGATAGTGGAGATTGATGAGGGGTTGGGAAGTGATGATGTAGATGATGAGGGTATGTGTGTGGTCAGAGGCAATGTGGGAGGTGTTGCAGTTTTCTCTGTGGGTGGGATAGGTGTAGATGTTGCCACTACTATAGGGTAAATAGTGGGTGAGTCGGTGGGTAAGGTCTGCATCTGTGTGGAGATGGGGATTTGAAGGCATTCCTGAAGTAATGAATGATCAACATATTCGATCCAAAAATTTTGATCTTTTTATGTACAATCAAAGACTAAAATAGATAAGGGTGTAGGAGGTTTACCTGTTGTTTGGTTGATGGGTGGAATGCATGCGTGTTGACTTTCGATCTCGGTCGATCGTGTGAACTCCTTTTTGGCTAGGAAGGACTACCCGAAATAAGAAAACAAGACCACAAGAGAGAGTTAAACAACATATGTAGTGGACTGCCTAGCGTATGCTAGATCCAGGAAGTGTGATACTCCCTAGAGGGCTATCAATCCATTGTTTTATAAATCAATATTAAATGACAAAAACATGTAAATAAATGAAATCTAGTGCTAGTGTTCTGATTTGGGTGCCTCAAGTTGCTATCAGCATCGATTCAATTAAATAATAAAACAATGTGGGTAAAAGATATTTGGGTAGGGTCCTAGGTAGGTTGGGTAGTCTCGCACATCATGCAGACGAGGTCTAGTTGGGGTTAGGTAGGGTATTTTAGGTTGTTTGGGTGAAGAGGTAGGTCATGGATCTGCTCTCGTGTCGGTGGACACAGACCGATACGGCTGAGGGCAGACCGATTCAGCTTAAGGTTTACGGCTTTGGTCACTTGTAGAAGTGATAAAAGTCTAAGCGGTTGGTGTTCGGGTCCCACTGTCTCATAATAGAGTGTTGAGAGAGTATGGATGAGTGTTAGGTGAATGGTGGGTTTAGGTCGAGTTGTGAGGTCTCTAGAGGTAGTTTTGGGTGTGTTTAGGTAGAGGTTGGTGAGCGGATGGCGGGGGTGACGAAGAAGGGGTAGATCAACCATGGTTAGGGTTAACCAGTTGATGGTTACTTGGTATTAGGTCAAAGTTTGGATATGGTGATTAGGATGCCTTATGTTACTAGACGAGAGGGTTGATAGGGGAGGAATAGGATGAAGATGGCCCCTGGGTGTACGTGTAGGCTGATTAGGTGAAATTGGAATGGTAGGAGGGCGCTTTAACTTGTTAAGAGTGAAATAGAGAAGAAAAGTACCAAAACACAAGTGCAAGATACAGGGATCCACTTACCTAGAGTCTGATACGCGTAGAAGAGTGAGCAACTGATGGAGAAGAGTGATGGATGTCGATGAAGGCTGGTAGGTTGGTTGGAGAGCTCTTGCCCAAGCTCTGTCTGGTTCAGGTTCCTCCAATGGATGTTCTCACAAATATTTCTTGTGAATGCTTCCACCGATGGTCTCAACTGGGAGTTATCAAGGCTTTGTTGTGTTCCAACCAGTTTAACAATTATGTGAACACCCAAAATGACCAACCATGAAAATTTGAACCAATCCAAAATGACCAACCATGAAAATGTGAACCAATCCAAAATGACCAACCCTTTGGAAAGAGTTGGGACTAGGTATTTGCAGTGACTAGTGCCGGTCTCACCTGACCAACATCGGTCGATCAGAACCGACACCGGTTATGTTGGGGATTTTTTTGAAAAGTGGGGAATATGCCTTCCCCACTTGATTTTGAGTGGCGGAGCACATGCGTCCTCCGCCCTTAGAATGGGTAATAGGATAGAAAGAGGTCCTATGAGTGGAGTGGCCACTATTAGGGTTTTCTAGAAGGGTATGGGCTAGGTATGGGAAAGGTATGGGCAAGGTGGGGAGTGGAATGGTGAGGTGGAGGGGCAAGTGGGGTAGTGGAAGAGTGAGGTGGAGGGGCAAGTGGGGTAGTGGAAGAGTGAGGTGGTTGGGTGAGGTGGTCGGTCCAGTGGCATGGTGAGGTGGCTTGATGAGTGGGTAAAGGGGGAATTTAATTAATTGATGTTAATTAAATCCTTGGGTGTGTGAATGAGGGTCATTTTGATGTGCGAAAGGGGTTGTGAGTGACCAAATTAGGGTTAAATCGATCGCCCATGTAGAATGTGGTTATTAGGTTATTTTGGAGGAAGATGATGAAAGGTGACGTGTTTTTGGTGTCTACACCACCTTCATGCATCTTAGAACTAAATAGTTTCTTCATCAAATAAAATTTATTTGAAGCACTAGGTTTTTCATATAAATTAGCAAGAGATTTCATCAACTCTACCGTAGAAGTTGGTTCTCAGTAATATCAAAGCCACGGATGTCCGCCAAAGCTCAATCTTATATTTCCCAAATCCTTTCTCGTCAAGAATCTTCCATTCTTCATCAGTAATCTTTGTAAGTCTAGACTTCTCATCCAACGGTAAGTACAATCTCTTTGATACAGATAATCCTCAATCTGTATCTTCATAATTGATAATTTCAGCCATCAAATTTATCTACCTTGTATTTACTATCTTTTGTCATTGTTTAAGCTCCCACTCAATCAGAAAACCCTCTGTGAGTAAATCTTTCAACACACAAAACCCTCAAACAAAGCTCTAATATTAATTGTTGGGGTTAGCACACCGGTTGTATAGAAAATATATCATATCTAAGCATACATGAAAATAAAAGTGGATATTCTACTAGAAGAAATATACAAAACAAGAGACATAAATCAACACCAAATTTAACATGGTTCAGCCAGTGTGGGCTACGTCCACCAAGAAACAAGCCAATCTATTATCTAAAGTTTTGATAATATATACAATGAAGATTTATAATCTTCAACACCTCTCAGATGTACAGTAGTTTCTTTCCCTCAAGATTTTGCTTCATCACCAAGAATTCTCTCTCTCACCAACTTTTGCAAGTTCTTTCTAATTCTTGTTAATCATCTTCTTTCTTACTTCTAAACCCTAGCTTTTATGCTTATATAGTCATTTATAGACTTAGGGCACTTAGCCATGTAATTACAATCAATAGAAATACTTTAATGCTAAAAATAGATCTAATTCCCGAGAGTTAATTAAAACATCCTCGCACAGTAACCAATGCTGGTTAGCCCTAACCATTGTCGGTTCCTTCCTTGCTTAATCGAGTACCATACCGACCGTATCGATCCTGGGTGACCGATGTCGATTCCCCCTTAACCGATGTCGGTTACTGTATTTTCCAGCAAGTTTCCATTGCATGCTAAATTGAAGTAATTGAGCTCCACAACGCAAACACACAAAGCAGAGTGATGATCACTTTCCTAACTCTTAGGCTTTCACAATTTACCTCCATGACCAAGAATCAAATTTATGATGCTCAAACCTTTTCATGTGTTTCCTTTACATACTAAGATGGATCCTCACTTTTTAGATAGAGGATTGCTTCTTAAATGAGATTCTTATCATATGGCCATCTATTGAACCGAAATGAGGTGATTGCAATGTGCTTCTTCCTTGAGGTGTGATGACACTACAAGGTGTGGAATGAGTGTTTAAGAACACTACTAAGTGAATGGAATCAATTGGAATTGATATGGTTTCTCATTCTTTCATACATAGTGCTTTATATGAATATCATCATCTTACCTTTCCTAGCTCCATAATTTCCTTTGAATGAGATCAACTTTAGGATTCTCATACACTTCTTGCTCATATTTTCTCATATAAATAGGTGACTTCTTTATCCTTTACACATGGTGGTCTTGGATGCTTCGGTAGCTTGATTATCTCATCTTGACTTGTTCCTTGAAGAGGTACGAACACAATGGTTGGGGCAGCTGTGATGATCATCAACCCACTCATTGAGCCACATAATTAACATTTGAAAGTGATGACCCCTTCGAATTCACTCTCCTAACCAAGATGTCACATGAGTGGAAACACACATTTATGGTGTTTGGACATCCTCTTTCCAATTACTCCTCATGGAGATAGGTTTCCTCTTCCTGATGGAAGGAACTTGAAGGAATATATAAGAATGAGTTCCATGTTCTTGACCTCCATACTATGCTGAAATACTGTAAATTCCACCTTCTCTGACTTGCAAGATGTGAGGAAATTATCAAGCATGGATAAAGTGTTTAGAAACACTTCATGAGGTATGTATTGCTTGAGATGAATACCATCATCACTCACAATGAGATTATCTCATCATGCTCCCTATGTTTGTCTCCTAGATGAATCTAAATTTCAATGGATCTCTTCGTGTTTCGATCCTCAAAGACCTAAAGATGTTCCTAATTTCACCCATTGTACGAGTGATTTTATTGTACACACAATGATTCACTCTTATGTGTTCCTTGTCATAGTGTGATTTACATGATGATCCTCACCTTTGAGGAGATATATAGTGAAAATGATGTCTCCTTCATGATGGAAACATACTTAGTATTCTGGACATCCTTTTTTATCATCTACATCTTGCAGGTTTTCTCCTCTAGATAGAGGGATCTCTCTAAAGGAAATTTGTTCCAACTATCTCTTATCAAGAAGAAACAATGTATTTTTATCATAATTCTTCCATGATCTATGGGCATAATACAAGGAATTTAGATGACTATTCAGAACATTGATGTGATATATTATACTTTATAGACTAGCAATAGATTCCTCGGAGGCTCTATTCATGTTTGGAAAGGTCAAGACTTCATCAGAATCATTTTGGAGCCTCGTGTATTTATTTAGTGATGAAAAAATATTCTTCTAAAATTAATTCATCCATGATGACTCTCATTGCCACAATTAGGGTGTTCTAGACCATCCAAATTTTGCATCAAATTATGCCTTGAAGAGATCACCTCGGAACTAATGTTTTAGGAGTGTACATGAGTGTTTTTTTCTTGTTTGGATCAGGTGACACTTTCCTAGCTTTGACATGGTGGAATATAGCAATGAGATAGACATAACGGGATTTTCCATAACTTTCGAGCTCAATTATAGGAATTACTATTTTTAGTAGGACCTATCAAGATTGTTATTTTTAGCTAGTTTTCATAGTTTTCACCTTCGATGCTTCTTGCTCATTCAGAGTGTCAAGAATGCTGAGGATTTTCCTTTTTGATAAATTAATATTTTTAGACATGCCCAACCATGAATACCTACTATTTTTAGAAAGAATACCTGCATGTGTCTAATTGAGATGAAACTAGTCTCAAAAGTTTCGTGATTTTTGAGGATGCTCTAATCCTATTTTCAGATGATTTTATTATCCGAATTACCAGGAAAATGATAATTTCATCAAAGGGTAGAAATATTGAGAAACCTTTAGTCCTCCATATGCCAAATAATTATCCACCTCATCGTGCAAGAAATGGCTTGGATGAAAGTAGATTTTTTGAGGATCATTCGCTCCAAGTTTCAAGTATTTTCACCTGTCAAGTCTCCAAGAAAATGTAATATTCTTAGAAGAGGGGAAAATGCTGAGAGAAAATGTAGTTCTACATATCCCTAAAAATCAACCACCTCATTATGCAAAAAAATTGGCTTGGATGAAAGTTTATTTTTTAGGAACATTCACTCCATGTTTTAGATGATTTCACCCATTGAATCTTTGTAGAAATGAAAAGGTAACTTGTTGTCATTTTTGTTGTTGTGGGATGTCTTACATTAATGGAGGTTGAGGTATATTTAACCAGCACATTGAATTTGGAAAATATGGCTAAGTTCTTGGAAGATAAAATGTGAAATTTTCATGTATTTTCCATAACTGCGTATGAATTTTTGACATGTTTGGGACCCTAGTTAGCTAATCGGAATTATAAAAACTTGCACAAGAGGGGTGAGGTTGCACTTTTGTGTCCCCTTAGGGACAATTGGGATATTTGGGGCACAAAATTTTGACTTGGGAGCATGACGGGGTGTGAAATGAATTATGGGGGCTGAATAAGGGTCACATGGGGGTTCAGGAGCTAAGTGCATGAGTGGGTCACATTTTTGTGTCCCCCTTATCCCTTGGTGGACATAGGGAATAGAGGGGACACCAAGGACACCAAAGTGTGACCTAGGAGAAGGTGGGAGGTTACAATTTGGTGTTCCCCTTATCCCTTTGGGTACAAAAAGGACACACTAGTGTCTAAAGTTTGACTTTTCCATTCTAGGAAAGCTAGTTTTTCCCTAGATGTCCAAATTTAGATACCGGAGTTGTGTTTTATCACCTCAGAGGCTTAGGATAATTTTTTGGGTTAAAATATTATATTATTTTGACTCCAAAACAAATTATGAGATCAATGGAACCCTTATCAATACTTGAATATTCCTTGAATTTAATATTTAGGCACTTTTATCTAGAACTAAGAGGGGAAGTTTCATTGTTTTGAAAAAAATTAAGAAACGTGTAAGCCTTAGAAAAAATGATATTTCTACCTTATATAGGATTCCAATATATTTACAATTCATTTTTTCCTCTTAAATCATTAGGGAACTCTTGGAATCCTCTATAGAAGAGTGCATTCATCGTTGAAGCTCTCATTATCTACACCTTGAATACCCATTGTTAAACATATTTTCCTCAAATGAGCTAGTACTTCTGAATTTCCTCGAACACTTGAAGACTCTCTAAAACCACCTTCATATGTTTTAGATATTTTATGAACTCTCCCTGGAGGATGCATACCGCCTTCGTAATGGTTAAAATTGGCCTTCTTAGGCTTCCAAGAAGACTTTCCTTTTGTAGAACCTCATCAATCCATCCATCATTTTCATCACCCTTATTTTCACACAGAGGCATACTTGAACATTTCATTAATACCTTATTTGGGGTTGGGTTGATGATTTCATTGGAGACTGGTTGGCTAGGAGGATGGCTCAATTATATTGGGGAGTCAAATTTTACATTGTATGCTTGGTTTTCATGCTTTAAAATTTGAATTTTTAGGCCATTTATTTTTCATGAAAATATAGTGCAATATTCACCCCTTCCTCTCGAATCCATGAAATACTTGGAGAATCGGGTTATATTAATAAGAGAACTAAATTATTAATTCAAATATCAAGATAATGGTTCAAAAGGAAGAGTACTACTTTCATCGAATCATATGGTCTTTTGTCTCTATCTAGATAGGTGTCTCACACTTCCTCTATAAGGGAATCTAAAAAATCATGGGTTCCACCCACTTAGAATAATATTTAAGGAAAAATGTTTTGAATTAAGAGAACACTAAATATTCCCATCCTAAGAGGCTCCATAAGAAAGTTAATATCATTTACGATTCCATTTAACCTATCAAGCAAGGTGAAATTGATCCTTCATGATCTCTTGTCCCTCAAAATCATCCAAGTGTATCTTCCTAAGAACGGAGTCATCCCACCATGAGCAAGATGTGATCCCCTATTGAGCACTTGAAAGTTCCCCATGCCTGATATTGTGTCTACTCGATGGAAAATTTCTCATGGATTCAAGAGTTTCTTGGGAATGAGTCAAGGATGGTGAAGAAAGCTCAACACCTAATTTTGAGGCCATCTCAAAATTCATGAAAACCAAGTGGAGAAAGAAATCACAAGTAACCTCTTGTTTCTTCAGTGGGGCCTCTGGAACCTAGTATGTGGAGGTTTCCTAGTCAAAAGTTTCAAAACCTATAGAAGAGATGAATATAATTTAACCCAAATCTCCTTGGGGTTATCCACACACGAACGAGGTGCATATTTATTCAAGGATTTTGTTCCCCACTTGTTTTCTAGAAATGAAGAGTATGAACAAACTAAGGAATAATTAAAGCACGTGAGAACTCTCATTGCTTATGTGTAGTCTTTCCTGGAGCCCAATATGGTACCCCTTCCTACCATGGAATTCATCTTTCCCATGAAAAATTTGACCCTCATTTGATCAAGAAATCCCAAGGTTATACCATGCAAGGGAAATCCAATGATAAGTGGGTTGAAAGGATTCTTGAGAAAGGAAAGGAACAATTTCCATAGATTCTCTCATTGTTTGAATTTTCCCTTACCACTTCTTTTAAAGTGAAAGTGACCAAGGAGGAGATTGAGAAAGAAAAATCCCACTAGGATAGTGTGTTTCCATTGGTATTTGAAATGAGAAATCTTGATTCTCACTCCTTAATAAGCCAAAATGTATTCACCTCCATATATAAAAACTTATCTTCCATATGGTCTTATATAATGAGTGTTGGATATTGTTGTCCTCTCAAAATTTCCCCTCTTTTGAAAGTCTAAATTTTGAAAATTTTGAGTTGGCACCTTTAATAATGTCCTAGTGAAAAGAAAACTTGAAGAGATGGTGAAAATTGCATTTTTTGTAGTCTTTTTAGTGATTTGCGGGTCTGTCGGACATTTTTGTCCCCCATGTCCCAAGTTCCCTTGGGCCTTCTATTCACCGATTAGCCACTTTTCCTGCAAAACCTTAATCTGTCGCCTTTTTGTAACTTTTGGCCTTATGTCCCAAGTTCACCTGGGCTTCCTGTTACCCGATCGTCCGCATCGGCCGCATCGAGTACTTTATGTACTTTTGTCCCATCTATCCCAAATGTGTCTGGGCTTTGCCTGCAGCATCGGCTGAATCACGTCCTCACATCCCTCACATCTTTCGCGTATCAAGTTCCTGGACCACCCGTGCTCATTTGGCCCGCTTTTCCCGCAACGCCCACATCGGTCGGATCACGTCTTTGCATCCCTCATGTCCCAAATGTACCAAAGACCGTCCAGGCTAGTTTTCTCTACTTTTCCTACTTTTCATCTTTTTGAGTCGGTGCGGGGTGTATTTAATGCACATTTAATAACCTTCTCTCTCTTGAAATGGCTATTTAATTGGACTCCCCCTACGCATTTGTCACATTGCTCACTTGCCTTCTCTTGCTCGAATCCTTTCCATTAAATCTATTTTCTCATGCCCCTATATCCCTTTGCATCCTCATCACAATTTTGATCTTTGGAAGGCTATCCCCTGCGCATTGCAAGAATGAAGATCAAGTTCCAGGGCCAAGAACATGTATCACCTCTTGAATCCTCTATACCAGATATCGGAGACAAGTGAGGTTCGACACTTAGATTTCACAGATTTTTGGGGAAGATTAACATGCTCTAATCCTGCTCCCATGGCACAAATGATTAGTGACAGTGGACTCGCATATGCGGCTGGTTTTCCTATCTTTGTATAGTGTGCGGACATGGTGCTTTCCTACAGAGCCCATTTTAACCCGGATACCAAGGAACTCTATAGTGCCCACTTCCCTTTGACACTTTTAGATACTGATCTTGATATTGTTGATCTTATTATGGACACTACTATGTTTTATTTTAGTATGATAGTTAGATGTGAGATCATGGATTATTATTGACCTGGATTCAGTTATTATGCATGATGGTTACTAGAGATATTTTTTTTATATGTGGATGATGATATACTGTTTGACATGGACATATTATAGATGTTGATTTGGACATGTGACATTGGATATTGTGAGTAGATCTAGTATGGAAGATTATTGATGATGATATAGTTGATTTATTTAAACTGAAAATGATAATGTGGATTTCTTGATGTTGTTGTGATTCATATGTATAGATGGTTTTGTTATTATATTTATTTTTATGTCATGTTGGGTGTTTTGATATGGCCACGAGGCCGAAGGAGGTATCTGTGTTTTGTAGGATAAAATATCACAACAATGTCGGGGGACTGGAGACTAACCATATTGGAATTCTGGGTGAATTCAACAAGGTCACCATGGCAATTTTTGTGTGTGTGTGTGTGTTGTGTTATGTTAGGGATTCCCATGGGGGATTTCCATTATATGTGACCATGGGTTTGTGTATTTATTAATGTGGTTTCTTTATTAATGTTTGCATGTGTTTATTTTGTGATGTGTTACCCTTTTCATTAGTTATTATATGTTGTGTTAATGTTGTGGATAAGCATGTGTTAAAATAAATAAATCAATATGTCATAAGAATGTAATTAATGAAGTTGTTGATCTTAAATGAAATATTGTAAGAGTGTGTAAGAAATGTTGTAAGAATGTGTAAGAAATATGTAAGATAGATTTTTGGAGTGTTAAACACTTCATCCTCTTGGGAATTCGAATTTGTCCTTGGAGGCTATATTTGGAGGCTTGTGGGACAAGTTAAACTTGTCCCACACCTCTTAAAATTATTCACCAACCATACCTATGGTTTGGAGGTTAAATTTAGACCTTTTTAATGCATTTTGAAATGACTAATTGTAAGTTTTAATTGCACTTCTCTTACATGTTTTAAATTCAGTCCTTTTGGGGTATGGGTTATTTTGGAGTGTGTAAGTTAATTTGTCATTTTATTTATTATGTTTAGGTGAATGATGTTGACTTTGATCTTGGGGTTGAGGAAGAATGATGTGGCAACCCACATGGATCCACATCATCCTCTTCTCTTCCATCTCCTTTAAAATTTGAAATCCTTGCTTGTTTGATGGTTGTTGAAACTTTGAATACTTTCCTTGGGATGAATTTCTTGTTGTTTTGGAGTCTTACTTGTGGAAGAAGATTAGAGGCCATTGCATGTTTGTGTGTTGTTGATTTTGGACTGTTATTATGGCATTGGGAAGCTTATTGATCTTGGGACAAACTCCAGTATGGAGAGGTAGGAACTTGAGCCTTTTTAAAATGTTTTCTTTCTCTTGCATGCATGTATGAAATGGTGAATGTGTTATGTGCTGTTGGCTAGTTGGGTAGGCTACTTAGGACATGGTGTAGGAGAAGCCCGTGGTGATTTCAAATGGGGGGAATGCCAATGGCATCAGTTTTATTATGGAGGGAGTTTGGGATTGGGATCCACCATGGAAAATAAATAGCTTGCATTTCTTACTCTTGGGGGCATAAGGGAGAAACTTTGGGGGGGCATAAGGAGGAATTTGGGGGCATAAGGATATGTGAGATGGTTTATTTTGGCGGGTTGTATTGGTGGATTCCCATTTCCCATTGGGAGGCATAAGTAGTTCCCCATAGATCCTTGCTCTTGTTGGCTTGCTTGATGAAGCCTCAATTTTGTTTGCACTTGTTTAATGTAGTTGTGAACTACATTCTTCTTGAAATGTGTTTTGAATGTGAAAATGTTGCATGTTTGTTGTGGAAGCCTTTGTTGCCATGTGTTGTATTACATCTATTATTTCAATATGGTTGGGGCTCGGGGGCAATGAGGAAGGATGGATTCTCCCTTCTCATTGGATGTCTTGGTTGGGTGGAGAGTGTTTCCTTTCCCCCTTCCTTGTTGTGATCAAGATGAAAAGATGAAGAAATTAGCATGTTGTTATTTTGGAGCAAGAGGAATATACAGTTTTGACAGTCCCTTCTTTGAGCAAGTTCATTGTAATCCTTCCCACTTTGGAGTGGACGAATTGTATAGCAATTTGTAATGTGAAGATATTTGTGTTGGTAATGTAAGATTAAAAATTGGAATGTGAAATGTAGAGGAGTTATATTCTACTCTCTGTTTTGAAAGGAAATGTGAAAAGATGTTATATGCATTGCATTTTGTATTTAGAAATCAAATGGAAAAGAGATAAATTGTAAAGTTGTTGTTGGAAATCAATAAAGGAATGCTCTACCTTCTCATACTTGCATGATTGTATTGGAATTGAATTGCTATTGTAAATCAAAATCTCTATTGGAAAGAAGAATGCGTATGAAGGAAAAGACAGTGTTTTGTTCTCTTTGAAATGAGTTGAAATTTGGAAATCAGGATTTGTATAATTGCCATTGAATGGTTGATTGAATCAATTAAATGTATTAGACTAGATTAGAAATAAGTTATTACACTTAAATGATGAAATTGATAAATAGATCCTTTAAAAAATTTGATCACTGGCATTGTAAATTCTAAAACTGGTAAATTTAAACAAAATGCACAGTTTGGACCAGCACTTAACAATCAACTTGGGAACCTTAAAATTCTATATGATATATTAGTAATGAACTAATTTGACAAAGAAAACTTAAGAAAACAACTCAACCATTGCTAATTCGAATAAAATCCCTCTAACAAATAAGTCGTTTTCTGTCAATTGTTGGAAAAAATACAAACTTGAATCAATTGGACAAATCAACTTTCCAAAAACGCTCTAAACCCTCCCTAGATCAATTCTCCATGTCTATTTGACATGTTGAGTGAAGGAGGAAACCGAATTTAATCAAAAATGAAAGTTGGAAATTACCAGCTTGCTAATTAAAAGCTTGCAAATCGTTTTTGTAAAATTTACCCATTAAAATTCATCAAAAAGTAAATTTTATGTTTCTTTGCAAATAGGGCATCAAGAGCTTTACGAAAAGTCCTTGTTTGCCCAAATCTGAGCTTCCTATCAAAAGTTATGGCCATTTGAAGTTTTACTTCAATTTGGCCTTCAAAAAAAAAATAATAATAATAAATTTAATTGTTGAACTTTAATTTTTAACTTTGGAAAAATTTCCAAAAATTCCATGGCCCCCACCATCCCGTAACCAATCAGGACCTGCCACGTGGTACCTCGAAGGGGCGGACCAAATTTGAAGTTGTCTTTTTGAAAATTTTACTTTGGGAAAAATTTCCCATTTTTCCCCGCATCCCCGCCAGCCCGCAACCAATCAGATGCTAACACGTGGCACGGCGGAGGGGCGGACTCCTTTTGAACTTAAACCTTTTAAGTTTTGGATCTCAGAAAAATTTCCCAATTTTTCCCGCATCCCGCTAACCCGCGCCCAATAGGGTTGTGACACGTGGCATCCTTTTTGCAATCGGCGAAGCGCGCAGAAACTTTCACCTTTGCGCTTTGAAATCCAAAATATTATTTTACTCGTTGTTCCCGCCCATTCATTTTCCCCACGCCAATCTCTGGAGTGACATGTGGCATCATGGTGTCGGCGTGGGTGCACAACTCAATTTGGTCCCCTTGCAATTTTGGTGAAAGAGACTTAAAGTCTCAATCGCTCCATCACCGCCATTTCTCCCAACCAACCAGGGAGCTACATGTGTCTCCTCACCTGGGCTCATGGGCACATGAATGAATTTTGTGCTTTTGCGCCAAAGAAGGGGAAACACCCTAAACCCCCACCGCTTTCCAACCCCTCACCCCTTTTCCACTTTGCGCCAGGACTCAACACGTGTCCACCATTGACCTACTGAGGCGCAGAAGAACTTTTGCCTTTGTGCCATGCGGTGGGGAAAATTTCCCTAGTCACCCCGTGACCCGCCAACCCGTTGAAGGTGCTTTTCCCACCTCTTGACATGTGTCCCCTAGGGAAAATTTGACCTAAAAACTCGACCGCTCATATCTTGAGTTCTGTAAGGAGTTAGGAGGACTTCTTTATATCACCGAAAAGGTGAGAAAATTTCCTATCCAATGGGAATGATTTAGGGAAATTTTGGAAGCATTAAGTATGAGAAAAATATAGTTGAAACTCAGAGCCTACTAGAGAGTGGGTATGGGGGTAAATTACTCCCTGAACCTAACTAAAACATCTAACCCTAAAATTGGAACCTTGTGAACTTGATATTAGTTAATAAAGGAAACGTGTGTTTTGGTAAAATTGGTTTTGTTCGGAACCTACCAGTGGCAACGGTAGTCTTGCAACTTGGTTGTGGACACTTCTAATAAAAAAATTATTCCATAATTTTCTAGCTAACCCTAGGTTGTTTCTTTGGTCTCAAGTGGTTGTTAAAGCGGTACTACAAACTCACCAATGTGCATGGTGAATTAATCACAAAACTAGGTACTACTTTGCCATCGTTGTTGCTCGCACATTCGTAAACCGAAGATTCCATAATTCTCACTCATGCCCAAGCCCAAATCATGTTCGACCAAGAAAGTGACAAATACAAGGCACGTATAGCAAAGTCATGGTTAAAGAACCCTAAGAAGGGAGCATCCCGACTCTCCAAGGCATTATACAGGGTTGATTTTAATGAGGAGTTATCTGACTTTATCATTTTTCTCACCGTATCATGGGGTTACCTTCCACCAATGAGTTTCACTTCTGGATGTGCCCCTTCATCAACATCATCTGCGAGGGCAAGCAGAACATCAATTGGGCCGAGATTGTCTACACGAATTTGACTGAGCAGTTGTCTAGTGTTCAACAGACTAAGAAGTTCTATATGACTTCTTATCTCATGTATACCTTGGTTGCATCCCGGTAGTGGTTCGGTTTCACCTACATAGAGGGCCAGAAGAATGAGCCTATTTATGCATACCGCCTCGCCTTACCCTAGAAACTAGAAATCACAATTTTAGAAGAGTCAATGATGCTTTCACCATGTACATTGTAAGACTCTTGGAGGGAAACACTACTAGGAGATTTTCTGATGAAGCTATGAACCTGATAGCCAAGTATGGGGCTTTCTTTATCCAATTCAGGAGGTTTTCATACATCAGGCTAGTTGGCTATGAGAACACACCCCTCAAGCTCCCTATGTTCTGCGGTGATAAGATGGCCCTGGTTGAAATATGCAGGTAGCTTGATAAGCTACATAGGACATGCAGAGACAAGAAGATCACTGGCCTGCATTTCCCTATCTCTTTGGGAAACTATACATGTAAGATAACCTTGGATGCCCAAAATGTAGAAAGGGCTATTTGTAGACACCAAATTTGTGTCTTGTCAGGACCCCTTGTGACCCGCATCGCATTTCGCAACCTAACCTCACCACCTAAACCTTACACAATTATTTATTAATTACCTTATAATTAATAAATCCAAATCACCATACCGCCACCTCATGTCGCCACCTCATCGTGACCTAGTCTTAACTCTAAACTAACCTAATTAAGACCTATAACTTGGTCCAATTCCACACCTATGACTAGTTACTCCTCATCCGCACCTAAAACCAACTTCATAATGACTTGACCAAGCCCGCTACCAATCCCTCGGAAGAAAAGGAGGGAAAGCTGGCTATTTTACCAAAAATAGCCCACTTTAACCGGACCGATACCGGTTCCTACTCGACCGCCGTCGGTTGCATAACCGCCATCGGTTCCCCGTAAATGACCACTTCCAACCAAAAACAAAGGATCGGATTTTCATTTGATCGGGAGAAGGAGAAACCATCGAGAGAATCGGATCTTTACTTGGCCGAAAGCAGAGACAAGTGAAGAGACAAGAAGAGATTGCAGAGAAGGACATCAAGCCCAAGACTGCAACTGAATAACCAGAGCCCAGTAACACTCATCCGAGCATCAGAAAAGAAAATTACATCCAACTTGGGTCCTATCTTCATCATCACAGTCCTGAAACTTGCATCTGCATCAGGGGCAAGTAAGTAGTATGTTATATGTTTCTAAGCACCATTTTCTTGAGCCTATTGATTAATAGTAATCATAAGTTTATTCCTAGATCTACTACCAGCCACTACTGCACTTAACCTTCACCCACACACCCTGATATTGCCCAGAAGGCCATTTTACCACACTCTGAGTCTTCCCTATCCTCCCATCATTCCCCTCAGCCATCCACCAATCCTAATAACCCCACAATCACCTTGCAACCAACTTCTATCCAGAAGCACTTAGATTGCTGCCCCTACCGGTATCGTTTATCCTCTACCTAAGTAGCGGTTATCTAACATGGGTCGGTTACCAAAGTGATGACCGCCAATCATGCGTGACTTATACCCCAAAACCTTTTGCTTGCCTATTTGCCACCTAACAACCCCAAATCCAGCCTGGTTTATCCCTATAACTCAACCTGAACGTATCAACGACCAGTAACCGAACAAACAAAGTGGCGCTTTATTATTGATAGTTTAGTTTCTATTGCTTTGTAACGAGATACCTAAATCGTGATTTTGCAATAGCTTTCTATATTATCATTGGTGTTAATTCATATTAGCAAGGGAACTCACCACCTTCGAAAGGAAGTTTTATATTTCTGGGCCCAAGGAGTTTCCTCATTTATTGTCTAATCAAAATCTTGTGGTCTTGTGTTCTTATTTGTAGGTAGTCCTTCCAAGACAAAAGGAGTTCTTTGCAATGATCCGATCTCTCTCTCTACGGTACACGCGCACACCATCTCAACATTCAACAGGTATTCCTCCTAGCCCTAACCCTTATCTATTTCTCAAAGGAATGATAGGATAGAAGCAAGTCTATTCTCGCAGAGCCGCAACATTCCGCGTGCGAAACATTTTTGCATCACGGTGGGACCCATTTCAGTTTGTGCTTCTTGCTTATTTTCATTTTAGGAAGCATACTTGTTGTTTCGTTTTTGTTATATATTTAGTAAAGAATTTGTCTTGCTTTTCTAGTTTCGCATTAGTGAAAGTCATCTCATTTGCTTCATCGAATATCATTTTGATTTGGGTTTAAAACACGTGCATTACATTCTTGCTTTCATTGTTTTTGATTCTAGTGAACATAGACTAAGTAAATGTGTCGTACATGTGGGGGTGATTTCCACGGTATTGATAGGAAATTAATCTTACTTTCACTGCACAACACATACCGAATCACTTCACAATTAACACAACAACTCAAAACATCCCCCTTTTCCGCGGTATTCCTCTGCCCGATTGAGGTAACCTTATAAGCCAAAACAAACTTGACATTTCCCCTAAGTCTTTTGTTTAGGATTGAAATTAACCCTAGGGTTAGTCTCTGGATTTGCGTGTGCATCTTGTTTGTTTTCAGTTCTGTTTTCTCTATTATACACTGTCTTCTGTGATTACCTTAGAACAATTTGATAAATGTACTGAGCGTTGTTAACAATCAAATCAGCAGCTTCTTATATTTTGTTATACCAGTCTTATTACACCGACATCGGTTAACTGACCGACGTCGGCTATAGTCTAACCGACATCGGTTACTAGACCGACATCGGTTATCGCTTTTTTCCAGCTTCCCCGACAAACCAAAGAACCTACCAATTTCACCGCCTGAGTCTCTGCTTTGCTCGACGATGATTGAAACCCTATGTGAACTCCTGTCCATGGTTGTTATCACTCGAAAGCAAGCCGCCGCCATGGTTTCACATGCTTGCTCTGTTCCTTTGCCTGAATCACCCCCTTCACATTCTGTGGGGAATCCTACGGACACCAGCGAGGTTCCTAAAATTCCTGTGGGAGATAAAGAATTTGCCAAATTTCTAGATGCTAATCCTAGCGCTGTACAATACTATTTGTCTCATGCCCTTGACCGTACACCCGACGGTCAACTCCTTGTTGGCATGCCTATCAGTATAGCTGCTCATTTAGCCCCTTCTCCACCTGATAACTCCGCTTTGCCTTCCACATCCTTAGTCCCGTCGCCTACCTCAACAGCTTCAGGGGTCCATACGGCACAGATTGGCTTTCCTTTGGTTAATCTTGGGCCCAACATGTCATTACCGCCGACTGCTCCTACCTTGTCTCTCTTGCAGACTATTCCGTTCATGACTTGCTCTCTGCCACCTATCCACACGAGCTTTCCTTCTCAAGCTCCGCCCACCTTTTCATTTCCACACACATATCCAGTAACCTCAATAGCTTATATAGGACATCCCTATTCGGTTGCCTCAACACACGGTCGCTCCTCCATACCTTATCAACATTTAACCCCACCATTGTCTAGCGGTGGCCCTTGGCCCAATTTTCCTCCGTTTACCACAACCACACCATCATCTCATCCAACTACCGATTTAATTAAACAAATGATGGACAAAATGCAAAACCCGGAGGCTTTGTTTGTGAAGTCAGAATACTGACATACGAGCAAGTTTGTCGTGAGCCTATCCACCCTTCAGTCCCCCTTCATTCATATCCTCCTCAATGGGAATTACCAAAATTTACCCGTTTTAACAAAAAGTAAGGAGGACCCTCAACAACAATTGCGATCATTTAGACATGCCACTATCCGATTGCTCACGATGACGCTTTACTACTCCGCACCTTTCCTATGTCCTTATCAGACCCACCTTTGAGTGGTACAAAGTGCTTTAACCAAAGACTCAATCTTCTCTTTTAACCAGCTAGCCCAATCTTTTTGGATCATTTATCCATTAACATTGCCCAAGAAAGTATCTATCACCGACCTCTATGCCATCCGACAATTTGAAGACGAATCTATCGCAGATTTCATTGGATGATGGCGGGGCCTTATCAACCAACTTACGTATGCCTTGCCTCAAACCAAACTTATCGAACTGTTTACGCGGGCCTGCTAAGCACATCTCTCCTACCCTCCAAATTCAAACTTTCCGTACATTTGATGAGGCCTTTACTATGGCTCGAAAACTAGAGATTCGAGCCTTAGAGGAAGAGAAATTGTGGTTGTGCAACAAAAACCCCACTTTCCAAACCCAAGATTCCACCAACAAACCTAACACCACCAATCCTCACCCATCGACCACTTCGAAATCAAAAGGGGCCGTGCACGCGGTGATGGTCAAATCCCAACCACCGTCTAATACCCCGCCAAAAACCACCTATAAGTATAAAGTAAAACCCATCAACTACACTCCCTTGGGAGAAACATATGGTGTGATATTGGAAAAATTGCTCAAAGCAGGAGCCATTACCTTACCTCCTGTTAAACCTCATTCCGGGTTCGATTCCACTCATGCCATACCTTCTTGGTACAAAGAAAATGACTTCTGTAACTTCCACCGCGTGAAGGGACACAGTCATGAGAACTGCAAGATGTTGAAAAACATAGTGCAGGAAATGGTTGATGCAGGGATATAGCCCTCGATAATCCTAACACCCCTGCTAACCGAAATTTGAAAATATTCAACAAACCATTCCCGAATCATTCTTCTAACAGTAATCTAAACCAAGATATCTTAGCCGAGGAGAGTGTTCATGAGATCCATGCAGTCTTCGATTCCTAGCCAAAGACCTCTATCGAACAAATTCTCAATCAAGCCTCTTCACTAACGCAGGAAACCGAACCCCCTTCCTCGCCATCAAGACAAACTGAAACCCTTGCCGTTCCTTTACCCATCAAGGAATTAGCTGCCCAGAGTTCCCTTCTCACAAATGAGCCTTCTTATACCACATCCTTGCAAGACTGTGAGCGGATGTTATCTAATTTATCTATTTCCCAAACGTCTCCTTCTACCATTCTTGTTGTACAAGAGGAAGGCTCGCCACTTCTTTTCTCATCCTTAGACGAGCAACCTCTTGAACCGACATCACCACATTCTTTAAACATGACAGATCCTCTCAAACACACTCTCCTACCTATTAGTCCTTCATCACCTAAATCTTTTCAGCAACCGGTTGATCTCTTAACGCCCATTGATACAGTGCCTCATATACCTCTTGTATCACACCCACAGTGGACCGGAATCACAACCCACCTTTCTTCCATACAAAAGTTCCTATTCACACGTGAGGACTGTCATTCCACAGAAGATAGACAGGTCCTATGGGAACGTTTGAGTACCCCCTATTCTACTCAAATGCAAATGACCGATCCTGATGCCTCCACCATATACCCGAAGTGTTTACAGAAGCTTAAAATGCCCATGTTCTCATCTTCACCCCCCTCATCTCTACCAAATACCTTGTCCACTTCTATTAACTTAGCCAAATCTTCCCCTACGCTTGGGACCTCACCCATACCTAGTCTAACACACCCACCTAAGCGGCTTGATTTATCTAAAAATAAAGCCGTCCATCCCATTAGGAGACAGACTCAATCTCCTCAATCTATGCCGTTAACACAACTAAAACCCTCGTCGTCACACCTACCTTCCATATTGGGACCCCATCCCTCTACCTTACATCAATATATCATACCTCCTGCATTTTCTTTAAAGCGACCTACGCCTTCTGCACCCATACAGAAATCCAAGGGTATAGCAACACCGTCACCCCGCGTATCCTGTCCACCTATCAACCATAAACAAATTCCACCATCAAAAGATTTGTTTTCTGTCACTCCTATTTCTCCGTGGTTGTTTTCTGATACCACATCATCTGTGGCCTCATCATCCAACCAGCTAAACATAGCCTCTACGTCAAAGAAACCACAGTTAGTTAAAACCCATTACCAAAACTCCTTAGCTAAACCACCCCCATACAAACCAACCACACCACGTCATCACCAAAATCGACCCACTAATAGCCTCATTTTCCTCCGACTTTGACCCACTCAAAGGGTCTTACGCCCAAATCTCTTGCTATGTTGGTGGAGAATGCGACCATTTCCCTACCCCCACTTAGACCTTATGATCCATCTAAACCTCGACCTATAGGTTACGATGAGTCTAAAATCTGTGCTTACCACCGCACACCAGGACATGACGTAGAGGGATGCAAAGCATTAAAAACCATACTTCGTCCGTCACCTCTCTCAGATAGAAAAGTTAAGAAAGACAACTTACGAAGAGAGAGACCTTTAGCTTCAATTCCCTCTCCTATACCACCTGTCCCCGCCTCACCAAGATCTATCATCATTACAGCCCCACCTCTCGAAAACCATGACCTATCCCTACCATCTTCCTCCTCTCATATTCACGAGATCAATATGATTAGTGTTGCTACTCGAGGGCAGAAAAACAATGGGAAAGTGAAAGAAAACACGCCGCAGCATCTCTTTCTCCATCCACCATCCCGATTGCAGCACCACCTAAAGTGGTTATTCGCGGACCCGCCTATCCCGTCTCTAATGGTATTTCCCATTGAACTATGATCAAACAAAGCCTTCACCAATCACCCGTAAAATGACATTGTATGATCTCATTCGCACTCAATCTCATCGACAAGCTCTCGTTGAGATCCTTCAAGGGATAGAGGTTTTACCTAATGAAACCTGCCTGTTACTCTATTCTAACACCCAATCATGTTGCTTCGCTCACCAAACAATCTATCTCCCCAACCACTGCCTCTCGCATGTGCAAAGCCGCCGCTGGCCCGAAGATGAAATTATCGACTTTGGTGCCGAAGATCCCGACTCGCTTCTTTTCATCTCGGCGTACGCTCGGGATATTCGGGTACATCGTGTTATGATTGACGGGGCGCTAGCCTAAACATCATCTCTTCAAAATCCTTCCAACAAATGAATATCCCTTCTAGTTGCATGTGTGCCAACCCCATCATGTCACATCATTCAATGATGCTATTACTTCTACTTTAGGCACCGTGATCCTTAACATCGTGTAGGACCATGTACTTTACCCGAACTCTTCTATGTCCTTGAGGGAGAGTTCCACATACATCATGTTGTTAGGCCGCCTTGGATCCAAGCTATGGGATGCATTCCTCCACCTTTACATAGATGCATAAAATTTGAGTACGAGGGGAAGTCCTACACCGTAAAAGCTGATCCTCCCCCCTTCAAAACTTGCAATATGTTGTATCGCCCTAATGATGTGCTTGTACCAGCCAAGACACCCATTCATCCAACCTAGCCATCCACTTCCGATGCACCTACACCTTCAACTAATGAAACCGCCACATAAATATTACTTCCTTTCCCGCAGATAACATCCCAACCTCCGACCCCTTAGTAGATATGTTTCAACGCCTTACGCTCGGGGAGTACCACCTATATAATGTTAGTTCTTTCCATACCCACAGAGTACGGACAAGTTACATGCACATCCCACCTACGACCGTCACGTGGGGAGGTAATCTCTTACGGACCACCCCATGCCACACCAACCTAACGTATGGGGGTGCCGACGCATCTTCCATTACCCCGAACCTCCTCTTGGTGTGGTTCCCTTCCAATTTGATTTTCAATATTTGACAAATCGTCGTTTCGCCTCACCTTCTTGACTCGCCGTGCTTGGAAAGGCTTTAGTTTTGGTCTTACGAACAAGGCCGACATACACTCATTCCCGTGACTACACGCAAACACAATGATCGAAGTGGTCTCGGTTTTCCTGAAACACCTACACAGGAGACACCTCGTGTCAGCTATATCCTGGAAGAAGACGACGTCACCCCTACCAAACCATCATCACCCACTTTGCCATCATCACCCACAGAGTCGATAGACCCTGAATCTATCCCTCCTAACTTTTTTTTTTTTTTTTCATAAATGCTATCTTCATAGGTCCTCTCACTTATCAACGCGATAATGAGGATCCATCTTCTCTTCCCCTTTTGTATCCAGACATGATCGAAGAGGATTCACCTTCGATTAATGTTGTTGAGTGCCAGGATGACGACTCCATCCTCACTTACCTTGGGGCGGACGACTCCTATATTCAACGTGCCTTACCGTCTGAAACTCAAACCATGTTGAATGAGTCGACTATAGAAATCAACATCCACACAGAGGAGGATCCTCACATTGTGAAGATCGGACAATCCCTTAACACATCAGAACAAGCCGCCTTTACTACCTTTCTCCGTACCCGCAACCAAGCTTTCGCTTGGTCCTACGCTGACATGCCAGGAATTGATCCTACCATTGCTGTCCATAACATCACCCTAAACCCCGATTCCAAACCAGTCAAACAAAAACTGAGAAAGATGCATCCACGCATCGCCCTCTTGGTCAAAGAAGAGCTTCAACGACTTCTTTCTGTTTCCTTCATCTTGCCTATTGACTATCCTCAATGGATTTCTAACATCGTACTTGTCACTAAAGCGACGGGGGGACTTCGGATATGCACGGATTTCCGAGACCTTAACCTCGCTTGCCCCAAGGATGACTTCCCCCTCCCAAGTATTGATCAACTTGTTGATCTCACTGCGGGCCATGAAATGCTTTCTCTCATGGATGGTTTTTGGGATACAATCAAATTTTGTAGCCCCGCCGATCAACATAAAACCGCTTTCATAACTCCTCGGGAACCTTTCGTTATCGTGTCATGCCATTTGGCCTTAAGAATGCCGGTGCTACCTATCGCCGGCTATGACTTACATTTTTCATGACATTATGCACACTATCCTTGAGGATTATGTCAATGATCTTCTTGGCAAATCTAAACATCGCAGTTGAACATCTCGATGTTTTAACCATTATTTTCGATCACCTTCATGCGATATTCATTCCAAGCTTCAACCAAAGAAATGTGTCTTTGGTGTTCTTTTTCGGGAAAACTCGCTGGATTTTTCGTCTCTTTGCGTGGCATCGAGGTCGATCCATCTAAAGTCAAAGCTATCCTAGAAATGCCCCCACCCAAAACCTCAAACAATTGCGTAGTTTGTAGGGTAAACTTCAATCCATCCGGCGTTTCATCTCCCAACTCCTGATCAATGTCACCCTTTCATCACCTTCTTAAAAAGGACATTGCCTTTCAATGGAGTGAAGAGTGTCACCAAGCCTTTGAAGCTCTTAAATCCTATCTCGCAACCACCCATGCTTATTCCACCTCGTGATGATCGTCCTTTCTACCTTTACCTTTCTCGCCATCGACCATGCTATAGGAGCTATGCTCCCACATCGGACTCCTCGCACGCCGAGAACAAGCCGCTTATTATATAAGTCATACTCGTGGATTACGAGACTAGGTATACACATGTAGAAAAATTGTGCCTAGCCCTATCATTCGTAGCCACCAAACTCCGACATTACCTCCGAATCACAAAACTTTTTTCATCACCAATACGGACCCCATTCATTATATGTATGCCAAACCACATCTAAACCAACGCATCACCCGATGGCTTATGCTCCTCGCCGACCTCGACCTTGAGTTTGTGCAATAGAAGTCAATCAAAGGACAAACTATTACGATCAACTTATGGAGGCCCCTTTACCTAGGGAACAATTCACCAATTTTAATTTCCCGACGAACTCATCGCCACCCTTTCACTCAGGGAAGAGTCGTATCAAATGACCTCTTCTTCGATGGATCTAAATGCCGGTGCGGCGGGAGGAGCCGGCATTGTTCTTATTCCTCTTCGACACCGAACCTATGCCTCTTTCATTTTGGCTCGATTTCCCGCACTAATAATACAAATGGAATACGAGGCCCTTGTTTTGGGTCTCCGAGGTGTTGCGTTACACTTAGGTGTCAAATCTATTAATATTTTTGGCAACTCTCAATTGGTAGTCAATCAAGTTATGGGCATCTACCAATGTAAAAATGAGGAACTTCAAAAGTACAAACATTACGTGGATTCACTTTTGACCTCATTTACTCGTTATTCTATCTAGACCATTCCCCGCTCCACTAACAAATTTGCGGATACTATGGCTTGCTTAGCCTCGCAAATTCCTGCCTCACCAACTGACTCTGACATATTCGTCTTGGTCCAACAACTTTTTGCCCCATCCTACTCAACCCCGGTTGTTTGTATGATAAATAATGTGTCTGCTAATTCGCAAGATACCTGGTACCACCAATTTCATGACTACCTTACAACCTCTGTTCTCCCACCTAACCTTACTAGTAATGGCAAACGTGCTTTTCTTAAAAGTGTTTCTCGTTATGTTGTCATGGGGGGACTCCTCTATAAACGTGGCTTTGATGGCATCCTCCTTCGATGTCTAACCGGCGCGGAGGTCACCTATACCATCCAACAAGTCCATGACAAAGATTTGTGGTGGACATTTTAGTGGCCTTGCCGTGGCTAAATGAATCCTTCGCCTAGGTTATTATTGGCCTACTCTTAACAATGACTGCTAGGAATATGTTAAGCGTTGTGTTATGTGTCAACAACATGTCAACCTTCAACATACTCCTAGCCATCCGCTATAAGTCGCACGAGATCTTTGGCCTTTCTTACAATGGGGTTTAGACCTTATTGGTGAGATTCACCCGACCTCTTCACAACATCACCGTTGGATAATCACAGCAACCGAATATTACACAAAATGGGTGGAGGCCATTCCACTCATTTCAATCAAAAAAGAAAAAATTGTCGAATTCGTTAACCATCACATTATCTGTCGTTTTGGTATTCCTCATCGCCTAATAACATATAATGGTAAATCTTTTAAAAATAAGTTGTTACAAGACCTTTGTGACAACTTTGGTATCAAACTTAGTTTCTCATCGCCTTACTATCCGCAGGCCAATGGTTAGGCTGAATCTTCTAATAAAACCCTAACCAAAATCCTCATGAAAGTTGTCAATGAGTCCGGAAGAAACTGGCATGATCACATTCCCTTTGCCCTTTGGGCTTATCGTACTAGCATTTGTACCTCCACTAATGCCACACCATTTTCTTTGGTATATGGTACCGAGGCTGTCTTGCCTCTCGAAGTACAAATACCCTCCTCGTAATATCTCTTCAGATATTCTCACCAACGATGATTTCCGCCAAGAGCAGTTAGCCCAATTAGAGCTTCGACGAGCGCGTCATCTTACGGCTCTTGATCACCTTCAAATCTACCAAAAATGCATCAAGCGTGCTTATGATAAACGGCTTCATGAGTGTACTTTTAAGGTTGGCGATCTTGTCCTCAAAGAGAATCAACATGTAACCAAACTAGAAAAGAGTAAACATGGAAAATTTGCTCCTAATTGGATTGGGCCTTACATTATCACTCACACTTACGGATCAGGCACTTATCGTTTAGCTTCGCTTAATGGTAAACCTGAGCCTGAGCCCCTTAATGCCTTGCATCTTCGACCATTCTACTGTTGAAATTAGTGTCGTATCACTGCTTATCTACCTTACGCTCGTCCCTTGAGCTCATTTACCACCGCATACACTTTGTTTCTTACATCTCAAAATCCAATCAAGCTCATATGGTTTGATTATCACCTCCCCTTAAAAGATGCCTTCCCCTTTTTAGTCTAGTCCATGACTTCAAAGTATCAAAATGACACATTCTTAATTACACACTTATGGGATTTTCTTGAGTCAAACTTCTTACAAAAAACTAGATGCTTCATGCCCAACGGACATCTAGACCTCTAACTTATACAATAGACTGCTCCCTTGAAGGACAACTATATGCCAAACTATTGCTCTTATTATATATAGACTGCTCCCAAGGACAACTATACATAAACACTGCATCTGCTACTATAAATAGACTGCTCCCTTGAAGGACAGCTATACACAGTTAGCCTTTATTAGAAGCTTCTCGCATTGATCAGCTTCGTGAAGACCTCAAGAACAACAAACTACGTATCCCATGTAGACTTCCCGCATCGATCGCCTATATCCGAAAAAAAAAATAAAAGCAAGATTTCAAAGCACTTTTGAGTCATGGACTTGTCTATTTAGGTTTGGTTTTCTTTTGTCGAATCATCATCTTATAATAAGTTCTCTCGCACCTCGCCCACATCAACCACCTCACCTCACCATTTGTCAAAGCACCAAAACTCAAGGGACGTGACGATATCCGATATATTGTGATTATACCACTCTTTTCACCTATCGACTTCTCGCCTATGCAAGGTACCTAGGGATTCAAGCTCATCCTACATTAATATGTGGTTTGTTTAGCTCTTCTCAATTACGGGACACTCTTGCCTCTTTTGCTCGGCTCTAGGATTGTGTGTTGACCTTAATCAGGACACGATTCCCTACTACTTGGGTATGCTAACTTTCGCTTCACCCATACCTACACCAACAACATTACCCTACCAACACCAACAACATTACCCTACCAACATCAAATTTTTACTAACCAACAAAATTGCCTAACCACAACCAAATTGCCTGAATTCACCTCTCCCTACTCCTAAGGGAGAACTACATCGGTCTGAGGCCCTTCCTTGCTTTGTGCAATGGGCTATGTAGGCAGCACTTAGGAGACATGGGGTCTCCCAAGGTTAGCTCGACCATCCCCTACCATACCCTATCATGTGTTGTAAATATAAATATTTTTTGTGTATTTCTATTTGCCAACGTTCCTCTTTATCCTTTTTCAAAACAAACAAAAACAACATCCAAAACACAACCATTCTTATTATTATCATCACTCAAAAGAACATACATCTTTAGTTTTATTTTAGATGTTAACCAAATACATCTTCTCTATCATCGACTCGCAGGTCGGCATCCTTATTTATTCTAATATTCCTATAAAATCCACTTAGACTCTTGCACCTCCTCCCGAATCAGGTGGTGATCGTGATCGTCGATGCCTCTCAGCTGGCCTCTCCATCCTCAAAGGTGCCACTGCCATTGGTTCCTCCCATTGATCCGCCAACATCTCCTGTAACATACGAATACGTCCTCTCGCGTGGAGGAATCTTGCCTCCAGTCTCTCCACTCGTAGCTGTGAAGCCTCTAACATTCCCATTGTCTCATTCACCTGTGTTTGAAGCTAGTGAGCCAAATCCTGCAGACGATCTCTCTCCACTGTAATCATAGCTATGTCAGGGCACTCACGTGCACCTCGCAGCTCTGCTACCCACCATACTCTATAGACCTCCGTCTGCTCCCGCATCCATAACCCTACGATCGGTGCTATCTCTTCTCGGCCCTTCTCGGGAGGTGTCGGCCGGGGAGGTGAGAATGCCGCCTCGGTCAATCCTCATGTATGGTCTATATGTCATAGGAATATCCTGAACGAACCCAAATTGTCGCCACACGCGATCTAGAGGAATCCTCTCGTACTCGCCTGGCCTATGCCCTGCGATCCACCTCAATCGCTCTACACCCCTCAACTCCTCAGCTATGTGCTCTGTCACCATATAGTTCCCGTACGGCCTCCAACAAATATCCGCAACAGTCACCATTTCCCATACCTGTCTATAATACTCGATGTCATCTATCACGGCCTGGGATCTCGCTTCTTGTTCTCGTCTGACCCATCATCTCAATCCCAACCTGCACTCTGCCTCTCCCCGACTCAATGGGTCACCTATTGACGTACACAAACAATATGCTCATAGGCCTAACAATGTAATAAGTACGAACAATCCAAAGGTCGCCCCGTGTTTTTGCTTGCATGCCCATAAACCCCTATATAACTCGCCGAGATATGCGGGTGCCCATGCGAATGTCACGCTCATTTCTATCATTTCCCAAATAACACTCATCAATGCTTTGGGAAATCTTCCACCTTCCACCCTCGGCAATGCATAATACCCCACCGCTATCATTAATAGCACGGCCAACCTTGTTTCCTCAGGGTGTGTTGCATACATTGTACCATACGTAAATGATAAACCTCGTTGTGTCAAATCTCGTGCAGCTGACCCAAATACTGTTGTTATCGCTGCCCGCCCCACGCTGGGCAACGCCTGATACACTGTTTTTCCTATCATTGGGAGTCTCAAAATATGGAACACATCTTCCAAAGTCACTGTCATCTCCCCTGTTGGTAGATAGAAGGTATTCTTTTCTGGATTCCATCTCTCAATCAACGCCTGCAACATAGCATGGTTACGCGTGATTCTTGAATAATAGCGGATTCCACTTAACCCCAACCGATTTATCAATGCCCATTCAGCTGGTGTTACATCCGCTCGGATTCGTGACAACAACGCTGGCACAGTATCATTCATCCTTAACCTTGCATCTGCCTGCATACATCAAAACGACACATGATTATTCAAAAGAACAAATCTCTATGGGTTTTTTCTCAAAATCTGGAAACCCTTACAGTAACCGATAGCGGTTATGCATAACCGATACCGGTTTGCTAACCGATACCGGTTACTTATAAACGATACCGGTCACTGTCAAAATATACCTACCCTGCTTCAAACATACACCTTCGATATTTATGAAGCCCGTTTACTCCTATTTCTACCTAAAAACATACAGGCCCACCCTGTTTACCTGCCCCGTAGCACTCATACCATCCCCAACCCTTGCCTATCACCTTTTTTTCTAATCTTTACCCACTTACACTTCTTTCATACTATTTACAAACACATGCAAGAATCAAATTACACCCAAACAATTTACCTCTCCGGATGCAAAAGAAGCTGAAGGAACATGTCTTCCCCTCGTCCCCGCTCGCCGGATGCTTCTCCTCGTTCATCCATGTTCACCACCCTCTTCAAATATAACTTGTCTTTCTGCCTTTTGAATCTCATCCCACGCTCACTTCACCTGTCTCTTTCCTCCTTATCACTCAAATTCTCTCATGTAATTACCTGTAGTAGTTGTCAAACAGCGTCGCATTCGCATATTTAACGTGTTTCATGACTCTAAAAATAAGAATGCTAAAAATAAGAACTTAAGTTGCCAACCCAGCAGTTCTATTTTTAGGAAAACAATTCTTTCATAACCGATATCGGTTACATAACCGATACCGGTCATATATCTACCGACATCGGTTACATAACCGATATCGGCATTGTTACCCTGTTGCTTAAACCTAAGTCGTCTCTTCATTTTTGCAAATTTTTGTGGCGCCCGTCCCTTTTTCCTGCATGAACAACACCATTATCCATATTTTTCATTAAATCCACATCTCATTACAATTTCATCAATATCATCTATCTATATTACCAAAAACAAACAAGCCATCAACTAAGGATATCAAAAAACTATCAATCTATACACCATTTGGATCCAACTCATCAGATACAACCATTTAATATTCACACACCAGCGACCAAACATACAACATTTCATAATATAACATGTCAATTAAACTCATCATTTATATCTATATACATCCCATCAACAAAAGACATCAACATCATTAATATATAACACCATGTCAATCAAACTCATCATACATCACATATCACAAACCATCGACAAAACATTTAACGCATTTTACGCACAGCATGTGGGTCAAATCATCATATCTATATATATACAAAGTTTCAAATATACAATGTGCCCCTGATCGGGCCTCTCGTGATCTCATAATACAACAAAGCGGCACGCAGCCACAATAACTATCAATAATCTCGACTCACTCGCAGCCGATCTCTCATATCAAAACATACTCGCTCGCAGCCGTCGGATCAATCAGACAGCTGCTGCTTTGTACTCGGCTTCATAGGCCGATATATACAATAAATAAATGAATAAATGAATAAATAGGCATACAGCCTCTATCAACACAACTGTTCCGGCAGACCGGTGCCCATGTCCAATATACAAAATGTGCAAGGACCCTCGCCTCTCTCCACCTCCCTCTCGCATGTCTACCCACCGGTCCCTGTCCTACCTCTCGCCTCCCGCCCGTGATGGACCCACCATTTGTATGGTCGCACCTCCCGAGACCTCTCGGGCCCGAGAGGTCTCGCTCTATGTGCCGCATAGGGCTGAGTAATCAGCCCCGTGCACCATCAAGAATATCCTCGATAGTATCGGGCCTCCACTCTAGCCTCCATATAATGCTCTCGAGCCACCGTAGGTGTTGGGGCTGGTCTCGACACCTACTACCATGCCCCCGTGCTCGTGCTGGTGCCGGTGGTGCCTGTGGGCCGTGGTGGTACTCCGTACTGTGCGTGCTCGGGGCCGTGGTCTGGCCGGGTGCCGGTGGTGGTGCCTGTGGCTTGCACTCGTGCCTCGGGCCGTGGGCCAGGCGCTCGGTAGTGGTGCCCGTGCTCGTACTTCTAAGCTCGGCTAGCCGCCTCGAAACACCTATTCGTAGTCTGGGTGCAGCAGCAAGCCGCCTGCAATAACTGTACTGCCCCCGACTCCGATCTCGCTCGCTGCCACCGCCGCAAGTCCTGGCCGTTTGGCAGTTGTGCTATCCTCGCCGCTTCTCTCGACTAGCCACCAAACCATAAATGCTCCCGTATAACCAAGATCATCTACAGGTCATCTCATCGCCTCTCAAAGAACCCAACTGGGTCCAAGGGTCTGTGGTGCAAGTGGGGCTCTACATCATCCCTCCGATACCGAGGGAAGGGAGATGGCTCGCCCTGCCACAGCCCCCATCTACCTACGCACTCTCTGTGGGTATCCTCTCATACTCTCCCCGCCTCCCGTCCTACTATCCGAAAGTGTACTGGATCAAGTGCAACTATAATCGGCTCCTTCATAGGCAGGTGATGACCTCTCGTAAGGTCTCCATATGATATCTACCGCCGCAGCCCTCTAATAAATGCCTGTAATAGCGACGCCCCCCTCGCAAGCACTCGTGGCCGGCCCATGACCCCCAACCACCTCTCGAAAACCGTATCTATATGACTGTGGGCCTGTCGGGCCTGGGCAGCTCCCTATTGGTCTAAGGCATATGATGTGCTCATATGCCCAACAATGCAAAGAAAAACGTTGAACAAATCCCAAATCGCCTATCCGGCGATAGCCCTCACGCCTCGATACAACCGTTGTATGTGCATACGGGTGCCAAGATAACATGTGTGCTCCTCCACCATCTCGTAGCCAGGCTGTGATACGCTGGCCACAAGGCCGCAGCAATACGTAATTGGAACGAAG
>CM031236.1:37819567-37936831 GCA_018340775.1 Taxus wallichiana var. yunnanensis | reverse complement strand
GGAAAGAATAAAACTTTCCATGCCTCGATCCTCCAAGTTGGTGAAAGGATACTTCATGGGCATGCAAAGTGCTAGGATGGAAAATTAGCATGAGCGCTCTCCTTCTTACACTTATGTCGAGGGCGAGAATAGATAACCTCATCAATCCCACTCACTTTTAGGATTGGCATAAAAACTAGGAAGGATCGGGAATCTGACATATCTGAATAGGAAGCTTTCAACTAGGTTTACATTTAGTTTGACCATTTTGACCTTAGAAGTCAAATGTGGAATTGCTTATAATTATCATAATCCCAGTGTTTGAAGAAATGAGGTTTGTAAGAGGACTTACCAAACCAGTAAGTCAGGAGTAGATGTTTATTAAGGCCAAGTATGCATCATCAATGTCATGTTAGATTACATCTCATTTTAATCAAGTTTGACTACGTTTCATGGATTTTTTTAATCTAGTATAAGTTAGGATGTAATTGTCCATATTTTGTTTGAGGATTTAGTTCTAACGTCTAAAAACTCCATAATTCTGACCGGAATGTGTGAAATACTCGAGTTTTTGGAATAAAACGAGGTCATATTTGGTCGGATAAATGAAAAAATGATGTGGCATGACTAATGTTACCTAATAATACACCTTTTTACACCGATGAAATTGGATTGATGCTACTTAGCTCACGAACTCCATCAATAGCTGCGAACTCCATCACCTAGCTTCAAAACTCTATCACTTAGTTTTGGAACTCTAAAATCAGCTCTAAAGAATTTTTATAAATTGGATTACGTAAGGATTTCCTTTTGGTTTCAAAACTTCTCCAAAGTTCCAAAATCAATGGGAATCTTTTCATTCTATCAAAAATCGATTATGGAGAAATTAATGGTCCCTCGATCGAAATATCAACAAATTTATGTTCTTTCTAAACTCAAAAATACTATGTAAGACCAACATTTGTATAAACTGAAGCTCATTTCTAAATTTCATATCTACTTTGGGCATCATTTGGTTTTCACTAGAAATTGTAGGTGGATAGAATTCTTGTTGAATATCGTGATTTTAAATGCATATTCAGATCGAGAAATATATCGTAGTCATAGCTGAATATATGATGATGATGATATATACATACGTATACACCGATTACATTTTGTAAGATAGATAAATTCAATAATAAGATAGCCATTTGATTTTGACTAGTATAATACACTTTTACATTAAATCCTTATTCGAGGTGGAGTAAGGTCCCGATCCTCCAAGAAATAGGATCCCTTTATTTTATTGGTATTTATATCTTGTAGCCATTTGTATAAATTTGTTAATTAGTAGTTCTTTAAGAGTACTTTTGATTCTTATATTAAAATCTATTACATAAGTTATTTATCGTCCATATAGGTGTTTTAATGTACATTTTATTTCCTCAAGAGAGAATTTTAAACAATCTTTGAAATGTGTGTTTTATTTCTAGCGACGTGTGTTTAAATTATGTAAGTGTGTTTATTTCCAGCCGGTATATTCAATTGAAAGATTTTTCATTTCGTAACATTGTGTGGTTAGTTCAACAAGTTTCATAGAGGTTAGCTTTAATAAGGCTTTGTGAAATCTTAAATACATTTTAAAACCCCCCAAAAAATAAAAATAATAAAGATCTACAATCGATTACTAGTTCACTAAGATTCTTCTTATTGCATATAGCTTTAAACACACCTGGTTTTAATATGGCATCAACCATGACTTGATTAAACAAAGGGAACAACAAAACCCATCATTCATCACCTACTCCCTTTAGTGTCACGAATTCTAGAACCTAAAGATCCATGCGATAGCTCACCTACCCATGCTGACTGACAACCTATCTGATCTCCTTCTCTTTTGGTAGTCCCGTCGTCGGTATAGGCCCATTCCTAGGATGGTTACTACATCATTACACATAGGTATCCACCTCAATTCATTCCATGTCATTGTTCATAATACCGCATTCTACTTTGCATAGATTTTCATCACTACACAGTTTTTACGTACCATCCACACTTTATGTTAGTTAGATTACATGCACATGGACTTCACTCACCTACATGACACACTATCTCAAATATCTGAACCACTTTTTAAAAGCATGGTCACACCTTCACTACAACTTACATCAAGTGGAGGACCATCATCCTTCACTTTCATTGGATATTTCTATTCATAAACGCATACTTAGGGGGCATGATGTATATACTACCCCCGAAACATCATGTAGACATCTTATTCTCTCATCAATTTTTCCACATACTTACATATACATCTTAGCATACACATATACATCGTCATTACCCAATGACACACTCTTTTCTTCGGTTCCCACTTGGTTATTGAGGCATTATATACACATGAACCCCACACCTTACACTATAGACATTGTGTGTCTTCGTACATTCTACACTTTTCATCCTATATACATCATACACATTACTAATCATGCCTCATATACTACACCATAACCACTTTGTATATTGCACATTTCACACATACATACACTTCATCTTAAATTTTACATTCTACACCTTACATATTTAATCTAACATCACAATCGAACATCTACTAGCCATCTACATATATTAGGCCATCTATGCATATTTCATTACATGTACGTATCCACCCTTTTACTACTACCTTTGATTATGAAGTATTTTGCACATTCTCTTCTACGACTTTTCTACCTCATCACCTTTATGATGTACTCTAGTCTTGTGATCTATTCTAGACTATTGAGGGGTATACATCACAAATGGACGCCATCACCCTTACATGTTCATCATTCAGTCTTGTCTCATGTACTGACATTACTAGAATCATGTGATATACACTTTGGAAGCTACAGGGGTCACTTCTTTTAGCATTATCTCATGATAGGCTTCATCATCACTTTTTAACTTACATCATTTAATGGTATATACTTTAGGATAAATCACCACTTCTTTCTATTCATCTTATCATGATATACGCTTAGGCTATAGTGTCATACAACTCATCTATGTTGAATATAAAGCACCTTACACACTCATCACGGTGCATTGCATAACTCATAGTTTGACCATTTCCCAATAATGCATTCTCGTTTATCTTTAGTTCTTTCTTATGCGGGGCATACTAAATGAACCACATTGTATACAATTCCATCAACTCGGGGCACATGCTAGCTCCCATCTTTTACTTGTATTCCATTCATCCATCCATGACATATTGCATTTTATGGTTCCATTTACTCTTGTTTTCACTTACTTTTACATATATGCTTTATTACATGCAGAGATAGATATCTTGTATGCCATTATCATTTTCATACACACATGTGCATTCACATTTTTCTATTTGTGATCAAAGACTATATAGGATACTACACACAACATGGATACTTGATTGCAGTCCATAGCGGCAGAGCTTAGGGGCATTCACATTCGTATATTAAGTCTTAAGTGATTCATTTGTTTATTACATAACACACTACTTTGGTTTATCATGATTTGCCATGTTTTTATCTTTAACATGTTAACTTGAATTGTTTCATGTGAAAAATTTGATTATTTGCAGTGATACTTTTTTGTTATATTGTTTGTTATTGCTTAGAAGTATTATTTGTGGGAGTTTTCCATTTTGTCTTACGTGCATACTTGTTTGTTTGTGGACACTATGGCCTTAAGTTTCTTGTGGCATCATGAGCGATGTCCATGTTTGCAACCCTGTCAAGATTTGTGCATCTATATTTTCTTCATGGGTGTTTACATTATCTGCTTGTGTTCTAGTTTACATATTCTCTATTTGGCTTACGGCTTGATTTTCTACATGCATTGCCATACTAACACTTGTTTTCTTGACACCTTGGATTTTACCAAGCTTCATCCCCTCCCCTACCGACGGGGAACATTTTGATATCTGTGTGATGATTAGCTAAAAATGGACTAACTATGTAGTATGGAGAAAGTTAATCTATACAATAAACAATTTGCTAATGATCTACTGCTGAAGAAAATGTTTACAAAATGAAATATTAAACCCTAATGTACAAGTAGAGAAGAGTAAATAAATCAACCGATAATATATGTTTATCAAATAGTGTTGTCTGAAGTAACTAGATAAATCATAAACAAAACGACTATGTTAGGGTCCTATAGAGAACAAATATAGAGTGATATGGCTAGAATGGAGCCCACAGGAGAGGACTTGGGCATCCACGAGCACTCTCTGTAAGAAAAACAATTGCCACTGAATACTGCAAAAGATGTTTGGGAACTGGTCTTCACAAGTCTTGGAGATGACTAATAACATTCATTATCACATCACCGAGATTTTCTGTACTACACTTAATGCTCCAAATATTCCAAGAGGAAGAATAACCTCGGTGTGCTTACTAACTAATTTTTACACTACATTTCGACCAGAGATATAGTTCTAGTGAGTGTGTTCATGTAGTGCTCTATGTGCTTTTGTGTCAGTCACACTTTTTAAATAGAGAACAATAGATAAAAGTAGAAAATGTAATAGAATGTGTGCATGGAATAGAATAGAACCCCTCCCTCTATGAAGTGTGATGCAAATGTCCTAAGGCATGCATTGATATGTGGAGCTAAGTATAGATTCTAATGGAATAGATGGATGTAACTCTAGATGGAGTGATATTAGTAGATGATGCTAGATCCCTCATTATGGTCTCATAACTTTATATTTATAGGGTTCTCTTGGTCTAATTTCATAATCAACCCGAAAAGGCTGACCATAAGAAAGATAAATATGTAAAATGGCTAGAAGAGGCCCAAAAAATGGTGGTAATGTGTAAAAGGGGACGGGGCACCTACGGGTGGGATTAGGTGCCTTAGTTCAAATCTCGGGTGCCCTACTCAATGCTAAAATAATAGAGAATTTCATAAATGGTGAGCATATGGGTGCGATAGGGTTGCAAGTAAATTAATGAAATAAGATAAACAATATGGCTAAAGAATGATGGTTAGTTAGTACTTTCTTCACTCGGAAATTTTTTTAATTAGTAGTATGAGAGTGGGATAAATTAATGTCTAAAGTTCATGATTTTTAGACTACATTTTTCCCCCACTTTATGTTGGTGAGTGAAAATCTCAATTACTTAAAAGTAGATAGAGATGTGTACACCTGATGTCTACGAAGAGTGTAGTAGAAATGCACCAAATGACTAGAAAAAGTGTGGATTAAATAAAAATATAGAGGAGCATGGAAACTAAAGATGAAAATGTGCAAATAAAAGTAGATGAGAGTGAACCTAGGGTGGAACATGTGTGTGTAGCTTCCTTAGTGTGCGGTGTACCTGTACATGGTTAGTAAATCATGTGTGTCTTATGAAGATTTGTTGTTTTTGGCATTGTTAGTTGTTGTGCCCATTTGACTACTTGTTTCTCATATGGTTTGGACACATAAGGGAAAATGATCAAGTAGTAAAATATGTATGTATGTAAATTTAAAAGATCTATGTAAAAGACACATGTTTATGTAAATACACTAATGTAAATGGAAAATGTAAATGTAAGGTAAATGGAACATGTGCACCTAATCCATGTTGAGAGAGAAAATGTAGAAGGATATCTGTATTGTGAGTTTTTGGGTGATCTCACGCCATCGACCAAAGAAGTGTAGTGGGAGGAAATTTTGTGTCCTCCGAGGATCTAACTACTTCCCTAAACTATGTTTAGAGATCTTTATTTTTATATGTGTTTTGGGTTGTCAAGTGCCTTTGGATGAAGTAGTGTAAGAGGAACTCCCATCAGTAACCTCTAAGCCTCTAAATTCTTCCCGAATGCTCGGGATACCATGTCCTAAAAATCCGTTGTGTATGGGGTTTGTAGACTAGTTTGAACCCACGCATTATGTAACCCACAATATCGAGGATGGAAATTTAACTAGGCGGAATAGATGTAAATATGCTATGTTAGTATGTAAAACCCTAAATGATTGACCCCCTCTTTTGGAGCACATTTCTTATCACCCTAATAAGAGACGTATCGACCCCAAAATAGGACCTTTGCATGTATGTTCAGTAACCTAGAAAGTGCTTGGTAAAAACCAAGGAAGACTGAGATAAACAAAAGGCTAACGAAAGACAAGTGTAAACATATATGCATATCGAAACAACGTGTGAAGCTATATAAATAGTGTAAAAGCTACCAAGAAAGTATTAACATAAATATGTAATCCACACAAAGTGATTTGCAAACATGGGACATCACTCACAATGTCACAAGATGCGTAAGGCCATCATAGGCCACAGGAGAATGAAAAATAAATCTACACCTGAAAACATAGGCGATGCACGAAAACAATAAGCGAAAGAAAAGTAGAGAATGAAACAAACTAGTATAGAAACCAATATCCTGCATGACAAATTTTTCTGCGAACAATAGTAAATACAAGCAAATAATGTAAAAAACAAGTATGAAACCAATATCTTTGATAAAAATGTTGCACATGAAACACGCGTTAGCATGTTAGAAAGATATATAGTATTTCAAAAGCATGTATAAGCGGGTAATGGAAAATGCTAAGTACAAAATGAAACAATACCACCTAGAAGAGATGAATGTGTGGATACCCTAGTGACCGAGTGTAAAGAAGGGTAGGAAGTTAAATATCCATGCCACTTGTAATATACATGTATATGTGCTCACCCACTATAGAATAAAGGTGTGAACACACATGTGTAGATGGTATAGATAAATTACATACAAGTAATCAAACTAGCATATGTAATAAAATGATCATGAACAACAAAAGTAAGCAGAGGTATAAGTACTCCTCATATGCTTTGTAAATATGTTGTGGATGGATGGAATGAATGAAAATAGAGTGATATGAGTCACATGTCTGATTGGATGAAATGGGTGGGATGAGTTTTTTTTTCCCCCTCATCAGTCAATAAGAGTACAAGAATTCCTTATTGGAAATGGTCAAGTAGTGTGTGTATAGGATGTCACTACAGCACACATACACTTTGATAATGTTGCTGTATATGTAAATAGTGGTGATGATATGTGACATGGTAGAAAAGATTGCATGGACCATATAACCTAAGTGTATCCGATGAGATGAAATGTGGAGTGATTATTCAGCCTAAATATCACAACAAAGTGAAAAGGAGTGGTGATGTAACCTAAGGTGTATACCACTACAAAAATGATAGAAGTGATGATTTATCCTAAAACATATTTTCCTTCTCTGAGATGAATAGTATGGAGTGGTGATGTAAACTAAGGTCCCCATACTCATTTTCCAAATGATAGAATAGGTATTGAGAAGTTATCCTAAAGTGTCTATAGTAGAAGTGCTTAGTAGAAATGCTGCATGGTAAAGTAGTCAAGTAGTAAATGTGTAAGGTCCATTTGATTTACAGAAACCTTTGGGAGCTTGAGAATGGATGATTGAGGGAGTAAAGTAATTTTTTGGTTCATTTTAGGGTATGAGTAAAGTGTGTGAAGGCCTCGATTCAATGTAAGGAGAATAAATGACCATGTGATGTAGAATATGTAAAATAAGTGTGTAGCACATTTTTCAAGTGTTTGGAAATTGCGAACTAGTATTTTAAATGTATTCATTATAATGTATTTTCACATATTTCAATATAAATACATGTAGATGATTTAATGTAGTAATGTAGGGATTTTAAAATGATAAGGTAGTCTCATATATAATGAACATCTAGTATTGTATGTATAAAATGACATGAAGACATAAATGTATGATGTATGGTATATGACTATTTTTTATAGGATGTGAGGCAATATGCGAATCTAAATATCCTAATAGGTATGTAATCCTTTAGGATGAATTAATTTTTCCAACATTTTAAGTTGACCTCTATAGTAATCTAGGTGGAAAATTTGAAGAATATCCTACGAAAATTTCATGGGAAGGTGAATTTTAAGGGTTCGCCAACAAAAAAATTTTCGATTTTTAAGAGGTGTTGCGGGGAAGGTCATAGGTAGACACACGACATGAGATTTTTGTCATTTAACAAGGTGGTTACAAAACAACCAATTTTAACGCATGATAGAAAATCATTTTGATCACACGTCTATATCCCTTCCATCTAATCATAAGTGACAAAATCTATGTGTTAGCACGCCAACAAACTCTATTGGCGTCAAAAATAGCTCCACATATTTTACTTCATGTCGGACGTCAACAAGGTTTTACTCATCATGTCATTTGTCAACAATGGTTCTATGTTCACTCATCTGCGGCCCTAACCCTCCATCTTGTAATGCATTTATCTAGCCTCCTAACATACTTTCACACAACGGTGTATGTGATAATAAATATGCCCCATTTTGGATTGATGAGTGAACACATTCACTTTCATTCTTCCATTTCGAATAATCTTGGCTTATTAGGGATAGTTTCAAGGGTAGTGGAAGCCCAAAAAAATTACGATTGATGGATTCTTTTGAAACAAGTTTAATTTATCGAAAAATTCACTTACTTTTTCAAATTTTTATAAAATGGAATATTCATCATATTACGAATATCAAGATAAAATTATCTGATGAATAGTAGAAGATAGTAAACGCGTGGATGATTTAAAAACAAAATTTGTAAGACAAACGAGTATGATGTGTGATGTATGAATTTGTAAATGTGAAATAGAGGTAGATAATCATGTATGTTTTGTGTAGGGGAAGCAATCTATCTGACTTGTTAGCACTCAGGTTTTGAAAGGAGTGGGTAGCACCTTAAAAGGATGTGATCTGATCCTAACTATTTTAGGTTGTGCCTTTCAACCAAGGTAAGAGAACCTATTTTGTAACCTCTGTTATTGAAGAACAATGATAAATCCTTCTTTTGCATAAATTTTATAGAGAAGACCTTGGGAAAATATGATCAACACACCAAATCTGACTCTCACGAGTTGTCACTTCCAGATCATGGAGATATTTTCACAACAAGGAAAAGGTTACTAAAGACATTTGGGACCCTGATTGCTTTTGCATGTTTTGGTAATAGAGATTATGCATTTGTATGCACACACATGACAAACAGGGGTAGTATGGGTAGGATTGGTTTTTTTGAATAATTTTTTTTGGTGGGAGGTGGGGCAAGGATGAACTTGATTCACCAGATCCTTGAGGAATCTTACAAAATGGAAGGTTAAACCAACAAGAATGCCACAAAATAGCTAAAATGTTTCTTTAACTAGAATATGTGCTTCAATGGAGGCCCAATTAGCACTTTTTCACACAATCTTTGAGATTCTATCATGAAGGCTCGAGTTAGAAAATCCAACAAAGCATCAAGATCTGAGTCAAATCATGCCTAAGGTACACCCAAGAGGCTTACAGACAATCTCTATCAAAGATGAAAGAAAAGTGATTTTAAATCATTTATTCCAATCCCAGATGAAAGCTCTTTTGAGAAATGAAATTACAGATGCCACTAAACTATCACAAGGATTGAGGCCTATGTGATTGAATCAGATTTTAATACAAGATTGCAATAGAAACAAGAAAAACTACTCGCATACATTCAAAAATAAAACAAACACATTTTTCTCAAGACAACACAGAATAACTCAAATTTGATTAAATCTATCAAGAGGGAAAGTTTCTAGAATAGTCTCAGAGCTTGTCAATGGTTGTACACTTGCAACCACCTTGACATGATCAGATTTAATACAAAAGAGATATACAAGCTTCTCAAAATGGCTTCTCAAAAATGATGGGCTCTATCAAGCTTTTTCTATTAGAAAATTCAGTCCCGACCCCTAACACTCCAACCATTTACACAAAAAATTTTTTTGCCATTTATAACATTTACAATAGAGACCCTTTTCCCCTCAAAAATCTAGACCTTGAGTGCTACTAGTGCTTTGCCATGATCATGATCGTGATTCTCAGAATCAGATCTGTAAAAAGTTTCAAGTGCTCGAGGGGGCAGATCTCATCGAATATCTCCCGCATTCAACTCCTTCCTCTGGTAGATCACTCTTTCTTCAATTTTCCAACCACTTCCACCCCTAATCTATCAAATCTGGCTCCTTGCGTGCTTGGGAGAAGAAAAATGGAAAATCGATCGAGCACGATAGTCAGACCATTTTAATGGTGAAAGACATCTTCAGATCTCCCACCAAACTCAGATATCAACATTAACTCCCCTCTCTACTTGGTGTGTAGGAAATACCAAGAAATCATGAAGACTCACACTTCTAGGTGTGTTTCAGTAAAAATGGGGGGAAAATCAGATTCAAACTCTATTCATCATTGATCTTTACTTTGAATTTGGGTCATCCACGTGGAAGATTCAAACTTAAAAAAACCCGGGGGTTCCTCTGGACTTTTACAACTTTTGGAAAAATGGAAAAATTTCACATTTTTTTCCACACCTCCGCCCTCGAGAAATGAGCCGACACATGTGTCCTGAGGTGGGTCCCAAAGGAACATGGATAAATTCTACCATTTGACCCTCTTTTTGGAAAAAAAAGGAAATTTTTCCAAGTTTTCCCCCTCAGCTCCGCCCTTCCACTTCAAGTTTCCAATGTGGGTCCCAGTGGAACCACGCTTCCTTTTTTACTTTTAACTCTTTTTCCCACAAAGGAAATTTTTTCCAAATTTCCTCCGAAGGCCCACACCTCCACCATTGACTAGAGCAAGCTTTGACCTTTCCTTTATCGAGCTTTGGGCTTGTGGGCCATTTTGATGTTTTTAATCCTTTTGAAGCATAGGGAAAAAAAAATGCAAGTTACCCCCGATGGTCCACCTCCCCCACCCCTTTGACTTTGAAACAAACTTTTGACTTCATCCTTTGTGGGCTTTGGGCCATTTTTGATCTTAACCCTTTTGAGCATAAGAGGAAAAAAATTCTAAGCCCCGATGGTCCACTTCCCCAAACCCCTTTTGACTTGTCAAACTGCCATGTGTCACTATGTGCACCTTGAGATGGTCCTTTCAAATTGAAAATTGAGACCTTGAATGAGTGTGGGCTCGCCATGTGTCCCCTGGAAAATTTTCTTTTTGTTTGAAGGCTCGAAGCCTCAAACATGGAAGGTGCCAAGTCATGCTCCGAGGTAGTCTCCTTTGGCCATTGAAAAGTCCAAAAAAATGCAAAGTGAGTGGAGGCCTCCAGTGTCCTCCATGGCACTTCTTTAAAAATGGTGACCAAAGCGAGACCTCTGAATGAGTGCTGGCTCGCCATGTGTCCCTATTTCTCACCAAACTATTTTATTTTGCAAAAAAATTAAGTCTAAGTCTGGGAAAAAGAAGGAAACCTCCACGTGTCCTCCCGTGCTACTCCAAGGCCAAACCAAAAAGTAGATCTTCAAATGAGCGTCGTTCCTCCACGTGGACACATTTTAAGTTGAGGTGATTCATAGAAATTTTTTTGAAGTACCCAATGAGCCGCATCCAAAAAAAAGGTGCCACATCCCCTATCGATGCAAGGATGTAAATTTGATTGGGAGAAACACCCGTCAAACCGTAAAATATAAAAATGATCATTTGAGCCCGAAAATGAAAATTTCTCCAAGGACAGAGAATTTAGAAATGTTACAAGGCTCAAATACATCCATCAAGAGACACATCCATTCATTTTTCTTCAAGTATTTAGGGTAGAAATGACAAGGAAAACAAATCCCGACCATGGAGAATGGAAAATATGGGAGAACCCGAGTTTTTAGATGAACAGAGAATGGGAGACCCAAATTATAGACCTTTTCCAGGAGGAACAAAGAAACAAGGAGCAAACCATGGACCCATAAGTGATCTATGACCCATGAACAAATTAAAAATGGCAACAAAGATTAACCAGGCACAACATGGGGAAAAAGAAAGTGACAGAGGCCATAAATCGATAGATTTTCAAAGGAAAACTGGGGCGAGACTATTTTGAGCACCAACATCGGCTCGACTGGGGATGGGCACTCCCATGAGTGCCACAAGAACAAAGGTAGACCAAGTGCCAAAATATCCATTGGGAAATGGAGTCAATTTGTAGAGAGTAGAGAAATAGAGCCATCTCCAAAAAATGAAATAGAGAAACTAGCAAAAATAGGTCACCGAGGACCAGAACAAACAAAAACACAAAAGAAAAGAAACAAACAACAAACTATACACTATACACAATATTTTTGCCTTGATTTAGGGAATCAATCCAAGAAATGCTTCAAATGCCTACCATTAATAGGAAATTCAAGCAAGTTCACCATCTAAGTCCTTGAGGAAGAAGGTATGCTCACCAATCTCTGATATCAATGGAGTAAGGGCCCATCCATAATGAGTCAAACTTGCCATGCTTGCCCTTATCCTCATGTCTGTCTATCCCATAAGCAACACAAGATCTCCATGAAAGGCCCTGGGAGTGACCTTCTTGTCAAATAACTTCTTCAACCTTTCTCTGAACTTTACATGCCTCTGGTGGGATGCCCTCCTCTCTTCATCAAGCTCAACAATCTGGTTAATGTGAGCATCATAGGGACCTACCTCTTGATCTTCCAGTTGTTGAATAAACTGATATGAAGATAATTGCATATGAAGGGGCAGTAGGGCCTGAGTCCCATATACCAACTCAAATGGACTCTTTCCAGTGGCTCTTTTAGCAGTGATCCTATCTCCCAAACAACAAACTTCAACTATTCACCCCACTTTCTCTTGTTTAGCTCCAAGGTTCTTTTGATAATCTTCAACAATTTTTTTTTATTACTTGGACTCAACTTGTCCATTTCCTTGGGGATTGTAATTAGAGGCATATGTCAAGTTGATCCCATACTCCTTGCACATTCCATCAAAGGTTTAGCTCTAAAGCTCATGGCATTGTCAGCAACAATCTTGACTAGCACCCCAAACCTGCAAATGATATGGTTCAATAGAAAATCCATGACAATTTGGTGTGTTGCTCTTTTGGTGGGGATTTGCCTCCACCCACTTGGTGAAATAATCAGTGGCTACAAGAATCCACTTATGGCCAACACTTGAAGGGTCTGAAATCTCACCAATGAAATCCATTCCCCATTGCTTGAATGGAGCTTCAATTGATACAGCTGTGCAAAGGAAGGGAGCCTAAAGCTTTTAGTCTTCTAGAGAAGTGCTGGACAACTCTCACATCTTCTAACCAAAAGAGTTGTATCCTTGAAGAGAGTTGGCCACCAATAACCAGCCCTCAGGATCTTGTGTGTTACTCTCTTAGCAAAAAAATTCCCCCACAAACTCCTCCATGGAGATCAACAATTATCTTGGGGCTTCTTCTTCAAGTAATGCACCTTAAGAGGACTCCCTCTGGGTTCTTCCAAGCTAACCCATAATCAGTGATGACATATTTCTGGGAAGCCAACTTAAGAGCTCTTTTCTAGTTCTTACTTAAATACTCAGGGTAGTATAAGTGTCTGAGATAGAAAATTACATCCTTGTACCACTCAAGAACTCATCAACCTTTCAAAAACACCTGCCCTTTCTTCTTCTACCTCATTTACCTCAATAGTTTGCAAGTTTCTCTCAGCCATAAGCTTAGCCAAGCCCAAACCTCTCACCAACTTCATGGTTTGGATATCCATATCATATTCTTGCAACTTGTTCACCCACCTGCATCTTTTTCTTGAGACTTCCATCTCTGACAAGATGTCCTTCACCATGGTGTGGGGAACATAAGCAACCACTTTAGAACTTAGAATGTAAGGTCTAAAAATTTTTTTGTTTCTTTTACCAAGGAAAATGCTTGCTTTTCCATGATAGTGTACTTCAGCTCAGCCCCCTGCAAGGCCTTACTAAAAAGGAAATTGGCCTCTCAGCCCCTTCATCATCTTTCGCAGAGACAAAAGCAAATAGTGTTCTCTGAAGCAAAGGAAAATAGTTGGAAAGGTTTCTTATAGTCTGGAGCTGCTAAAACAGGTGCATGCTTTAGTGCCTCTTTAATCCCATTGAAAGCTTGGATGGCAGCCTCCTCCCATTTGATGACCTGGTCTTTCTTCAGCATGGAAGTGATTGGAATGGTCAACTCAACAAAGTTTGATATGAATCTTCTGATGAAGTTTATCTTCCCAAAGAAGGACTGAATTCCTTTCTTGGTTCTTGGGATTGGGACCTTGTTGATGGCCTCTACTCTTTCTGGATCAATCATCACTCCTTCTTGTGACACAATGTGACCAAGAAAATTTTCCTTCTGCACTCCAAAATGGCACTTCTTTGGATTGAGTGAGATGCCACATTCTCTACATCTTATCAACATCTTCTCCAAGTGCAAGCAAGTGGTCACTTCTCTTTCTAGAAAACACAGTCACATCATCTTGATAAACAACAATAAACTCATTGATGTAACCAAGCAAAAGCAACATCCATTGCTCTTTGAAAGGTGGCTCAACATTCATTCATCAGACCAAAGGGCATCCTGACATAAACATAGGTCCCCAAGGAGTAGTAAAGGTTGTCTTGATCCTTTTTGATTCCTTCACCACAACTTGGTTATAACCAGAGAAACCATCCAAGGTGGAAAGAAACTCAGAACCAGTCACTAACTGCAGCATGTTCTCCATATTTGGTAAAGGATAATTATCCTTCATTGATGCTCTATTCAGATTCTGAAATCCACACATAACCTGATGTCACCATTCTTCTTTCTCACTTGTACTAGGTTTGCAACCCAAGAAGAATACCTTGTGGGCTGAATAATCCCTCCATCCCTCAGTTTCTTCAGTTCCTCTTGCATTTTGAGAGATAAGAGTGGATTGATGGGCCTCTTTCTACCTAAATGGCTTTGCATTAGACTCAAGGGAATCTCATGCTAAAACAGGTCCTCTCTGTATGCTTTTAGTTCAGAATAGGTCCAAGCCATGCAATCTTGGTATTTTTTCAACAATTGGATGTATGATTGCTTCTCCTCCTTGCTGAGATTACTTGCCTAACCAAATTTTCCTTGGCTTCTCCTTTGTACCAAGATCATGCTCCTCAATATCCCTTGAGGTTGTTATGCATCTATTAACAATGTGATCAACATTATCAAAATTGGACTCAAGAGCAACCAACCCTCTAGGAATGGTATTGGTCTTTAGCTGGATGATGCCCTTGCCAAACAAGGTTTCTTTTTTCCTTTTCATTGTACATACCATTGGCTCCAAATCAATGCATTGATCAACAAACTCTCCCTTGTTTTACAGAAATCTTTTGATCTGAGCATCATCATCAAAAACCTGCCAATGTTTAATGTTGTCAGGGACAGAAGGTCTTGTCAATACCTCAACATCATATTCACAATATGGGGACATTGTACAATTGTCAAACCGAGACCCCAACACTGCAAGCTTGTCTGCCAAGTCATTGAATTTCCTATCATGATGCACTATGTTGAATGAATCAAACATCTCAATAAGATCCCAAACTGCATGTTTATACTATTTCATTCATTGATTCTTTGTGGCATATAGTTTTTTGACTTGTTTTACAATTAATTTTGAGTCTCCTTTGACAATGATGTCCTTGATACCATATTTCCAAGCAATTCTTAAACCCAACAATAGTGCCTCATACTCAACAATGTTGTTGGTGCACTCAAAGTTGAGTTTGAAGGAAAAAACAAATTTTTTTCCTGACCAGGAGAAAGTAGAACAACACCAACACCATTCCCAAACTTGGAGCAAGCTCCATCAAACAATAGAGTCCAAGGAGAGCCCACTTGTTCAAGACACCTGCATTCCTCAATCTTGTGCTCCTTTCCATCAACAAATCCTACAAAGTTGTCAGCATCAACATTTGTGTACAATACTTCATAGGATGCATTGTTGGGATCCTCAATAAGATGCAACATTTTATTTTCTCCATACAACCTGACAAGGCTGCCTTCAATTGGAATGGTGGCATAGGACATATCCATTTGGACACTCCCACCAACACTAGCAGCCCATTTTCTTGATAATAGCATGCCCCACTTGGCTGGGTAGTCAACGATGACAACATCAAGTTTTAAATTTTTACCTAGGTAAGCTGCAAGCTGCACCACCAAACCCTTCACACATCCCACTACTGGCACTTCTCTGGAATCCATGGCAGTGCACTTCCCATATGTTGTTGTCACTTTGATATTTAGCTCATTCATGACTTCCAAAGGCATGACATTACATGATGCCCCTGAGTCAAACATGTAGTTGTGCAAGCAATCTATCCTTAATGATCAAAGTGGTGAAGAATGGATCCACATTCATCTGAGAGTCCACCAAGGATGTCCCCAAATAGACCTCAGGTGGTTCATCTAGCTCCTCCAATGTTGGTGGTGTTTCTAATTCTTGAATGATTGGAGGAGTCTCCACAATATTTACATTTCTGCCTAGGAAGTCTTCTCTTCTTTCAATCCCAAGTATTCAAATGCTCTCTTTTTGTGCTCAAGAATCCTAAGCAACTCAACAATTGGAACAAAGACTTTGATTTGACTTAAAACTTGGGAAATATCATATGGGACATTCCTTGGCAAGGTAGTATTGGAAGGAAAGCCAACACACTCATTAGGTGGTACAGATTTTTGATAACTTGGGCATGAGGAGGGGTATGATTTTTGTTTGGAACTGCAGGGCTTTTGGGAGATGCATCTTTCTTAGGAGCCTCTTTAGGAATGTTTGAAAGTAAGGAGATTTTTGGCTTGGCTTGAGGCCCTGTCCCTTTGACAACCTTACTTCTTGTGTTATATTCCTTTTCTTGAGCAACAACAACATTCATCAGTAACTGTCTATCTCCTAGATGGAATTCCTCCATCATACTTCTTTATCATTAAAGCCCTTAAATATTCAAAGTCATTATTGGGAAATTCAAAATCATGTACAGTATCTACTTCTAAAATATGAGAGGAGGAAGAATAGGTACCCTATGAATGCAGTCCCAAAAAGTGGCAAGCAAGTCCGGGCACTTATCACCTCAGTTGAAGTTGCCCCTTGTTGTAAGCTTGTGGAACAACCCATCATGCATCATCATCATCATCATCATCATTCTTCTTCTTCTTCTTGTTGATCTTCTTCACAAGGAGCATGAGGCATGAAACATTTGTCACACCAATCAATGACATTTGTCTCCTCCACAACAACAACTGGCAGCCAAAGGATTCAGGCACCATTCTATTTTCCCTGCCTTGGGGCTGCCTATTTCCAAATCCAATAGGTCCTTTCCCTATCATCAGATCTTTGGTGATTTGTAAACCTGTCTTGGCTTTTTTGCTTGTGTTGACTTGTGAGCTCTTCCCAATTCCCTTCTCATCCTAGGCTAGTTTGTAGGAAATTTCTTTGACAGCCCCTGCCAAATTTTTCACAACCTCCTCCAAATCAACAACTTTACTTGTTTGAGGTTTTTCTAGGTTAATCAATTTTACACCCTCCCTTTTTGGAGGCTTCCAATTGCCTTGATGTTGTTCTCTATTTGCAAGAGCCATGGTGAAGGCCTGCCTCAAATTTGTGGGGTTCTTGTCTCTTAAGTAATATGCAGCCTTTTTATCAAATGCATCAGAATATTTGATCAAACATGACTCATCACAAGGCCTTATCCTAATAGGAAATCTCCTCAAGGTCTTATTAAACCTTGTGTTGAAATCATGTACTGACTCATTAGGATTCTTTTTGATGTTTTCAAATTCTATCAAAAGAAACCTAGGGTCATTTCTATCACCATACTGCAATCTAAATGCATTACTCATCTCAGTCCAAGAATCAATAGAGTTATCTGGAAATGCTTTTTATACAATCCCTAGCATCCTCTTCCAAGGTATGGATAAACAACTTGATATATACATCTTCATGTTCAATCTCAAAGTCTTCCATCATATTGATAAAAAGCTTTAGATGTTGATCACCAGTAATAGCATTGTTTCCTTGGAACTTTGGCATTTTGTTCCTTACATCTTGAGGCACTGCATTTGGATAACCAACCATTCCCACAAAATTTATAGGTCCAAAGGTGTTTACAAAAAAAGGGGGTGTGGGGGCTGGGCCATGTTGATTTGAGAAGGTGACCCTGGAGGGGTGACAAATTGATAAGGGGTTGAGGGTCCTTGGAACACAGGAGTATAATTTTCAAAATGGATACCCCCAAAGGCCTTGTCTCTTGGAAAAATCCCTATCAACCTCAAAAAGAAAGTGTAGAATGTGAAGAAAACCTTTTCAAAATCAAATGAAGGCCCTTCTCCAGCTGGAGAATTCAATTCCACAAAGAGGCTACCTGATTCAGAGTCACTTGAATGGTAGTCTTCAATGATAGGCCGATCACTTTCATCAATGGAGATCCCCTCTTCTTGTTGTTGTTCTCCCACAACTCTCCAGGATTTTCTTCCTTCTTGATTTTCTTTTCCTAGCTCTGGAAACAATGTCCTAGTAGGATCCCTAGCAAAGAAAGATCTTCTTCCTTCCATCTTTTGCCAAATATTAGTAACAAATATGACTTTGATAGAGTTTTAAGACACTGGTACTCATTAAAAATCAGATCAACAGGGAGTCACCACTAAGGATTTCCACCCTAGTTGTGAAAATGCACTAAATATGATCTGTCAAATGTCTGTCAATGCTAGAAACTAGAAATGGAAAGATTCTAACCTTTCTTTACCTAGATTTATCAAATGAAAGCTAGTGTAAAAACTAGGTGTGAAAACTGAAAGAACTACACACAACACTGGAGCATACAAGAAGTGTTTTAAGGTCTAAAAATGTGAAAAAGTCCCTAAAAGTCTAACTGAAGTCCAAAAAATGGAACTAAAGAATGATCAAAAAAGTCTTAGAAGTGTAAATTAGTTCCAATAATTCAAAAAGTTTGAAATGGCCAACAATGATATGATATAGTGAAATGAAATCAAAAAATAAAAAAAATCAAATTATTTCTTCAACAATTCAAAACAATCCTGCAAAAGCGCTGTGTTGGTACCCAAATTTAATCTCCTTCAAAGACCGAGCAACATCATGGATTTGACAGGACACTCAGAGGTAGATAGATAATCATGTATGTCATTTTGTAGCCGGGAAGCAATCTATCTGACTTGTTAGCACTCAGGTTTTGAAAGGGGTGGGTAGCACCTTAAAAGGATGTGATTTGATCCTAACTATTTTAGGTTGTGCCTTTCAACCAAGGTAAGAGAACCTATTTTGTAACCTTGTTATTGAAGAACAATGATAAATCCTTCTTTTGCATAAATTTTATAGAGAAGACCTTGGGAAAATATGATCAACACACCAAATTTGACTCTCATGAGTTGTCACTTCTAGATCATGGAGATATTTTCACAACAAGGAAAAGGTTACTAAAGACATTTGGGACCCTGATTGCTTCTGCATGTTTTGGTAATAGAGATTTATGCATTTGCACACACACAGACAAAAAAGGGGTAGTATGGGTAGGATTGGTTTTTTTGAATAAATTTTTGGTGGGAGGTGGGGCAGGATGAACTTGATTCACCAGATCCTTGAGGAATCTTACAAAATGGAAGGTTAAACCAACATAATGCCACATAATAGCTAAAATGTTTCTTTAACTAGAATATGTGCTTCAATGGAGGCCCAGATTAGCACTTTTTCACACAATTTGAGATTCTATCATGAAGGCTCGAGTTAGAAAATCCAACAAAGCATCAAGATCTAAGTCAAATCATGCCTAAGGTACACCCAAGAGGCTTATAGACAATCTCTATCAACAGATGAAAGAAAAGTGATTTTAAATCATTTATTCCAATCCCAGATGAAAGCTCTTCTGAGAAATGAAATTGTAGATGCCACTAAACTATCACAAGGATTGAGGCCTGTGTGATTGAATCATATTTTAATACAAGATTGCAATAGAAACAAGAAAAACTACTCGCATACATTCAGAAATAAAACAAACACATTTTTCTCAAGACAACACAAAATAACTCAAATTTGATTAAATCTATCAATAGGGAAAGTTTCTAGAACAATCTCAGAGCTTGTCAATGGTTGTACACTTGCAACCACCTTGACATGATCAGATTTAATACAAAAGAGATATACAAGCTTCTCAAATGGCTTCTCAAAAATGATGGGCTCTATCAAGCTTTTTTCTATTAGAAAATTCAGTCCCGACCCCTAACACTCCAACCATTTGCACATGAAAAATTTGTGCCATTTATAACATTTACAATAGAGACCCTTTTCCCCCAAAAAAATCTAGACCTTGAGTGCTACAGCTAGCTTGCTGATCCATGATCACGATCATGATTTCAGAATCAGATATAAAAAATTTTCAGTGCTCGAGGGGGAAGATCTCATCGAATATCTCCCACATTCAACTCCTTCCTCTAGTAGATCACTCTTTCTTCAATTTTCCAACCACTTCCACCCCTAATCTATCAAATCTGGCTCCTTGCATGCTTGGGAGAAGAAAAATGGAAAATCTGATCGAGCATGATAGTCAGACCATTTTAATGGTGAAAGACATCTTCCAGATCTCCCACCAAACTCAGATATCAACATTAACTCCCCTCTCTTTCTTGGCATGTAGGAAATACCAAGAAATCATGAAGACTCACACTTCTAGGTGTGTTTTAGTAAAATGGGGGAAAATCAGATTCAAGACTCTCAGCTGTCATTGATCTTTACTTTGAATTTGGGCCATCCATGGAAGATTCAAACTTAAAAATATACCTGGGGGTTCCCTCGACTTTTACAACTTTTGGAAAAAATGGAAAAATTTCACATTTTGTTCCGCACCTCCACCCTCGAGAAATGAGCCGACACGTGTCCTGAGGTGGGTCCCAAAGGAACCATGGATAAATTCTACCATTTGACCCTCTTTTTGGAAAAAGGAAAATTTTCCAAGTTTTCCCCCATAGCTCCCCCTTCCGCTTCAAGTTTCCAATGTGGGTCCCAGTGGAACCATGCTTCCTTTTTTACTTTTAACTCTTTTTCCCACAAAGGGAAAATTTTCCAAATTTCCTCCGAAGGCCCGCACCTCCACCATTGACTGGAGCAAGCTTTGACCTTTCTTCCATCGGGCTTATGGGCCATTTTGATGTTTTGATCCTTTGAAAATTAGGGGGAAAAAAATGCAAAGTTGCCCCCGATGGTCCCTCTTGCCCCCCCCTTTGACTTGAAACAAACTTTGACAATGTCACCATGGCGCACCTTGAGATGGGCCCCAAATTTTGATATCTTAACCCTTTTGAGCATAAGAGGAAAAAATTCTAAGTTTCCTCCGATGGTCCACTTCCCCACTTCTCCTTTTGACTTTTGAAAATGCTTTGGAACCACATGTCACTATGGTGCACCTTGAGATGGTCCCCAAAAATTGAGACCTTGAATGAGCGCAGGCTCGCCACGTGTCCTGCCTAAAAAATTTTTTGAAGGCTCGAAGCTCAGTGGAAGGCACCAAGTGTCATGCTCCGAGGTAGTCTCCTTTGGCCATTGAAAAGTCCAAGAAAAATGCAAAGTGAGTGGAGGCCTCCAAGTGTCCTCCATGATGCACTTTTAAAATTTAAAAGACCCCGAATGAGCGTGGCTCGCCATGTGTCCCTATTCTCCACCAAACTATTTTAGCTGCATAAAATTTATCTAAGTCTGGGAAAAAGTGGAAACCTCCACGTGTCCTCCCGGTGCTACTCTAGGCCAAACCAAAAAGTAGATCTTCAAAAATGAGTGTTCCGTTCCTCCACGTGGACACATTTTAAGTTGAGGTGATTCATAGAAATTTTGAAGTACCCAACTGAGCCACATCCAACCAAAAGGTGCCATGTCCCCTATCGATGCAAGGATGTAAATTTGACAGGAGAAACACCCGTCAAACCGTAAAATATAGAAAAATGATCATTTGAGCCCGAAAATGAAAATTTCTCCAAGGACAGAGAATTTAGAAATGTTACAAGGCTCAAATATGTCCATCAGAGACACATCCATTCATTTTTCTTCAAGTATTTAGGGTAGAAATGACAAGGAAACAAATCCTCGACCATGGAGAATGGAAAATATGGGAGAACCCAAGTTTTTAGATGAACAGAGAATGGGAGACCCAAATTATAGACCTTTTCCAGAGGAACAAAGAAACAAGGAGCAAACCATGGACCCATAAGTGATCTCTCCAAATTCCTTACTCAAAGGAGTTTCATACAAGTTCCACTTTATCATCATGAGGAATTTGAATACTACTCGTGTGGTCTTTGTCCATCCATCAGACACATTGTTGATGTCTTTTCACTTTTCAAACCATGATGGATGTTTCTCTACGATGAGTGTAATGGTGGTCCAAATCTCTGAGAGGAATTCTAGGGTATTCTTAGTGAAGGAAAATGGATTACTTTCCTCTTTCTTGACATATTCCTCAAATGGGCCAATCAACTTATTGGGAGTTGTGTTTTATCCCATTGCGGGTACTCAAGCTTCGAATTTGACAATTTATACTATTCGCGACTTATACAATTGTCCCTCTTTTCCTCTAGTTCGTTGATGGCGGATTGATTGCTTCAAATCAGATTTCCAAAGACCTCACCCATACACATGATAAGTATTCTAAAGGAGTTTCAAAAATCTTCTTGTTGATAAAATCCCGACAATGAGTATTACTCTTTTCATTCACTCTTTGGACCTGATAATCCCAGTAGTCCCTTTATTTCTGCAATTCTTCTTCAATTTCCCACATCTTGTTTATTGTCGCACACACGTAAGTAAATATTTTTTGGCGCCATGGAGCACTAACTTCCCGCTTTTAGAAATTTAATTGATCCATTCATTAATTTCTCACCCCTACATCATGAACTCATCCTATGAAACCAATCCCTTGTTCTCTTGACTACCTTATCAGTTCATTCCTTTATATCCCTTGATTCATGAACATACCGGTTGACTTGAGGAAAGGGGAAACCTGACTTCCATGTACTTAGGATCATACATATTTGTCCCATCATCCTACAATATATCTTCATACCAAGATAAATTGAACTTCTTCATTTCATTAACCGTAATCCTCATATGATATTTTTCCCATACTTTGAATTCATCAACACAATTGGCCTAAGTAGTCCTTGATTTTCTCTCTTGTTCCAAGTCATGGATAGTGAAGGAGTCGGGATCATCTCGGATGTTTAAATGAGCTCATAAGCAAAGTGTAGTTATGGAAAGTTAAATGGGAGAAGGCACCCTCCAGATGAGGTGCATCATTTTCATTCCTATAATTGAATACTCCAAGAGAAATGGGAAATGATATCAACTTATTCTTCCTACTCTGAGCCATTTTTTTACATGTACGGTCTACCTATATAGCACAGATAGTACAATTTGATCACTAAGGTACTTGGGTAACCTTAGTGGAGCTTGGTCGAAGCCGACAAACTCATAGGTAGTAGAAATTCAAGATTTGGATGAAGTAAGAGCCAGAAATTTTGATCAAGGACATCATTTGTGGTGACATCCTCGGTGTTCAAATCACCTTCCAAGTTTCATACCACATACATTTTGAATGCATCATTCATGTAAGTGAAGTTCCTCTGTCTTTCCTCCATCACGAACTACGAAAGTTTCTCAAATGCAGGCACTTTGGTGGAAATGTTCATCATGAGAGCCAATCCTTTAAATGATCTTGAGATAGTGAGTAGATAGACCAAGAAATAAGTCATGTGGAACTTATTTGTCATGGGCATATGGACTAGTTACAAATGCAGATTGTCACTTTCGATTATCTTCCCCAATCAATTTTGTGCTATCCTTTTAGTCAAAGTCAAGATGAAAAGTCCCATCCACTCCTCTGGAAGTCTTTTTGTGTTTTCTTCTCCCATCACCCTATTGAGGAGGGTGATTGCATATGAATATCCCTTGTAAAACTCACACCTTAGAAGGGTCTTGGTCATTCTTGAGGTATTTATCCATATCTTCATCCACGATCCAAGAGAAACCCTTTGCACATATGCATCTATCATTTCCCATTCGTGCAAGGACATTTCCTTTGAGATGGAAACTATGCTAGGTGATTTCAAGATTTTTAGAAGCGAGTGAGTTGGTTCTGGGGATGATGACCACCATTTCCGAACCATTTTTGACTCGAATTGTTCATGTTTCCATTTTTAGGTGGTGAGATCAATCCAATACCAACTCGGGGATTTGTGCGGACATGGGGTGTTCTACAGCTGTAAACAATCCATTTGTGAATACTTGATCCTTGATCTTACCTTGTTCCATGGTTGTCATCTTTTCCCTTAGGTCAATTAGGTCCATATATGATACATCGATATCTTCTATCTCATATTTTGAAGCGAAAGTTTGTGCTAGCTTCTATCCCGTCCACTTATACTTCATGGTTTCTTCAAAAAAAGTAACTTACTATTTTTAGTAAGTATGAAAAATCAAGTTCCTTTAACCTCAACTAGATGTTGCAACTCAGATTTCCCTTTCTACCTACATTTCTCTCACCTTCTTTATCAATTTTCTATTTTTGCAGGTGTTGTGAGACCACTTACTATTTTTAGTAAGTGTCAAATTTGGATCAAGCTGACTTTTTTGATGAATTTTAAACTATAGTACATCCTCTGTGTTCACCATCTCTTTCGTAGGTTTTTCAGTTTATGAATTTCCCGAAATAGCAGTCACCTATGTAAAAGAATTGCTACTTTTATGAAGTTGGCTTCTATTGGTTAGAATGGTGCATAATTCACTTTTAGATATGGTTTTTTTCCCAATATCACCCCTCTAAAATCTTGGACCTGCCTAATGAGTAGTTTGGGAGATTTTGAAGTTTCAAAAATTTGACCTGACAACACCTCTGAACACGACAACCATTAATGGACCTTGAAAATTGTAAATCTGATTTTATTCTCCATTTTTAATAAAAATTACACTTTTCATTGTGTTTTTTTTTCTTACTTCTCCGGTGAAATTTCTTTTTTAATCGACTTCCCATTTGATGGGAAATCAAGTTTTTCTCTCGTTGAGCCGGATCAAAGATTTCTTCATTATGAGAAGTTTGAGAAGTGGAATGAGAATTTTAAGGTGAGGTTTTAATGATTTCTAAAAGATAAGAGAGCATCAAAATAAAACTCTCCATTTCATACTCCGGTTAGCAAGATCTGTTCAAATCTTTGTTCTATGACAATGGAGTTTTTGAAGAATTCCTTCACTTTTCTCCTTCGTTATTTGTTCCTCCTCGGCTCTTTCAAGTCAATATCTCATTCAAAATATTTACATTCTCATGGATTTGAGGGTTTAGTTTCTATATTGGAGTTGTTTTGAGGTACAACAATGGTGTATGGATATTCTAGACAAGTTGAAGAGCAATAGAGTAAGAAGTTAGAAGCGGGAAAGAAAGCGGAAAACAACATTTAAAATATTCAAAATATATAAAGCGGGAGTAAGGAACATTTTCATGTCCCTCATGTCCCTTAAGAATAAAGGTACAATATGGACATCAATTTTCACACGGTTCCTAGTTTTGACACATGACGGAGATCCAACAGATGAGAGTTTGAGCTAAAACAACAAGTTGAAAGCACTCGGGGCTAGAAAATGGTCGCATAGAGGACCAGGAGACATTCCTTGGGCTGGGAAAATTTATTTACCTCATTTCCCCTAGCACAAAGGGACATTATGGTCATCAATTTTCATATATTTCCTCATCTTCACACTTATCACAGAGATCTAATAGTTGAGGGTTTGAGCTCCTATAAGCACTTGGGTGCTAACCTAGCAACCGAGAGGTTGTATGCGTGACTAGAGGACTTGTAGGGGATGGGAAAAAATTTATTTCCCTCATGTCCCTTTGCTTGAGGGAAAAAAGGGACATGAAATTTTTTCAGGATCCTAGAGCTAACACATGTCCTCATCAAATTTTAACTAAATCCCAAACTCGCTCCTTGAGGGAAACTTCAAATGGTGGTATCTTAAGCTCCCGATGGAATTGTTTGGAAAAAATTATATGATTTTTACTAAAAATGGCCTTGTAAATCCAATGGTGGGGATATCAGGTCTTAATTCCCCATTTGATCCCTAAAATAATATTTTTATCTAGTCCTTTACCTATTCCTAGAAAAAACAAGTTATAAACCTATTTCGCCAAAGTATTTTGAAAAATGTAATTTCACCATCTTATAGGGTTTATAATTCCCTTTATGTTTATGTCTTATTTGGGTCCTAAATCTATCTAGATATCCCATAATCACCTCCCAAATCTCAAGTATCTCTTTTGATCATGTGCACTACTTAGGCTCCGTGAACCCTATTTTGGTGAAACTACTGCAACCCTTCCAAATCTTTCCTATGTATTCCAAAATCACTTCTATAATGTTTCTAGACCTTAAACTTACCTCCATGTTGAATTTGGTTCCTCTTCTCCACTCTGTGGGTTCTTCATCTAGAAGGCTAGTGATAACCCTTCTACACACTGCCTCAAATTTGCAATTTCCATGAACTTCTAATATCACCTAGGGGTAAATTGACTTTCCTAAATCACATAGGGGACTGAGTTAACATCAACCGGGAGGTCATTGGACTAAATGGGTAGATCTGGGGTGCCTCAAAGAGAAATACTTGGAAGTTTCAACACGGGGTATTGTTTTCACCGGAAAATTGTCCATTTCCTTGTTGCACATTTGCATGACAACAATTGGCTCTAGCTTGGGGACATGGTATGGACTAAGCACAATGAATACATGGCATGAGGAATCCTAGAATCTCAAATTTACAATACATATACCAATTCCTTATCTATTGGTCTGTGGAGTCATGTACAATCTATAGGAGAGGGAGATAACAAGAAGAACACACAAACACCAAAAATGATGAAAAGGAAACAAAAACACACCTGTAAAGGGAAAGACACATACAAAAAAAAAGGAAATTTTATAAAAGGGGGATATCTACAGAGGCGGTGAAAGAATATACTCATACCAGTGACAAAGTTGAGAAAATTACATGCCATTATGGAGTAAAGCAGACTGAAATATTATCTTTGAAGCACAAAACTATTATTTAATCAAACCATGATTTTTATTTATTTGCATGGTTTGAGAAGAAGAATATGTACCAATACTTCATCTTCATATTCACACCGCACTAAGAATTTTCTTGTATCTATTGAAAATTTTCTCACCTTCTTGAAACTCTTTCCTTTTAAAGTTTCATCTTGATATCCTATGAGCATGAGACACCATTCCTCCATATTTTAAAAAGTGGAAACATTGACCTCATCGTGGGGACATTATTAATATTTTTATTACAAAATGAAACAATTACCTACATTAGCAAGGTATTCGAGATGAGTGAGAACAAAATGATTTCCTTCTCACTCGAGGAGTTCTCGGACATCATGTTATCCGCTCTAGGTGATCATTTTCTAAAATAGAGGCTATATCATTGAATCAAAGCCCTTCATCTTCCTCAAGAAAATGTTGCAATATGGAGATATGTTTGAGATATATCGAGCTTGAAGAATGGTGAGCATAATCTGATTTTTAATTCTTTGATAAGAATCATGCACTTTCATCCTTTTTTGTTTGGAGAAATTATCATCAATATCCCTTTGTTCGAGTCCATTTTGATATAATTTCCAAATTTGCAACCCTCAATTTCTTCATAGAGGCATCCTTTACCCTTGAGTTTATTTTTCCATATGAACTCTTGTTCTATGTTGGTGGATCATTCTGAAGCAGTGGTAACAAGTTGATCTCAAACACACTCCCAAGAATCTTGCAGCTTTTCACTTTGTCTTAAACAAATCTCTTCAATGTAAGTCATCTCAAAATTTTCCATACTATCTTCTCCCATGGCAGAGATGTTGTTTTCAAGATTGGGGACCTCTAAAGGAGATTCAAGAACCTTCCTTATTTTACACTAGTGGATTTCTTTGTATTGTTTGAAGGAGAAAGACCTACTTTCACATTCACTCTCATCCGCCAATATATTGGGAATTCATCAAATTCATCTAACTCGCCCATTCGGCATCAAACATTGGCATGTCAAAATAAGGATCGAAAATAGACTCATACCTATCTTGTATCTCCATAGCCCAAGTTAAGAGTTCAAGATTGCGTTGAGGATCTTGATCTCTTCTACAACCTTCAAGATTTCTTACATAGATGGTTCTTCTAAGATCACCATAGGCTCATATTCATTCTTGTGGGAAGAATATTCATGTTGTGCCATCAAGAGCTGATTGAAAATCTGATCCATCTCGCATCCATGATTCATTTGGAACATCCTCATTCACTCCTTTCATGTTTTGTGTTGTCCAAGATTCTCTTTCTTGTAAGCACGGGCACCCTTGATTCATTAAACCTTTCTGACAAGGAGAAGAGGTCCATGCTTTTTGGGAATGACACTCCTTCGAGCTCAAAATCCATATCATCCTCTCAATGGAACCATGTTGAGGTAGAAATATGGGAAGAACTTACAACATTATCTTGATCATCCATTAGTGAATCCTCTTGCACAGATGGAAAATTAAATACGTCATACTTACCATCATGATCATTCTACTCTTTGGGTGAGAAGATATTTTTACAAACTGTTCATTCTCCTTGGATTCAAAAAGGAAGTGAGATTCTTCCATCAGATCATCCATGATTGAATCAGGAAGAGAATATGGTTCTTCAATTATCTTCATTTCTTCATCCATCATCTCTACATCACTTGAAGGATCAAAATAGGAGGGAAAACCCTCCATGACCATCTTGAATTCATCATTTTCAGTCCATGATGCTAGGTGGATTTCTTTCACTTCTTTGCACATGTCCATTTCATCATTAATTGAAAAATCAAAAATTTAAAGGGATTATTCATGCTTACTTCAAATTGGCCATCTTCTTCATCATTGGTGGAGTCTTCAGAAATAATTGAATCATCCATTAGGAAACAAGAATCCTCTATTGAATATATTACTTCTGAAGGGACTGTTCCTCAAGCCAAAAAGAGTTGATGAATGGTGGTTCCACCTCCATGTCTCTTTCATCATCATCTTCCCTGATGTTTCTTTGGTACTCATTCGGAAGGTTCAAGGATATGATATTCTTCAGGAGCATCCAAGAATATCCCAGGATGAACACCTCGTAGCATGAACAATCATCAGGATCTTCTTGAGCTTATTCATTTTGGACAACATGAAGTGATTCAAGATATTCATACCTTATTTGTAAAGCTAGAGCATACCTCCAAATATCTTGATAGGATTCATGATCATAATTTCCTTCTATTATGATTTGAAGCCTTTCCACATATTATCTTTTCAAGATGTTCATTTATTCATTGCCATATGCAAGGAATCCATCTATAGAGTGGTAGAAAAAAGATAATGTTGTCAATTTTGCAAAGGTGAGTTATGTGAGGTTGCAAAATTATTCCTCATTGGATTTTGCACCACCTTTTCCTTCACAATATTCTATAAGACCAGTTTTATTTTCATCGGAAGGCTCCATGATAAGATCTTCTTTTGTAGTGTTCAATAACCTTTCGGGCATGAAAATCTTGTGGTACGAATGATCTTCAAGATATTCCTCTATAGGATGAATTTCTTCTTCATCTTCCTCGCTATGGGCAATTTTAGATTTCTCGACATCTCATGCAAGAATTTAGATTATTTTGAGCTTCACACCTTATCTTATGTCTCCTTTAAATCCTTTCAAACATCCCCCTACTTTCCTCTTCATCAACAACATGTTCTTTCTTCTTTCCTTTGGCTACATGTAGATTATTTCTTGAAGTAGTAGCCTCTTTTACCATATTTAAATTTTCTCTTTTGTAAATACAAGTCCGGAACCATGACTGATCAACGATCTTATTTTCTTGGTTGTGATCTTCTTCTTCTTCATCATCATTTTCACTCATTGGTACTTCACTCTAATCTAGAAATTTCTTCATGGTGTGGGAAATGAATGTGACAGGGTTTGTTCTTGATGGGGTTTCCTTCAAAAATGATTTTTTGTTGAAATCTAATTTTTTTTTTTTTGGATATCCGATTTATTTTGGATTTTTAGACCTTGAGGTTATATTTTGGGTGCGAGATGCAACCAAGTCTTCCCCATGGTGGGTGCCAAAATTGTTCGTGAGAAAATTATAGAGGAAAAATTGATGGAGTTCTTGTCAATGCTTTGGGAATATAAGTCCCTCTACTTAACCGATGCATGCTGTTGTATATGCATGCATTAATAAAAAGGTGGATTTTTCTCGGTGGCTTTTTGGTCTGGGGATCCAATAGGGGCACTTTATTAACCCCTGGAAATATCTTACAGATTTACGTAAGGGAATATTTTTCTAGGAGATTGGGAAAATGAGTGAGAAAGTTAGAAAAGAGAAACTAATTCTCGCGAGTAGAAAATCAAATACTTACATACAAAGCGAGTTAGAGATTACATCAATTGCACTGAAATTGAGAAGAAACAAATATGCATAAAAACAATAAGACTAAATAGAATTTAATGAACACAAAGTATCACTAAACTCCTTAGTCAAAAATGCTAAAATTCCTTCTTCTTGTATTGATGCTCAAGAAGAAATTGTACATAACATAAAAATGGAAGACATTTTAGAATAAGGGAAATGGAAGAAATTTTCTATCTCTTTGTTCTCTTCACAAGGATATCTCTCTCATGAATTCACAAAAATAGCTCAAAATTATATGAAGATCTAAGAAGTCTAAGAAGACCCTCAAATGAGGAGCTTGCTACAATTTATAGAAGAGAAGGCAACTCTTCATCTTCCCAATGAATTTTCAAATACCATATTCTGACTTTAGATTGTTCATATTCCTATTAAATATTTAAGTCCCTTTTATAAAAACAAGGTGACTTAAATTTTACATTATGTTTCTAAAGTAACTTAAAGATATATTAAAAAGTACAAACCCCAATGTGAAAATATAGCATTAAAGAGAGAGTGTTGCATGAGAAGAGAAGAGAGAGGAAGAAGTGGATGAAGAAGGAGGAGGAAGAAATATGCAGAAGAATGAGCCAATACGGTGGATTTTTTTCTCGCTCCTTGACTCATTTCCATCTTGTGCTCTGAGAAAATCTCCATCCCTCCAAATTCCTTACTGAAACGAGATACTATAGGTTCCAATTTGTCATCATGAGGAATGGGAATACTTCTTAGGGTCTCTATCTATCTATCAAAGACATTGTTCATGTCTTTGCATTTTCCAAACCATGATGGATGTTTCTTTGTGATGAGTACAATGGCGGCCCGAATCTCGAGAGAGGAAATAGAGGGTATTCTTAGTGAAGGACAATGGATTGCTTTCCTCTTTATTGATTTTTTCCTTGAATGGTCTAATTAACGTATTGGAAGTTATGTTTTCTCCCATTGCAGGTACTCTAAGCTTATGAATTTGACAATTTATACTATCTAGCAACGTGTACACTTGTCCCTCTTTTCCTCTAGTTCGGTGATCGCTTGATTGGTGATTCAAATCTGATTTCCAAATACCTCACCCATACATGTGACAAGTCTTCTGAAGGAGTTTCAAAATCTTCCTGTTGATCAACTCCTAATGATGAGTGTTGCTCATTTCATTCACTACTGGACCTAGAGGATCCCAATAGTCCCTTTCTTTCTCCAAGTCTTCTTTGACTTCCTACATCCTTTTTGTTTTCGTACACATGTAAGAGAAGAGTTTGACCACTTCTTGAAACACTGACTTCCCTTTTTCAGAAATTAAATTGATCCATTCATTATTTTCTTTCCCCGCATCATGAATCCATACGTCCTCTTGATGGAATCTATATTGAAGTTTTGATGGTTGAAACTTCTCCAATGGGAATTTTCGTAGCATTTGGATCAACTAGATGTTGCACATAGGATGAAATATTTCACACTTGTTCTTTTAGATCATCAATTTTCTTCTTATATTCTTTATTTCTTTCCACCATGTGATTAGAATATTTCTAGTACATGTGTAAATTCCCTTCATGAGTAGCTAGTCCTAGTTGGATCGTATTCATCTCATAATCGGTTAGTTTCATCTCATCCCTTTGGTTTGATTACCTTCATTCGTTCTAATTCAATGTATTGATTGCTTTTCTCCTGGGTTGTAGAACCACGAGGCCATCTACGTGAACTTTTTTTATTTTCTCTAGCCAATAAGACAATTCTGCTAATAGGTTAGGTGTTGCCACTTGTTGTGCAAATGCAGTGTCGTGGAAAATTACTTCCTACATCTAGGAAACATATTATCAAACTAATATTCTATGATGAGATGATCCAATTGTTCCCTACTCTAGAGGAGGAGGAAAATCCTAAATGAGGGAGGTATGAGTGTCAACAAGAGGTGAGACCTCCTATGGTGGTTCAAATACTCGGGTCTTGAACCATGTGTTCTTCTTCCACTTACATTTTTGGCACTTTGGATCTTCTTCTTGCATTATTGTAATTGAGCCTTTTTTTTTGTTTTGGCCCTCTTTGGTGAATTTCCATGAGGAGAAGTCTCCAATTATATAGATATTTGTTTATAAATTGCTCTGAATGCCTCAAACTTGAGGCAACTTCCACGACTCTTGATGATGAATAATGAGAAGCTTGTTTCGACGGTGGGCATACCTCATGATTTGATCATCATGGTTCTCTTCCTCCGAAACCAATCCCTCATTCTCCTGACTACCTTCTCAATTTGTTCCTTTATATCCCTTGATTCATGAACATACTAGTTGACTTGAGGAAAGGGGGCAACCTTGACTACATCATACTAAGGATCATACATATTTTTCCCATCATCCTACAAAATATCTTCATACAAAGAGAACTTTAAATTTTTCATTTCATTAACTTCCAAACGCATATTATCCTTTTCCCATATTTCCAATTCATTGGCACAATTGGCCAAATAGTCCTCGATTTGTGGGTCATGTTCGATTCAAGGATGTGGAAAGAATCGGGATTATCTAAGATGTCAAAATTGATCTTGGAAGTGTGGGAATTCAAATTCAAATGGACGAGGAAACCTATAGATGAGATGCATCATTTACATTCCTACAAGTGAATACTCCGAGAGAAATGGGAAATGATATCAAATTCTTCTTCCTTCTCCCGAGCCTTTTGTTTACTGTACGATCTACCTATAGAGCTCAAATAGTATAATTTTATTGCTAAGGTACTTTTTTAACCTTAGCGGAGCTTGGTCAAAGTTGGCAACGAGAGGTAAGAGAAGGTCGAGAATTGGATGAAATAAGAGCCATACTTTTTGATCAAGAATGTCGCTTATTGTGACATTTTTTCTTCCAAATCACCATCCAAGTTTCGAACCACATACATTTTGAACACATCATTCACACGAGTGAAGTTCTTATGGATTTCCTCCATCATCAGCTGTGGAAGTTTCTCCAATTTAGTGACTTTGGTGAAAATGTTCTACGTGAGAGCCAATCCTTTGAACGGTCTTAAGCTAGCAAGAAGATAGAAAAAGTAGGAAGTCATGTGGAACTTCTTCATCATAAGCATCCGGAGTAGTTACATATGTATATTGTCACCGATGATCCGCCCCGATAAATTATCTTCTTTCCTTCAAAAAATCAAGAAGAAAAGGCCCATCTACTCCTAGAAGTCTCTTGTGTTTTCTTCTTCCATTACCCTATTGAGGAAGGTGATTTCATCCGAATATCCCTCGTGAAAATCAAAACTTGGAAGTGTCTTGGGTATTCATGAGGAATTTCTCCCTATCTTCACCCATGATCCAAGATAAACCCCTTGCGCATATGCATCCATTATTTCCCAATCATGCAAGGCCCTATCCTTTGAGATGACAACCATGTTAGGTGATGTCGGGATTTTTAGAGAAAGTTAGATGGTTTTGTGAATGATTACTACCATTTCCAAACCATTGTCTACTCAAATTATTCATGTTTTTGTTTTGTAGTGGTGAGAGAAAGAAAAGAAAAACTTATGGATTTTGTACAAACACGAGGTGTCCTCAAGCTATAAACAATCCACTTTTGAATACCTAATCCTCTATCTTTCATCATTCCTTGGTTTTCATGCTGAGCCACGGGTCATTTAGGTCCATATATGAGACATCATTGTCTTCTATCTCATATACTGAAGTGAAAGGCTATGTTGGCTTTTGTCTTGTCCACTTATACTTCATGATTTCTTCAAAAAAATAACTTACTATTTTTAGCAAGTATGAAAATCAGCTGCCTCAAACCTCAACTAGATGTTACAACTCAGATTTCCCTTTCTCCCTGCATTTTTCTCACCTTCACGATCAATTTTTTTTTGGGTAGGTGTTCATGAGACCACTTATTATTTTTAATAAGTGTCTAATTTGGACCAAGATGGCCATTTCGATGAATTTTTAACTATAGTACATCCTCGATGTTCACTATTTCCTTCGCATGTTCTTCAGTTGATGACTTTCCCGAAATAGCATTCCCCTATGTAGAAGACATGCTATTTTTAGAAATTTAAATTCTAGTGGTCGTATTTCTACGGAATGAATTTTTTTAATATGGTTTTTTTCCCAATGTCGCCCCTCTGAAATCTTGGACCTACCTAATAAGTAGTTTGGGAGATTTTAAAGTTTCAAAAATTTGACATGGCAGCACCTATGAACATGGCACCCATTAATGGACCTTGCAAATTGTAGGTCTATTTTTCTTCTCTGTTTACAATAAAAAATGCATTTTCATTGTGGGTTTTTGTTTCTTACTCTTTGTTGGTGAAATTTCTCTTTGATTCGACTACCGGTTTGATGGGAAATCAAGTTTTTCTCTCCATTGAGCCGGATGGAATATTTCTTCATTGTGAGTGGTTTGAGCAAAAGAATGAGGATTTGAAGGTTAGTTTTTTATTATTTTCAAAAGAGAATAGAGTAGCAAAATAAATCTCTCCATTTTTTCCACCGTTAGCAAGATCCGTTCGAATCTTCGTTCTATGGCAATGGAGTTTTCTGAAGAATTCCTTCACTTTTCTCCTTCGTTCTTCATTCCTCTGGCTCTTTCGGTCAATATCTCCTTCAAAATATTTGAATTATCATGGATTTTAGGGTTTATTTTAATTATTGGAGCTGGTTTAAGGTACGAAATGGTGTATGGAGCTTCGGATAAGTTCAGAGAGCAATGACATAGTATGGAGAGTAAAAGTTAGGATCGAAAAGAAAGTAGAAAGCAACATTTAAAACATTAAAAAAATATAAAATAGGGGTGAGGAAAATTTTCATCTCCCTCGTGTCCATTAAGAAATAATGGATGAGAGGGACATCAATTTTCATGTGGTGCATGGTTACGACACATGGCGGAGATCCGACGGTTGAGGGTTTTAGCTAAAAGCAAATTTGGAAGCACTTGGGGGCTTGAAAATGGTCACACAGAGAACCACGAGACATTCCTTGGGCTGGGATAATTTTTTATGTCCCCCAACATGAATGTAAATGAGGGTTTTTAATTTTCATAGCGTGCCTCGGCATGACACTTGTCACATATCTAATGGTTGAAAGTTTGAGATCCCGTAAGCACAGGGACTTAACTAGTGATCCGGGAGGATGTATGGGTGACCAGAGGACTTATAAGGGTTGGGCACTTTTATTTCCTTCATTTACCTTTTCTTGAGGGATGAAAGGGACATGAAATTACACTAGGCTCCCGAAGGCCGACATGTGTCCTCATCAAATTTTGACTAACTCCTAAACTTTCTCCTTGAGGGAAACTTCAAATGGCGATATCTTAAGCAATCGATTGAATGTTTTGGAAAAATGTTATATAACCTTGACTTAAAATGGCATTCTAAATCCAATAGTGGGGGTCGTCGGTATTTCTTCCCTGGCTAGATCGTTGAAAAATCGGATATTTGATCCGGTCTTTTACTTATGCTGGAAAAAACAAGTTATAAAACTATTTCGCTAAAGCATTGTGAAAATTTTAATTTCACCATCTTGTAGGGATTTTAATTCCCTTTCAAAAAATTCTTGTTTGGCTCCTAACTCCATCCAAAGCTCCCAGAATCACCTCTCGAAGCTTAGTAGCTCTTTTCATCATGTGCACTACTTAGGCCCGTGAACCTTATTTTCATGAAATTGCCCCAACTCTTCCAAATCTTTCCGAATCTTCCAAAATAACTTTTATGATGTTTATAGTCCTTTAATTAACCTCCATGTCATATTTTCTCCTCTACTTCACTCGAGGGGGTTGGTCAAGTCCTAGGAATGCCGGTGATATCCCTTCTTATGATTGCCCAAAATTTACATTTTCTAAGAACTCCTAAAATCAGCTAAGGGTTGGGGGTAAATTGGTTTTCCTAAATCACCTAGGGGATTGAGTTAACATCAACTCGGGAGGTCATGGGACCGAGTGGGTAGACCTAGAGTGCCTCGAAGAGAAAAACTTGGAAGTTTCAACATAGGGGTATTGTTGTCATGTTAGAAAATTGTCCATTTCCTCGTTGCACATTTGCATGACAACATGTGTAAAAATGGATCAAGAAAAATGTATCTATGCTAAGACAAATTGGTGGGGATAAATTCAATTTCTATGTCCCCCAAGTGTGTGTTCCTAAAAATATCATGTAAAGTCATCGAGAATATTTTCCTCCTATGGGTCAAAGTTATATGGATAAGCATTGGTGACTCGCTAAGCAATAGTGTACGGTTGATCATGAAATGAGCTGTTTAGGGACAAAAATTACATGACTAGAGCATACTCCTCATTAGTGAATGGAGGAAGTGGGTAGCTATATACATACCAATGAGTGAGATTTTGAAGGTAGACAGGAAAATAACTATTGGAAATAAAAACACGACCGAAGGGCATATAGAATGAAATGCCTCTATAACTAAGATCTAATGTGCCTCTAATATAAGTAAGCCAAGATTCCGCTAACGTGAGTGGAGAAGAACAAGGGGTTCATTATAAGTAGGACATAAGATGAATACTCACAAAACATAAGTAGTAGTAATGGTGATGAAGACATACTAGAGATAAGGGTCATGATTAGAATGATAAAGATCCTCAAAAGGGAAACAAAGATGATCTAGACCATCTAACACATATCAAATGGAACATATTCCCAATATGAGTTATTGATGAAATATTTTCAAGTGAATAGTGGGTGTGCTAAGGTAGGTGGTACAGGTGAAGGTGAGGATCCTATGAGTATGTATGTACATCACGACGGGTTCACCAAAATGATTAACTAAAAATTAGACTAACTATGTAGTATGGAGATAGTTAATATTAGCTATTAACATCTATAAATAAGTACAAAAATGTAACAAACAAATTGATAATGATCTAATAAAATATTTAAAATGAAATACTAAACCCTAATGTGCAAGAGAGGAGGAAAGACCTCAATTGATAACAGATGTTTAACGAACAATGTCATAGAAGTAATCGGATAAATCATGAGTAAAGGACAAATCTAGGTGATATGGCTAGACTAGAGTGCTTCGGGAGAGGACTGTGGTGCCTATGGGTGCTCGGTAAGTAAAACAAGTGCTCGGTATGGGAAAAAGTCCTAAAATTATTTTTCACATGTCCTGGACATGACTGATAACCTTCATTGTCTATCGCACTAGTTTTCTTGCATCGCATCCAATGCTCGAAATATTCCCAGAGGAAGAATAACATCATTTTCCACAACAAAGGCTTACTACCTAAGTGATATACTACATTTCAGACCCGGATGTATTTTTTATGAGTGTGTGCATGTTGTGCCCTAAGTGCTCTTGTTCCCGCTCATAGTTTGTGAAATAGTGAGCAATAGCTAAATGTAGAAAATGTAATAGAATGTGTGCATGGAATAGAATAGAATCCCCCTATGAAATGTCACACAAATGTCCTAGATTGTGTCTCGATGATGGAGCTATGTGGAAGCCAACGTAATAAATGGATGTAACTCTAGATGGAGTGATAATAGTAGATGATGTTACGTCCCTTATTATGGTCTCATAACTTTATATTTATAGGGCTCTCTTGGTATAATTTCATAATTAACCCCAAAAACGTTGACCAAAAGAAAGATAAAGATGTAAAATGGATAGAAGAGGCCCAAAAAATGGTGGGAAATTAGAAAAGGTTCGAGGCACTTCTAGTGCGGCCGAGGCACCCATGGGCACCCCAAGACAATTATGGGCACCCCAACCGAGGCTAAAATAACATGGAATGTCGAGAAAATGGATATGCATATGGGTGCAATAGGTCATAAATAATGAAATAAAATAAACAATATAGCCAAAGTATGGGGGTTAAATAATACTTTATTCACTCAATAACATTTTAAATAGTAGTATAAGACCGGGATAAATAAATGTCTAAAGTGCTTGATTTTGTGACTACACATGATCGGTTCTCTTTTGGACCGCATTATCCTATCCGCGACATCGCATGTGCCCCCAAAGAGGGGGAAGTATTATGATTTACACGCAATACCGGTACACTTTAGTTTTCCATTTTTTCCATGACATAGTGCATTGGATGAGTCTACATAACTCCATACACAAAGGCTTTTATCGAGTAGATTATCCTTACCATTCTACAGAGCGATTTACAAATTAGAGGATAAATCAGACCTTCCTCTCTACACTACTTTGGCCGGTGGAATCGATCACCCAAAAAAATCTAACAGCAGACAGATCCCTTCACTCTCAGAAGAAGTTACGAGTTGGAGGATACATCAAAATTTCCTCCCTACACTTCTTCGGTCAGTGGTGTGAGATCTCCCAAAACTCACACTTCATCAAAAAATTAGGATTCTTTCTACACCCTTTTTCTCATCACGGATCGGTACACATGTTGCTTTTTCATTTTATCACCTTTTTTACATATTTTTTAAATATATACATACTTTTAACACATCACACATATACATGTATATTTGACTACTTGATCATCTTCTCTTTTATAGGTCCATCCATATAGGAATCAATTAGTCAACAACACACACATAGTGGGTAAAACACACACACAATACTAACCATGTAATTACACCACACACATTGGAATCTACACACGCATTTCTACCCTAGGTCCACTCTCATCACTTTTTACACTTTTACATCTTTAGTCTCCATGCTTCATGTTTTTATCACTCCACACTTTGTCTAGTCCTTTGGCACATATTCTACATCACTCTATATGGATATCAGGTATTTGTGTCTATTTATTTTATGTCACCGAGCATTATTCTTACCAACATAAAGTGGGGGAAAATGTAGACATAAAAGCACGTGCTTTGAGTCATTATCTAGCCCCTGGTCTCATATTACTATTCATATGGTTCTCAAGTGAAAATACTAACAATTAACCCATGTCTTTGGCCATTTTTTCATTATATTATGTTGTTACTTTTTTTCTTGCACCCATACTTTCCAAATATATACTATCATACTAAATTTTCCTATTTCTAATCGAGGCTCCCAAAGAAAGACTAGGGTGCCCAGGGGGACCTAGTCCCCTTTGGGCACCCCGATCCTCTTTACACATTCCTCTCACTTTTTAGGAACTTTTTAGCCATTTGATCTTCTTATATTTTTGGCGTTCTACATTTTCAGTGGTTAATTAGGAAATTCAAGGAAGATAACCCTATAAATATAAAGTTATGTGACCATAATGAGGGACCAAGCACTAAACATCTAGTATCTCCACCTAAGGTTGCATCCATAAATGGAATCTATATCTCCATTTACGTCCATATAGCTCCATCACAACGGAAAAGGTTGGTTCATCGCATCACACTTAATAAGAGGGGATTCTAATGTTTCCATGCAAACAATATTTACATTCTACATGTATTTACTTACTCTCCACTCATAAAGTGCAAATGGTACAAAAAAACCTAGGGCACAATTTCGCACACACACATACATACCTAGAAATACATTGGGTCCGAGATGTATTACAACTCTCGGTGATAATTCCATCAGTTTGGGAGCTAAGGATATTCCAAACCCTTCATATGCATCTTTCTTTTTTAGGGTTTTAATGTTTTGTCTGGGGTTTTATAGGTGATTCTTCATTGCAAGTCTACAGTGACATTGGCAATCATACGAGTTATATCCACATGATATGAAGAGAACATAGAGAAAACCTTGAAAAACCTCATAGGAGGTTTACGGAGCATTTGCGCAGACTAGGAGACCATAATTTAGACTAGGGAACCCACAAGCACCCCTATCCCTCTCCAAGTTCCCAGTCTAGCTAGACATTCTAGATCTAGACTTTTTAGCCTCTTGTGTGAAGGTTTCCTCCTCCTGTTCATCCGGTATCCACTGCGACATAGTCTTGTAACATCATCGAATCAGCTAAGGCCTTCTTAACCCTCTTTGCACATTAGGGTTTCACATTTCATTTCTTATATTATTTGGGTATTATTTCAATATTTTATTACTTCATTTATTAAGTTATGTTCTTTGCTCTTAGAGAATTACATTATACTACAATATTCTATTTTAGTTAATCACGATGTAAGAGACTTATTGTAGTGGTGAATGAGTTTGAAATGTATTGTAAGAAATCATACTATTATAAAAATGGTAGGTAGGAGTAAGAGTAGGATCAGGGCTAGATTTTTGGTTAAAAGGAGGAAATAAAAAGAGGCCATATAGAGTTTGTTGGTATTGCTTAGTGAGTGGCTATTTATTTTAGATTGGTACCGTCGTAGAAGACTTGAGAGGAAGTGGGTTACATTGTTTTTAGAGGAATTTTCTTAGTCGAATGGGTTGAACAAGTGGTAATTTACTTACCGAAGTAGGAACATTAACAATTATGGAATGATGCTCACTACACATAGATAAATTAGATTTAGGAACCAAGTGGGATTTAGAAGTTGAATATGAACATGTAGCAACATTTTATGTAGCAAATGAAATGAGACCATAATTCTTAAGGTGGCCAATTTGTCATTTTTAGCATAGCAATCATTGTAATTATGTCCATTAATTTGATGATAATTACAACATGGATTACCTTTGTAGACATAAAATTATGGACTTTAGATATTATTTAGCCAAACCTTTTACTACTATTTATAATGTTCTCAATTAAATAAACTACTAATTAATCCCACCTTTTGGCCATCCTTTTCTTATATATTATTTTGTCATTCCTACATATTTTTATATACTTATCAACTTTTTTCGCAACTACCCTATCATTCTAGCCCAAAATTAGGGTGCCCCAACCTGTCTTGGGTGCTTTGGTCCCACCCTAGCTTCCCGGTATATGTTTCTCTTTACCCACTTCTTTTTGGTGCTTTTCTCACCATTTTTCATCCTTATCCTTTTGTCATTCATCCTTGTCAAGATTCATTACGAAATTAATCTTGAGATCCCTATAAATATAAAGCTATAAGACCATAATGGGGGTCATACCTTCACATAATAATCTCACTTCATCTAGATTTGCATCCATTACATCACTTGCATCCACATGGTGTCATGCTTCAAGGCTAGGAGATTTGCATCACACACACAACATAGGGGGAGGGATTCTATTCTATTCCATACACACATGCTATTTGAATTTTCTATAGTTATTATTGCTCACTACTTCACAAAGTGCGACTAGCACAAGAGCACCTAGGGCATGACATGTACACACTCACCAGAACTACATATGGGTCTGAAATGTAGTACAATGCTTAGTGATAGGACAACTAGTTTGGACTAAGGTCAGTTTGACCCATCCATTTTCCATTTTTATTTTTCTTAGGCTTTGATAATTCCTCTTGTATTGTAGGTCATTATTCAACTCATCGGCCAATCAAGTTTGTGATGACAAGAAGATTTTCAGATCAACTCACGACCATACCAAACTCGGATCTAGAGCTTTTACAAAGATCAGGCACCAGGCTGCCCCAGTACCATCCTAGGCACCCCAGTCGGTTTAGATCTTCCAAATCTAGTCTTTTCAGACTTCTAAGTGGTCATTTACACTTCCATATTTTATTTCCGGACTTGCATGACAACCTATGTGAGTCTCTTCGAATCAGCTAAACCATTTATCTTCTTTCTCTTGCATACTTAGGGATTCATTTTACTTATAATAATTAGTTACTATCATTTCATGATATCTCGGTTTCATTTATACTATGTTTTAGTCCTTCTAATTAGAATAACATTAATACCCTATACTCTTTAGTCTAGAGTTATCTCCCTATTTTTGTTAATCATTTTGGTGAACTCAACGTCTTTCATGCTTAGGATCCTTATTCTTCTTATATCATGGGTCAAGCTTCTTTATCTGATTTACTTAAGAGATATCCCACTTGTTAGGCTATTTTCCAACAATCCCTAGGCACCAAGTATCTTAATGACAATACGCCACCACAAAAATTAATTACTAAGCTTCATTGTTTCTTTTTCGACCTGCACCTTGATAATCCTCCATCTAACCAACCCATATAGGACTCGACTCGACTCAGCCCTTACATCAAAACATTCTGTCATGGAATCCACAATCACATCTCTTAGATCTGAAGGTCAACAATCTAGGGATGTTTCTCAATAGTATACATCCTCTATGCAATCTATGGAATCAACAATCACATCTCTTATATTTGAATTCCAACATCTCAAGGATGCTTCTCAATTGCATACATCCTCTATGTAATCTACTGGAATCCACAATCATCCCTTAGATTTAAAATCCAACAACTTAAGGATGCTTCTCAATTGTGTGTTTTTACTCCTTCCACATCTTATTTGCAATCTATTTCCACCACATGTCATATAGTTAAACCTCAAGTCATTCCATCGCCAAAACCTCTCATACTTGATCACAATATTAAGCCACATGGTATTTGTAATGAGCTTCTTATTCATCAATTGATCACTCTACCATCTATTGATTATTATCTTCCTTGTCACCAAACAAAGTATCAAGATCATCCATATTTCCATTATCATCAAATCAATGGGCATAATGACCATGATTTTTATGCTTTACAATGTAGATTCAAACAACTTGAGTGTCAAGGCATTATTTTATTTCCTAGGAAATATCTTATTGCATGCCCACCTACAAATACTACACCCACATGGGTTCCTAAGGCTACTTCTTTGTTTAGAAATGATCCACCTAAGCCACCACCTACAAGGTATCACAAGGTCAATCTCTCAAAAAAATTTCACTACCTTCTCCTATCCCGTCTTCTAAAACATTTCCAAACAAAACAAGTCTTCACTTCTTAATTATTTCTCTACATCGTGTTCTATTACTAAGTCATCTATTGTATTACCAATTCAATATAAGCAACCTCCTGTTAAGGATGATCTCATTCCTCCTTCACCAAAAAGTATATAAAACATTATCGAGGCCATGCTCACCTCCACCACCTAAATTTAATCTTGTAATTCCAACATCCACCATAGATCCTACATATGTTGATAATTGGGACTCAGATGACCTTTACTATGATGATGAACCATGTGATGGTTACACTCCTTTCTCATACCCCATCACTTTTGTTAAGGAAAATACTCCATACATTGATCCACTTAGTGTATTTTGATTCGACTATCATCACGTATACACTTGGGGGCATAGTACTCACAAAATCTCCCCTCCTCATATTAGCATAGGTGCATCTCCTATATTTACATTATCATACATTCATATCCTCACATATGCATACACATCACATGTTCTAGCACCATCATTACCTTATGAAGTACTCTTGTGCTTCGATTCACACTTGACTGTTGAGGGATTACCATTACACTAAACCCCACACATTGTACTATAGGTTCTACACATTTACATTCTATCATGAACATCACACATCCTACATCATCATTTATATACATAACCTACATCCTACATCATCATTTCTATACATCACCTACATCCTTCATTATCCTATGAATCCCTCATCTCGTATTCATTTATACATCATCTATCTTATACATACTACACTAATTTTCATATCATATGCGTCTAGTTTTGCATCTCTTTCATACATTTTGCATTTATGCTAGGTTGCATTATATATGGGTCTAGCTTTGTGTATCATTACTACATATTCTATCTACACCTATCACTACACCTTACATAGTCTACACACCCTACGTTTTCTACATTGTATGATTCACATAGCGCATCTATCCATCATATACATTCTACATACTACACTAGCTTCCATTATATATGGGTCTAGTTCCATCTATCATCCTTACATATTCCATTTCTATATACACCTATTATTACATTTCATAAATTACACACGTTATGCATTGCATTTCCCAAACCATGCATTTACATCCCATATTCATCACTTGGTTATTTAAATTACCTTGTCTTCTATGTGTTGCACTCACTACCCTATGACACACTGTATTTCCTCTATCCATACTCATTCGCAGAGGGTTTACCAATCAAATGGACCTTACATTCACTAATGCAATATTTCCATCATTAGCTACATACACATTAGGTTAATTTGTCACCTATCTTATCATCTTGTAGTGGTATACACCTTCGGTTAAATCGCCACTCCATCATTATTAATCATCTCCTAGTGACATACGCTTTAGGATAAATCGTCATCCATCTTCATCCTTTCATCTTACTATGATATACATTTAGGGATAAATCATCACTCATACATTCAACAAGTTGTGGTATAAACTAAGGATATAGGGTCCATACACATCGCGTTCCATATGTCTCATCCACATATAATCAGCTTCTATAGTGATTTATACTTAGGTATAAATCATCACTCCTCCATTCAACAAGTTGTTATATATGATTCGACTATAGGGTTCACTCATATCTCTATACATGTCATATTTCCTCACCACTACCTATACACACTCATCACAGTTGCGCTAGATACAACCAACATTACTCGACCATTTCGATGACACACTCGTACGGTTCATTCTTCGATCACTGCTTTGAGGGGGAAAACAAAATGAACCTCATTGTATACACATTCCATCCACTTGAGGGGCATGTTGCTCCTATTATTCCATCTTTCATTCCATTCCATCCATCCACATCATATTGCATTTTTTTGGGGGAATTTACTCTTGTTTACTAGTGTTTTGAGTGTTCACTTTATTGCACATGTTAGATTTCTTTCTTCTATGTCATTATCATAAACACATGTGCGTTCATGCCTTTATTTAGAGTGACTACAAATACATGACTCTACACCTAGCATGGATTATCGCCTTCTATCCTTCCTATACTTGATCATTGGGGCATCTACATTCATCTTATCCAAGTGTTATTATGTCATTTTGTACTTAGCATCTTCTACTATTTTCTCATAGATGATTTAATAGATTAGTTATCACTCTAACATGCTAACGGGTGTTCAATGTGTAACACTTGTTTTGTAGGATTACATGTTTCCATGACGTCTTGTTGTTTCTATTTGGTTGCTTTGTTTTTCATTCTATACAGGCTTTGCCCTTTCCTTGTATTCACACTTGTCTTTTGTTTGTGGCCATGATGGCCTCAATTGTCTTGCAATAGCATGAGTGGTGTCCCATTTTGAAACCCACTTTGTGCGGTCTCTTTGTTTTTCTTGCATGTTTACACTACTTTTCTTGGTAATTTCTACATTGTCTACATATTTTACACTTGTCTTCTTGCATACATGTGTTATCAAACTAAAACTTGTTTTGGATAGCCATCCCCTTTTATGCGTGCCTTGGTATCTACCAAGTGTTTCCCTTTCCCCTGCAGGCAGATTTCTACATATCGAGTGCAGTTTGTCCTTTTTGGGGCCGTATTCACCTTTTAGCGATGTCGCATATGCCCCCAAAGAGGGGGAAATATTGAGGGTTTATATAAACACAACGTATTTACGCTGGTTCACACATAGCAAGTCAGTTGAGACCATTCTATGAGCTCCATACACAATGGCCTCTACATGACATGGTGTCCTTTGGAAATCCTACAAAGTGGTTACATGATTGGGGATTACACCGGGTGTGCCTCTCTACACTTCTTCGTCCGGTGGTGTCAAATCACCCAAAAAAGTAAGACAATACACAAATCTCTTCAAAAAATTTAGCCAAACCAGATTAAAGGTTAGATGATACAACGCATTTCCTCCCTATACATCTTCATCCATGGTGGCTTGAGAACACCCAGAAAACTCATGACAAGACATGATATCCTTCTACACCTTTTCTCTCAAAATGGATCAGGTGCACATGTTCCATTTACACTTTCTTTTATTCTAGCGTATTTTACATTTACATACTTTACACATTTCTATATACATGTGTATTATACACAACATTTTTACATACATGCATATTTGACTACTTGATCATTTTCTCCTTGCAGGTCTGACCGTATGAGAAACAAGTAGTAAATTGGGGGCAATGACACCAAGAACAACAAAGTGACAACAATAATGATAATGACAACACACTACTACAAGAACTTGCCTTTACTAACCATGTAAGTACACTACACACAATAGTAGCTACACATGTGTTCTACCCTAGGTTCACTCTCATCACTTTTTATGTGCATTTTTCAACTTCGCAATCCACCCTCCTCCACATTTTTCTTTGTTTCCATTTAATTCTTGAGTTTAGTCCATCAGTATGTATTTTCTACACTCTACATGGATATCAGTGTATGCATCTCTTTCTACTTTATCTTACCGAGCTTTCCTCTCACATACATAAAGTGGGGAAAATGTAGACACAAAATTATGCACTTTAGATATTATTTATCCCGATCTTATACTACTATTTAGAAGGTTCTCAAGTGAATAAATTACTAATTAATCCCACCTTTTGGCCATATTTTTCTTATATTTTATTTCATCATTCCCACATATTTTTCTATACTTATCCACTTATTTCACAACTGCCCCATCATTCTAGCCCAAAATCAAGGCACCCCAGGCGCCTTGGTCCCACCTTGGGTGCCCCGGTCTATGTTTCTCTTTTCCTACTTTTTGGGCCTTTCTAGCTATTTTTCATCCTTATCCTTTTCCCAGTCAGCCTTTTTGGGATTAATAATTAAATTAATCTTGAGAGCCCTATAAATATAAAGTTATAAGACCATAATGGGGTCCAAGTTTCACATACTACTATTACTCCATCTAGAGTTGCATCCATTGCATCACTTGCATCCACATAATGTCATGCATTAAGGCTAGGAGATTTGCATTGCACACACAACATAGGGGAGGGATTCTATTATATTCCATGCAAACATCTTATTTACATTTTCTATAGTTACTATTGATCACTAATTCACAAAGTATGACTGCACAAGAGTACCTAGGGCACGATTCGCACACACTCACCAAAACTACATCCGGGTCTGAAATGTAGTGTAGCGCTCATTGATAAGACCACTAGTTTGGTGGCTAAGGTCACTCGACCCATTAATTTTTTATTTTTTATTTTTCTTAGGCTTCAATACTTCCTCTTATATCGCATGTCATTATTCAACTCATTCGGTGAATCCAATGCGATAGATAGGTAGAGTTTCGAGATCAACTGCGACCATACCAAACTCAAATCCAAAGCTTTTACAAATACCAAGGTACCCAATATATAGACCAGGGCATCTCATTACCATCCCGAGATACCCCAGTCAGTTCAAATCTTCCAGATCTAGTCTTCGTAGGAATTCTAAGCGGTTGTTTGTACTTCCATATTTTATTTCTAGACTGCGACAACTGCGGCATATAGTCTCTTTGAATTAGCTAAGTGATTTATATTCCTTCTCTTACATAGTTAGGGTTTCATTTTACTTAGAATAATTATTTACTATCATTTCATGATATCTCAATTTCATTTATATAGTGTTTTAGTCCTCCTAATTAGATTAACATTAATACCCTATACTCATTAGTCTAGGAGTTATCTCCTATTTTGTTAATCAACCTTTATATTTTACAAGCCAATAAGGATGATAATAGTGAGTAGATGAAAATTTGATCAATTAATGAGTGAGGAGCTAAGGAAGAATATCATGTTTCTTAGCATTGTGATCAAACTTGAGAGGTGCGGGGAGCTAGTAAGACTTGAGGTTCATTGATATGAGCACATGTAGAAGACATAGAATTAGGATGAGGAGAATGAGATGTAGAAGGAGAACTAACATGAGCTTGAGAAGCATCCTTGAGATGTTGGATTTCATATTTAAGATATGTAATTGTTGTTTCCATAGCTTGAATTTTTTCTTGAAATAAATAATGTAAAGCTTGGATGGACTCTAGGATAGGTTGATTGAATGGAGGATTAGGAGAAATAGATTCATCAAATAGATGATCAAAAATGGTACTTACTTGAGTGGGTGGCGTATTGTGAGGGAGATACATAGTGTCTTGGGATTTTGAAGAATAAACTTGCGATTCAGATGCATTTGAAGTAAATCATGTAAATAAATTTGAGGAATTTTAGGATCCATGAGAGGAGAAAAATGAGGATCGAAGAGTATTAGAATGTGGGTTCAACAATGATTAAACAATTATTGTTTTTAAAACATTAATTGTAAAGTAGTTGATAGAAAAAATGAATTATATATGCTATGATGCGATATGACATGATCTTGATACTACGGATGAAGTACGTAACCTTAAGAAAGAGGTATAAGAACAAAGTGACTTAGGTTATTTACGCCTAATCTAGGAGTGGAGTACACTAGTAAAACTGATGAAAATGAATGGCATACCATCGTATCGTGCAATGTAAAATCTAGAATTGTTGGATAGAGATAGACACAAATGTCTAGTTTAGGGCATGGGTGTTTAGGTGCTCGATCCTAGTAATGGGCAGGTGACCATTCAGTGGGATCAAAATTTGATTTCTAAATTTTTGCACAAGTGTTGTAATTATTCATTATTGATCACTTGTATATCGTTGGTTTGTTTCAAGAGGTATGTTTAACCTACAAAATATATGTTCTCCTATAAAACCCAAAAACTACATCAAATCTAAAATGGAACTTGATGCAATATGGGGATTTGGGTGACCCCAACGGTACCCAAATGAGTGAACTTATGACCGAGCGTTACACTATATCTTAGAATCCATGTAGTTCTTATAAGTGTGTGAAATAATCATGCCCAAGGATTCCTTTATGCAAGTTCACTTGATAGCAAGATGTAGCTAGATTTAACAATGTAGATAGATTTGTGGATGGAATAAAGAAAATTCACCTTTCTATGCAATGTATGCAGAAAATGCAGTCCCTTGTCACTTTAATGAATGCTATATGAATTCCTTGAAGTTCTTTAGGTTCCTTTGGATGTAATTTTAGGTGATGATAGTATATGTGTAGATCTTCATGCTTTATTTTAAACACATAGCTATCTATTTATACGATTCCCTTGGTTGAATTTCGTAATTTATAACTAAAAGCTCGACCCATAAGAAAATAAGATTCCCAAAATATAAAAGAGGCCCAAAAAGAGCGAGTAAGGTGGAAAGAGGTTAGGGGCACCAAGATGGGATGAAGGAGCCTAGGATGCTAGCGTCCTGGCTAAGCACCGGTGTCCAAAGTCATAAAAGATAAGAAAGTAAAGTTATGATTAGGCTATAGGGTGTGTAAGACCAAATAGAAAATAATAAAGATTGAAAAAGAGGCCAAAGATAGTTGTCAATTACTAGTTTTTCATTTAGGAATTGATTAAATAGAATCTAAATTTTAGGATTAATCTAAGTCTACAACAATGTAATAACCTGATAAATATTGAAATATAAATGCTAGGTAACTTCATTTAATATTTTAAATGAAATGAAATGAAATGAGAGGGAAAAGGTACTAACCTAATATGCTCTTACCTCATAGTGGTCCTGGGTCGAGCGGGATGATAAACATGTAGAACAGGTGTCACAACACACCTTAGAAAGTTGCACAGAGAGGCAGATCTCAAAAAAAATAGACCGAGGTGCCATGGGAAGGATTAGGGATTTCTATTTTGAAATATTGGTGCCCTGGTCTATGGAATAGTTTTAAACTTGATCCTATAAGGGTCTCTAGGTCTTTGCAATAATTTACCTTTTGTAGTGTTAATGTCACACTAGCTTTGTTGATGACGTAGTGAACTTGCAATGAAGAATCACCTGCAAAACCCAACACAAGGCATCAAACCCTAAAGAAAGAAATATGCGTATGAAGGTGTCGAGACTATGCATAAGCAATCACAATGGTGGTCTTATAACTAAGTTTTGCACTAAATCTCAAACCCAATGTATTTTTTTGTTCCTATGTGTGGAATAATGTGCCTAGGATTCCTAGTGCCAATGATACTGAGAGATAGCCGAAATACCTAGATAGAATGAAAATGGTGGATGGAATAGAATAGAATTCCACTTCCTATGTAGCATGTGATGTAGAGTAGTGCCTAAATGCAGTCCATTTCTCTATGTAGATAGCTATCCATTAGTAGAAATAGTCTACCCTTAAGGTAGTATGTATATTGTGTTTATATAGGGATATCTTGCTCAAATTTTGACACTAATGATCCAACATATTGATTAATACCTAGGGAGATGAGAAGGAAAGCCATAAATACTTCGACCTCGAATGTCCAAAATAAAACCAAGTTTACGGGACTAGGATGCCTAGAAATGAGGACTAGGGAGCCCAGGGGTGCTCTAATCCCTTCCTAGGTACATAGTCAAAGACTAAAGAAAAAACTTGAGTGAATCACAATAGCTAAGTCCCCCTAAGAGATGACCAAAACTATACAAGTGAGTGGTGCCTATGCAAGACAAATAATGAAAAATACTAACTAGATTTGAAAAATCGGATAGGGAAAGCTTCATTAGTGAATACTTTTCTTATGCGCAAGATCCTATATAAAACAACATACTTGGTGGTATTATTATAGTAATAAGTGTGTGATTTTGTGACTACATTTTCCCCATTTTATGTTGGTGAGAAAATCACGATAGTTAGTTAGAGATGCATACTTAAGATAAACTCGAGATAATCCCATACAATAGTAGAACATGCAGATGTGGTATAAAAGTGTGTTGAATGAACCATATAGAATTCTAAACCATGGATCGGTGTGTTGATCTAGGCAACGTATTCAAAGATGTAATATCGGGATGAAGTTCACTAAATGAGAGTGATGATTTTGATATTGGATGATTGATGATTTTGAATGTTATACAATGAAGATATGATGGGGTAGGAAGTGATCACTTCCTAACCGATTGATTGTATACAAAAATTGAATGGAGAATTTAGGCATCCTACCACCGGAGGAAGAGTGTAGGGAGAATTGTGTGTTATTCTCCTACCTTTAAATACATCCTCAAGATCTAGCTACCTAGGATGGACTCGGATAAAAGTTTTTGTGGTTTTGGATCCAAATAATTTGATCAAATTAGTTGACCAATATAGGAGTGGTATAGAAAACGCACTTTTCCCCCACTCTATGGGTTTCACTGCAATGTGATGGCTTCAAGTTAGGTCATCTATAAGTAAATGCAAAATGTATGTTGGCATCTAAGTTAGGTCATGTAGAAGAAAACACCAAATATAGAGTAACATCCCAAGTTAGTTCATTTGGAAAGATAAAGAATGTAACTCCCAAGTTAGGTCATCACGGGAGGCCAATTATGTTGTATTATATCTATTGAATGGTATGATCTCGATTGTTAAAAACTTGAACACGTTGATTGGTTGATTGATTTTTTTATTAGTTATTCATAGAGATATTTAACCTTAATTTCCCGGAGTTAGGTCATTAGGTGGAATCAATAGGCGTTGATGAACAATCACATGAAAGGATTTTATGTTTATTGCCCCCCAAGTTAGGTCATTAGTGGGAAATGATGAGCTGTCACATGATGCATTAGTAAATGTTCTAAAATGAAAAATTGGTGGTGTTGATTGATCAGATAGTGGTGTAAGGGGAATTATAGGATGACCCCAATCATGTGCCCCTCTTTCGGTGAAAGGAGAAGTAATGAGAAGAAGAAATGGTGAGTGAAAGTTAGTACAAAATGGATAGTCTAAGATGGATATCACAAAAATGTGTAATATTGAGTGAAATAAAATGTCAAGTAAAGATAATGCAGTTGTTATGTGTATGATATGATGGTATGTGGAATATTGAAAAAACTACTACAAATGGGGTATAAATTAAAGTAAAAATGCTCAAGATATAGTGAAAAATCGTGAAGTGTGCATTAATCAAGAAAATGATCTCAAAATAATGACTATAATAAAATGGGTAGGTAAAAGTAAAAATAAATAGCAAGATGAAAAAGTGATTAGTCACATCATTTTTATTTTGTGTGAGTGTGAGATTGAGCTATAAGTGTGGAAATATTCTGAAGTGAGAGCGGACAACCTAGTCATTTCGAGGTGGTGGCGATCACCGTAGCATCGCATCTGATGAAAAAGTTTGTAAGTGTGTTGTTTTTCAAAAATGTGTGTAGTATTCATTTTTGTTAATTTTTGCATAATTGTTATTTTTACTTTTCTTAGCATGTTAGACCTAGACAAGAGCGGTGAAGGTACTAGTGTCCTTTGGGACAAGAGCACTTAGATACGGTTGTCAATGTCCTACTTTTGGGCACCCTAGTCCTACTGGGTGCCCAGGTCTAAATAGTGTGTATTTAATATAAATTGGTGTAAATGTGATTTTTATTGTGCAATAATATTGTAAGTGAGTGTGTATGGGTTTGTATAGTCTTCTTATATTGTGTTTGGTGTTACTCATGATGTGTAGTGGGATATCCATTTGAGGACTTCTGCAGGGATTGCCATTTGATTAATTTTCTTGGGTTGGGATTATCAGGATGATGATTTGGAGGTTATGGACCATGTCGTCATGTAATACATAGCATGGATGGGGATTTGCCCCATAATATGCCTATGTTGGTATCCTTATGTGAGAGGTTGGGTGCGGATACTTGTACTTTTTGGTTTCCTCGGTGAGATGGAAATCACGTTGGTGGATGTACATCACATACTTGATTACCATTTGTCGGGAGAGAGCATAGGTCATGTTGTTGGGGGCTATGGAGAGACAGTATGTTCTGCAAGACAATATTTTGTTGGGACTAGAGTGCTATAGACACTTGTAGTTTGATCAAAGCACTATTGAACACATTTTCCAAGGTTCTTCATCTTGTCATGATCTCGCTTATTTTCTCCTATATTTGCATGAAGGATGTTCCTTTTTATATTCCCATTTGTAACACTGCTAAAAATAACCCACTTGAGACCCAAGACCAACCTAGGATTTTTTTAATAAGAAGAGTCTCTAACCATGTTACAAGGCAAAAAATTGTCACTTAACAAGTTCATAAACAATTCTAATCCACTAGAACATACTTTACTACGATTAAAAATTATTAGAGGTCATAAGGTCAAAATTTAGGGTTAGAAGGTTCAATTAGGTTCGAGAGGTAAATCATCACCATACCCACTCTCTATGAGCTTAAAGTTTCAACTTGATTTTTCTCACACTTAATGCATTCAAAAATTTCCTAAAACATTTCCCATTGGATAGGAAATTTCCTCACCTTTCCATTGATATAAAGAAGTCCTCCTAACTCCTCATATTTCTCAAGTTATGGGTTGGCGGGCCTTGGGGTGAAAATTTTCCCCAAGAGCGGGCTGCGGGCCCAAGGGTGAAAATTTTCCCAAAAGGGCGGGTTGGCGGGCCACGGGAGAGACTTTGGAAAATTTCCCATGTGGGGGAAAAACTAACTTTTACACCACATGCACCATGGGTCCACAATCCCAAGGGACACGTGGCACCTCCCAAGCCAAGCGGGGAAGGGGCGGGGGGTGGGGCGTTTGAGAAATTTCCCCGTGCGGGGTGAAAAAAAGCCATCATTACATGTGGCATCCATAAGCCTCCGGGAAAGTGGGGTACGTGGGGAGAAATTTTTAACGCCCGCAGAAAGGGCTAGAGGGTAACATTGTGGTAGCCTCACTTGACTCCTTGCCATGTGGCAGCTCTGAGCGGAATGGGTGGGGAAGACATGGAAAATTTTCCCAAAATTTTCCAAAACACAAAAAGGAAAAAGGGACCCGCTCCTTCGCCGATGCCTCGTGATGCCACGTGGCATCACCTGATTGGTTGCGGGTTCAGGGGGTGGTGGGGAAAACTTGGAAAATTTTCCCAAAATTTTTCAGATGCGCTAAGTTTAAAAGGGGTCCGCCCCTCTGCCAACACCCCATGGTGCCATGTGGAAACCTCGATTGGCTATGGTTTGGTGGGGGTGGGGAAAATTTGGAAAATTTTCCAAAAATTTTCCTAAGTGCTTAAGGGAAAAATTTGGGCCATGGGCCCACAAGAATTTTTCCATTTTTTTATGCCAAGGAAGAAAAACTTAGAAGGCCATAACTTTTGATAGAGAGCTCGAGTTTTGGGAAAACGAGGACTTTCTGGAAATCTCTCGATGTCCTCTTTGCACAGAGATCATTAATTTTTTATTTTGATAAAGTTTAAGGGTCAATTTAAGAAAACGTCCTACATGCTTTTTACAGTGTGAACTGGTAAATTTTAACTTGTGAGATTTATTCAATTTGATCTTCTTCCTCTCTCAACATGTCAAATAGACATGGAGAGTTTTCTTAGGAGGAATTAGGATAAGTTTGTGAGGTAGATCTATTTGATTGAATTCCAATTCAAAATTTACAAATTTTGACAGCAAAACGATTGTGAAAACTTTGAACTCGGTTTTTCTAGGTTTTGAAGTATTTCCATTAAGTGTTTTTTGTCTAATTGAGTTTTTTTAGGGCCTACTACTTCAATTTAATCATTTAATTTGTTATTTTATTGTTGTAGGTTCGATCTGTGCATTTTTGTTTAGATAATTTCAGTTTGAAAGAATAAAATAGAGGAAATTTTTTAAAGGATCTATTTAATTACTTTCCATCTCCCAAGTGTGGAAATTCATTCTAATCCTAGCCTAATACATTTATTTGATTCAATCAACCCATCTATGGGCTAAAATGCAAATTCTGATTTCCAATCTTAACATTTTTTTAAGAACAAAGCATTATATTTTTCCTCACACGCAATTCTTCTTTTCAACAGAGATTTCAAAACACAATGGATGATCAATTTCAATACAACAATACAGATTGAAAAAGGTAATGCAATCCTTTATTGATTCCAAAATACAACATTACAACCTTTCTTCTTTTATTCCTTCCAAAACATATATTATATACAGAACAAAATAATATTTTTTCTTCACGTGTTTCACTTTACCACTTTTCAAATAGGGATTTCATAGTGAATGCTAAACACATATTTCCAATGGAATAACAACATATGGACAAGACAAAACCACTTCCATTAATTTAAATGAACTCTTACAACTTCCTTTCCCTTTGGTTTCAAAATGCAACATACAAAAACACATATCTTTCTTTCACATTCTTTCCAAAATAGAAAATAAAGTATAACTCTTTTACATTTCAATATACAACTTGCAATCAGTACAACATCTTTCCATTACAACCATTTACAAGTTCATCCACTTCAAGTGGGAAAGGTTACAATGAGATTTCATTTCACAAGGGACTATCAAACTATCTTTTCTTAGCTCCAGAACAACAACATGCATACTCCTCATTCTTCAATTTGATCACAACAGGAGTAGGGAAAGGAAACACTCTCCACCCAACCAAGACATCAATGAAGAGGAGAAGCCATCCTTCTTCATTTGGCCCCGAGCCCCAACCACAAATGCAATAAAAGATGTGATCAACTCATGGCAACAACAGGCTTCCACAAAACATACAAGCAACATTTTCATAAAGAAACACAGTCCCAAATAGAATGTAGTTTACAACTACATTAAAACATGACAAACAATACAAAGGCTTCATCAAGCAAGCCAAAGGAGCAAGAAGCTATGGGGGATGCTTTATGCCTCCCAAAGGGAAAATGGGTATCACCACTGAGAAACAACCATATATATATATATATATATATATATATATATATATATATCATTTCAAACCCTGTCATGCCCTTATGCCTCCCCCAAGTACCCCTTATTCCTCACATTTTCTTATGTCTCCCAACCTCTTATGGCACCCCATAATGAGTAAAGAAATGCAAGCTATTTCTTTGTAAGGTGGAACCCAAATCCCAACTCCCTCCACCCTTATACCTCCCTAAAACCACTTGTGCCTCCCACAAAATAACCCCATAGTCTTCTCCTACACCATTCCTAGGCCATCTACCCAACAACCCACAATATATACCAAAACATTCACACAAGAACATTTACATATATACAAGAAGAAGAGCATTTCAAGAGCCAAGCTCCTACCTCTCCATGATGGAGTTGTTCCAAGTTCAAAACAACAAGCTTTATCCCAATGCAAGCAATCCAAACAGCCAAGCACAAGCATGCAACAATCTTCCAAAAACTTCTCCAAGCAAGAGCTCCCAAAACAAAGCAAGAAAAATTCACCCAAAATGAAGTCTCCAAAGTGAAGCAACCCAAAACAAGGAAAACAATTCAAATTTTATAGAAGAGGGAAGAGAAGAGGATGAGGTGGATCCATGTAGGATGCCACATCACACATCCTCAACCCCAACCCCAAAATTCAACTTCATTCTCCAATGCATAATAAATAAGTGGGTGAATAATATGACAGTTTACTTACACACTCAAATCCAACCCACACCCCAAAGGACTGAAATTAAAACATGTAAGAAAAGTGCAATTAAAACCTACAATAAGTCTTCCCAAAATGCATAATAAAAGTCTAATTTCAACTCCCCAACCATAGGTATGGTTGGTAAATAAATTTAAGAGGTATGGGACAAGTTTAACTTGTCCCACAAGCCTCAAAAATAGCCTCCAAGGACAAATTCGAATTTCTAAGAAGGTGGAGTGTTTCACACTCAAGAGTTAACTTACACATCACTTACAAGGTCACTTACACATTACTTACACATTCTTACAACACTTTAAAACATGGCCAACAACTCTATTAATTACATTCTTATGACATCTTTTAATTAATTAACTAAACAATATGATTACTCACAATATTAACACCACATTAAATAAATAATGAAAGGGTAAGTGCACCACATAAAACACATGCAAAAATTTAAACAAAAGGGACCAAATAAAAGAAAAACATAAAATCCCTTGGTCACATTTAAAGGTGATCCCCCCATGGGAATCCCTAACAAAAAACACACACAAACAAATACAGTTGCCATGGTGACCTTGTTGAATTCATCTAGAATTCAATGTGGTTGGTCTCAATCCCCGATGTTTGTTGTGATATTTTAACCTAAAAACACAAATACCTTCGGCCTCGTGGCCATATCAGAACGTCCAAAATAATATAAATATAATTAAAATTCCAAAATCATCTAGATATATGAATCACAACAACATCAAAGCAATCTAACAATATCATTTATAGTTTTATCAACAACTATATCATCATCCAATAATTTTCCATTTCTAGGTCTACTCAATAATATCAAATATCACAAGTCGAACAACATCCATCATATAACCATGTCAATAGTATATCATCATCAACATATAAAATGTCTCTAATAATCATCATGCATCATAACTGAATCAAGTCAACAATAATCCATGATCTAACATTTAACATCATACTATAATAAAGTCCATAATCATGTTCATAATATAATCAGCAGTATCATGATTAGTATAAAAAAGGTGTCAAAGGGAAGTGGGCACTACATCCCCCTCCCCTTAGACTCGACTTCCTCCTGGAAGTCACTGGAACAAATGTGGAAACTGAACTCGTAACAAAGTAGCATCCTCCCATGTAGCTGCAGTCTCATCATATATGTCCCATTGCACCCGAACCTGATCAACCTCTCTGCCTCGAAGGCCCAGGGTCCTGCGATCTAGGATGTGAAATGGGCTCCACCATCACCTGCCCCTTGATCCTACACCTGTAATGATGTCCAATCTAACACATGAGAAGGATCTGCAACATATCTCTAAGAACCAAAACATGAAACACATCATGTGTACGTGAGACAAGCTAGGTGGCAATGCTAGATGGTAGGCCAAAGGGCTGATATGCTCCAAGATCTCAAAAGGACCCATGAATCTAGGAGCTAACTTAGAACCTTTTCCATAATGGATAGGGCTCTTGTGTGGCGACGACATGAAGGAACACCTTCATGCCCACATCAAAACTATGGTGGTCTATATGTTGATCTGCGTACTTCTTTTACATGTCTTGTGCCTCCTATAGTCTCTGTCGATCAAAATCACTCTTTGCTCCATGTCCTGCAACAAAGCTGGTCCAAGAGAAACCTTGTCCTCTAACTTGTCCCAACTAAGAGGTGTCTGCACTCTCTACCATACAAATCTTGAAAAGGAGCCATGCCTATAGAACTCTAAAAACTATTATTGTAGGAAAACTCCACTAAGTACAGGTACTCTTCCCATCTAGACTATTGATCCATCACATACATCCTGAGCATGTCCTCTAAAATCTGATTCACCCACTCAGTCTATCCATCTATCTCGGGTGATATGTTGTGCTGAAATTAATCTTCATCCCGAGGGCATGTTGCATGGTAGTCCAAAAATGGGAAGTGTACAAAGGATCATGGTCACTTATGATCTTCTGCAGAATCTCGTGTAACCTGAAAATCTCATCAAATATACCCATGCCACTGCACTAGTTGTATAAGTGGTCTTTACCGGAGAAAAGTGAGCCACTTTTGTCAATTTATCAACCATGACCATGATGGCGTCGTGGTGATATCTCGACATCGGTAGCCCAACAATGAAGTCCATGGAAATGGTGTCCCATTTCCACTCCGGTATAGCATGAGGAAAGAGAAGGCTAGCTGGATGTTGATGCTCGGCCTTCACTTTTTGGCACTCTAAACATCGTGACATGAACTAGGCCACGTCTCTACTGAAGTCCTCTCAATGATACAACTATTGTCTCAAGGTGGCGTGCATCTTCTTCACCCCGGGATGGGCTGAATAGGGTGCATGATGTGCCTCTGCCAAGATGTCCTACCTCAAGCCTCCATCTCTAGGAACATAAATCGGCCTCTGTGCCTGAGAAGACCATCTACCTCTAAAGAAAAACCATCAAACTTCCCTTCGAGGGTCTCTGAGACTCGATCTCTGCTCAAACTATAATGTAGAAGTTGTCAAGAGGAAGCTGCTGAAGAATCCTACTCACAAATCTATGTGCTCACTAAGGTGGCCATAGCCACATGTCTCCTCTGTTGAGAGCATCCACCACCACATTCTCCTTCCCTTTCACATGCTCTATCTCCATATCATACTCACAAAGAAACTCCATCCAATGCCATTGCGAGCATTGAGATTGGGCTGCGTGAAGAGGTGATGAAGACTCAGGTGATCTATCCTGAGTGTGAATCTCGACCAAGAAGAAAATGCCTCCATCAAACCAAAGTGTGCAACTACCACAAGCTCAAGATCATGAGTCGGGTAATTAAGCTCGTAATCTTTGAGTTTGTGAGACTCAAAAGCCACTACTCTTCCCTCTGCATCAACACACCTCCAAGCCCTGCTAAAGAAGCATCTGTGCAAATGAAAAACTCACCTGTGGATCGGCACTTGCTAAGAATAGGTGTTGTAGTGAGGCATTCCTTTAGTGTACTGAAGGCCTGCTCACACTGTTTCGACCAAACAAACTTCTTCCCTTTCCTCTGTAGGGAAGTGATGGGGTGTGCAATCGAGAGAAGTCCTGAACAAATCTCTGGTAGTAACCTACTAATCCCATGAAGTTACACACCTCAGTCATAGTAGTGGGTGTTGGCCAATCCATAATAGCTCTAATCTTGGAAGGATCGATGGTGATACCTTCCCCAGAAATGATATGGCCCAAATACTGCACCTCCATCTGAAAGAATGCACACTTCTCCAAGTTCCCAAAAATTTTTGCTCCCGAAGACACTGAAGAACCTGGTGAAGGTGCCCCTTGTGCTCCTCATGTGTACGTGAGTAAATCAAAATGTCATCAAGGAAGATGAGCATGAAGTGATCTAAGAAGGTCCTAAATACCCCATTCATCAAACTCATAAATATTGTGGGGGCATTAGTCAAACCAAAAGGCACCATTGTGAACTCATAGTGGCCATATCTCATATGGAAGGTGGTCTTATGAATGTCACCTCAAAATCCTCAGCTGATGGTAGCCTGACTTAAGATCAATCTTAGAGAAAATGTGGCTCCTCCTTTCATCTGATCAAACAAATCATCAATGCGTGGAAGGGGATAATGATTCTTAATCGTTACCTTATTCAAGTTGGTGGTAATCAATACACAACCACAAGGATCCATCCTTCTTCTTCACAAAAAATCTTGGTGTGCCCAAGGGGATACACTAGGATGGATAAGGCCTTTCTCAAAAGGCCCTCAAGCTGTAACTTGAGTTCACAGAGCTCGGGTGTGGTCATTCGATAAGGTGCTCGTGAGATAGGCTCTGCTCCCGGAACCAGGTCTATATGAAAATCAATCTCACGTGGGGGTGGTAACCCCGGTAGCTCCCAGGAAAGACATCTACAAACTCTCTCAAAATGGGGTGATCATCTAGCGATGGTCCACTAGACCCATCCTCTCGATCATCACTTGATTGTAATAACATACATCTAGAAACCCCATTGTACACACACTTAAGCTGCATAATGAGAGATGGTATGAATAGAAATGGGTCTCTGACCCCTGAAATCACCGACTCAACTCCCAAATCATCTGCACAAGATATAATCTTGTGGTAACAATCCACTCTGGCCTTGTGTGTAGACAACCAATCCATACCCAAGATGACTCCATAAGAGCCCAAAGGAAGGATACGAGAGATCGAGGTAGTGGTGAAAGGTCCCAAATCCACCACACACTCCTTAACTAAGGAGTCTATAGAGATCTTGGCTCTGAAGCCATCTCAACATCCCAACTATGACCCTACCTAACTGCCACCAGCCTGCATTGCTCTACTAAAGATGGTGTAATGAAAGAATTAGAAGAACTAGAATCAAACAAGATGGAGGTAGGAATACCACCAATACTACCTGTGGTCTCAATAACTATACTATGATGTTCTTCCTGGTGGTTCTTGACCACTACTACATACATCCTATGACTACACCCCATATCACCAACAAGTAGGCTCTGAGATCTATGTCTTACCCTTGTTATTAGGGTTCTGTGGGTAGTCTCTCCAAAAATGTCTAGTAACACCACAACCAAAACAAACACTGATCCTCTCCCCTGTGTAGCAAGTCCAGTTGGTACTCTGGAGGTCTATGGTGTGGATCTTGATGATCCGGTTGTGGTCTGTTGAGGTCTCTGTTGGTGAGCTCCTACTTGAGTGAGCTCTGGGCACCCTGTGTCCTGATGGGACCCCTAGGAGGAGGCCCCCATACTCGACCTCTCTTGTGCATCAAATCTCTGTGGGAGTCTATAAGGTGGGTGGGACTACTACTACACTCTTTGTGGTCTAAAGATGATATGTTGAACCCTGTCCACCATGAGGAAGAGAGTGCTTGACCCCCTCGATCTGTTGTCCATCATCATCATTGTATGTGGCTCAGGACTCGGTCTCTAGCCTCTTTGGGTCTTTCCCGAGTCTCTCTCTATATAGGCCTTCTCGATGGCCTCGGCTAATGTCTGTGGACAATGGATCCACACTTTGCACCTCAATGTCTAGATTTAGGCCCCGGATGAAACTGTGGATCACACCTTGCTCATCTGCATGTAACCAACAACATATTGGAGTAGATCAAAATCTACTCTCACTGTACTCACCACTATAAGAGAGATGCTATCGGAGGTCATGGAACTCAATCTATCATCTTGTTGTATGAAACCTCGTGACAAGTATCTATTCTGAAATGCTCCTCAAAGAGCTCCTAGGTAACTATCTCAGAATCAACATGGAGCTTCTGCTCCTCTATCCTCCACCAGACACCAGCTCCATCCCTCAGTAGATGGATCACAACATGAGCTTTTGTGTTGCTAGAACAAGGATAGAGCTTGAAGCATCCACTCAAGCTCACCAACCTAGGCCTCTACCTGAAATCCACCTATGTCACCAGAATAATGTGATGGATGAAGCTTGGGATCTCCTGATGTGATCTCGGCTGTGGTCGATGGCCTCTAGGTCTCTCTGCATGCTCATCCCTAAGCCTAGGACTCTGAGACCTCTCTCTATGTCTGAAACTCGGTCACCCTGTCCCCTCTGTGGTGACTCTACCCTGGCTGACTCTGCATGGGAGTTCTCTCCTCCATGCTCCTCGTTGGGTCGAGGAGATAAATGACCCTCAATGGAAGGGACTCTATCATGTCTGGCTGCATGTCCTCCTATTGATCCTCCGTGTAGAGTGGCATTAACATCCTGAAGAGAGTCTACAAAAATGGGGTAGGATGGATGCTTGCTACACATGACATGATCTGGTGGTGGTAAGTCTAGGTCTATGTGAAAAGACCCCTCATCCATCTCCTGCCTCCTGCCTGAGACCAGACCAAGTGAGAGTTAGTTCATTTTTCTAAGTTTTATTCAATTTCCATGTTTACTAAAATATGTAATCTCTAACTAAGTTACTTTCTAGATTTAAAAGTGTGATAGGTTTAAGTTTCATGTCTCAAGTTTTCTAGTGTGCCCAATGGTCCAAGATTTTGAACCACTTTCTATGATACCAAGTGTAATGCCCACTAAAAACAACCCACTTGAGACCCAAGAACAACATAGGATTAGTTAGGAAAATTATGGAATATTTTTTTTTAATAAGAAGAGTCTAAACAGGTTACAAGGTAACAACTATCACTTAACAAGTTCTAGAACAATTCTAATCCACTAGAACATACTTTACTCTGATTAAAAATTATTAGAGGTCATAAGGTCAAAATTTAGGGTTAGAAGGTTCAATTAGGTTCAGAGGGTAAATCTTCACCATACCCACTCTCTAACAAGCTTAAAGTTTCAACTTGATTTTTCTCACACTTAATGCATTCAAAAATTCCCTAAATCATTCCCATTGGATAGGAAATTTCCTCACCTTTCCATTGATATAAATAAGTCCTCCTAACTCCTCATATTTCTCAAGTTATGGGCGGCGGGCCTTGGGGTGAAAATTTTCCCCAAGAGCGGGCTGCGGGCCCAGGGGTGAAAATTTGCCAAAAGGGTGGGTTGGCGGGCCGCGGGGAGACTTTGGAAAATTTCCACGTGGGGTGAAAAAATAACTTTTGCCTTGTGCACCCATGGGTCTCCAAGTCCCAAGGGACACGTGGCACTCCTCAAGCCAGGTGGGGGGAGAGGGGGGTGGTGGGAGCGTTTGGGAAAAAATTCCCGCACGTGGGTGAAAAGCCAACATTTGCTGCAAGTCCATGAGAAAGGACATGTGGCATCACCTAAGCCAAACATGGGGAAAGAAAAGGGCGGTGGGGGAAAATTTTTTTTTGCCCAGAAGGGCTAAGAGGGTAACATTGACCCCGCCTCCAGTGGCTCCTCATGCCACGTGGGCCCACGATTGGTTGCGGATCAGCAGAGGGATGGTGGGAAAACATGGAAAATTTTCCAAAATTTTTGAAAGCACAAAAAGGAAAAAGGGACCCGCTCCTCCCGATGCCTCGTGATGCCACGTGGCATCACCTGATTGGTCATGGGGGCGGCGGTGGGGAAAACTTGGAAAATTTTCCCAAAATTTTTTGGATGTGCTAAGTTTAAAAAGGGTCCGCCCCTCACCAACACCCATGGTGCCATGTGGCAGCCTCTGATTGGTTGTGGCTGGTGGGGTGGTGGGGAAAATTTGGAAAATTTTCCCAAAAATTTTCCTAAGTGTTAAGGGAAAAATTTGGGCCGCGGGCCCCTTGAGAAATTTTTCCCATTTTTTTTTGACGCCAAGGAAGAAAAAACTTCAGAAGGCCATAACTTTTGATAGAGAGCTTGGTTTTGGGAAAAAAGGACTTTCTGGAAATCTCTCGATGTCCTCTTTGCACAGAGATCATTAATTTTTTATTTTGATAAATTTTAAGGGGTCAATTTTAAGAAAACGGCCTACTGCAGGATTTTATAGTGTGAACTGGTAAATTTTAACTTGTGAGATTTATTCAATTTGATCTTCTTCCTCTCTCAACATGTCAAATAGACATGGAGAGTTGTTCTTAGGAGGAATTAGGATAAGTTTGTGAGGTAGATCTATTTGATTGAATTCAATTCAAAATTTACAAATTTGATGACAAAAAATGATGTGGAAACTTTGAACTCGGTTTTTCCAGGTTTTGAAGTATTTCCATTAAGTGTTTTTGTCTAATTGAGTTCATTTAGGGCCTACTACTTCAATTTAATCATTTAATTTTTTATTTTATTGTTAGAGTTTGATCTGTGCATTTTTTGTTTAGATAATTGCCAGTTTGAAAGAATAAAAATAGAGGAAAATTTTTAAAGGATCTATTTAATTACTTTCCATCTCCCAAGTGTGGAAATTCATTCTAATCCTAGCCTAATACATTTAGTTGATTCAATCAACCCATCTATGGGCTAAAATGCAAATTCTGATTTCCAATCTTAACATTTTTTTTGAAGAACAGAGCATTATATTTTTCCTCACATGCAATTCTTCTTTTCAACAGAGATTTCAAAACACAATGGATGATCAATTTCAATACAACAATACAGATTGAAAAAGGTAATGCAATCCTTTATTGATTCCAAAATACAACATTACAACCTTTCTTCTTTTATTCCTTCCAAAACATATATTATATATAGAACAAAATAATACATTTTCTTCTCACGTGTTTCACTTTACCACTTTTCAAACAGGGATTTCATAGTGAATGCTAAACACATATTTCAATGGAATAACAACATATGGACAAGACAAAACCACTTCCATTAATTTAAATGAACTCTTACTAACTTCCTTTCCTTTGGTTTCAAAATGCAACATACAAAAACACGTATCTTTCTTTCACATTCTTTCCAAAATAGAAAATAGAGTATAACTCTTTTACATTTCAATATACAACTTGCAATCAGTACAACATCTTTCCATTACAACCATTTACAAGTTCATCCACTTCAAGTGGGAAAGGTTCTGATGAGATTTCATTTTCAAGAGGACTATCAAACTATCTTTTCTTAGCTCTAGAACAACAACATGCATACTCCTCATTCTTCCAATTTGATCACAATAGGAGTAGGGGAAAGGCAACGCTCTCCACCCAACCAAGACATCCAATGAAGAGGAGAATCCATCCTTCTTCATTGGCCCTGAGCCCCAACCACAATGCAATAAAAGATGTGATCCAACTCATGGCAACAACAGGCTTCCACAAAACATACAAGCAACATTTTCATAAAGAAACACAGTCCCAAACAGAATGTAGTTTACAACTACATTAAAACATGAAAAACAATACAAAGGCTTCATCAAGCAAGCCAAAGGAGAAAGAAGCTATGGGGATGTTGCTTATGCCTCCCAAAAGGGAAAATGGGTATCACCACACTGAGAACAACCCCCATATATATATATATATATATATATATATATATATATATATCATTTCAAAACCTGTCATGCCCTTATGCCTCCCCAAGTACCCCTTATTCCTCACATTTTCTTATGTCTCCCCAACCTCTTATGGCACCCCATAATGAGTAAAGAAATGCAAGCTATTTCTTTGTAAGGTGGAACCCAAATCCCAACTCCCTCCACCCTTATACCTCCCTAAAACCACTTGTGCCTCCCAAAAATAACCCCATAGTCTTCTCCTACACCATTCCTAGGCCATCTACCCAACAACCCACAATATATACCAAAACATTCACACAAGAACATTTACATATATACAAGAAGAGCATTTCAAGAGCCAAGCTCCTACCTCTCCATGATGGAGTTGTTCCAAGTTCAAAACAACAAGCTTTATCCCAATGCAAGAAATCCAAAAACTAGCCAAGCACAAGCATGCAACAATCTTCAAAAACTTCTCCAAGCAAGAGCTCCCAAAAAACAAGAAAAATTCACCCAAAATGAAGTCTCCAAAAGTGAAGCAACCCAAAACAAGGCAAACAATTCAAATTTTATAGAAGAGGGAAGAGAAGAGGATGAGGTGGATCCATGTAGGATGCCACATCACACATCCTCAACCCCAACCCCCAAAAGTCAACTTCATTCTCCAATGCATAATAAATAAGTGGGTGAATAATATGACAGTTCACTTACACACTCAAATCCAACCCACACCCCAAAGGACTGAAATTAAAACATGTAAGAAAAGTGCAATTAAAACCTATAATAAGTCTTCCCAAAATGCATAATAAAAGTCTAATTTCAACTCCCCAACCATAGGTATGGTTGGTAAATAAATTTAAGAGGTATGGGACAAGTTTAACTTGTCCCACAAGCCTCAAAAAATAGCCTCCAAGGACAAATTCGAATTTCTAAGAAGGTGGAGTGTTTCACACTCAAGAGTTAACTTACACATCACTTACAAGGTCACTTACACATTACTTACACATTCTTACAACACTTTAAAACATGGCCAACAACTCTATTAATTACATTCTTATGACATCTTTTAATTAATTAACTAAACAATATGATTACTCACAATATTAACACCACATTAAATAAATAATGAAAGGGTAAGTGCACCACATAAAACACATGCAAAATTTAAACAAAAGGGACCAAATAAAAGAAAAACATAAAATCCCTTGGTCACATTTAAAGGTGATCCCCCCCATGGGAATCCCTAACACAAACAACACACACAAACAAAAACAGTTGCCATGGTGACCTTGTTGAATTCATCTAGAATTCCAATGTGGTTGGTCTCCAATCCCCCGATGTTTGTTGTGATATTTTAACCTGCAAAACACAAATACCTCCTTTGGCCTCGTGGCCATATCAAAATGTCCAAAATAATATAAATATAATTAAAATTCCAAAATCATCTAGATATATGAATCACAACAACATCAAAGCAATCTAACAATATCATTTATAGTTTTATCAACAACTATATCATCATCCAATAATTTTCCATTTCTAGGTCTACTCACAATATCCAAATATCACAAGTTTAAACAACATCCATCATATAACCATGTCCAGGTGTCGATATATCATCATCAACATATAAAATGTCTCTAATAATCATCATGCATCGCCTTTTGAATCAAGTCAACAATAATCCATGATCTAACATTTAACATCATACTACTTTTTTTGTGTGTTTGTTTTTGCACATCTATTGTTATCATATCTACCATCTATCATTCATCACATATAACATCATCCAATACATCATATATACAAGAATGCTAAGTTTTACATCACGCATGTATACTAATCTAGTCATCACATATCGTATCATCAATGGGGGCAAGAGGGGTTGTGCATGATCTCAAATCTATACCCCCACACCAATATCATCTAGTATCATCCCAAGTGCTAACATCTACCAAATTATCTCACGTAAAAATATATGATATCATCTCAATAACCTTGGGACATTTTAATATATTTCAGTGCTTCTTGTCTTCTATTTTTTATCTTTGGCCATGATTATTTTTAAAAATAATTATTATTTGCCTGTTTGTCTTCTCGCCAAGGCATTTTACCGCCACGATGCCCATTCTCGTGCCTTGGGGAATTTTCACATTCTTGTAGGTGATCTTACATTTTCTAAATTCCTCGACCGATTAAAAATTGAAAAATTATAAAACCATTCAAAATTCCAAAAACATCGTAAAAAACTTTGAAAATGAACTAAAATTGGTAAAAAGCTCGTTTGCAGCTGAAATATGTGTCTCTCATATAGAACTCATCTCATATCTTGCTGATGTTTTCACATGTTTTGAAACAATAAATCGTGGATCACTAAACTCTAAAATCATTTACAAAAGCTACACTGCTTACTTCGTCTGCATACTCACTGGGCACTATCAGGTTTCCGGTACTATTTTCATCATGCACATTACTTTTCCCTTGGACCCAAGTGTCCTCCATCCTTTCCCTTGCATATGCAAATTTCTTAGGGCGTCATTTTAAAATCACTTTTCATTTATCAAAACATTTGGGACTACATCTCGATAATAAATCATTTGTGTAACTATCTTAAATGTTGCTGGTTTGAATGTGTGTGATTGTACTTATTTCCTATTAGATGAGTTTGTTTACTTCTCATATTACATTGCATGTTTGTATGTTTCATGGATTTGTTGTTTTAGCAAGGGACAAAGATTGTTTGTATCTTGTATTTTCATGTCATTTTACGCTTCCGTCGTATGCTTACATTTTAATAAGGGTCGATGATGAGGATGCTAAGAAAAATGATGATTAAAAATTGTTTGCACTGGTTTGTGGATAGCTCAATATCCCTTTTTATTTATGTTCTCTCAATATTCTCTTCACACTTTTATTTCTTTTGTTCTCTTTTTGATCGTCGATCGAGTTCTTCCATCACCCCATTGACACTCGAGGGGCATCCCTTTAGCTAACAAATTTTTCTTCTACCCCTTCAAAAAAATTCTACTCGTTTATGCTTGTCTACTTTCTTTGAAGTGACATAGCTTATGTCACCCCAAAGAGGGGAAAATGTAAACACCTGTAGTTTGATCAAAGCACTATTATTCTTAATATTTCACTAACTATTCTCCCCTCACAAATTGAAAACATACCATTAGTTAAACCTATCTAACTCCCCTCTTATGACAAACTTTTGGTCGTATTACTCTTATAAGTCAATTAAACATGCTAATATAAGCCTCTTCTTGGCTAAATTCTCTCTTATTCCCTTCTAGACTAATTATGCTAGCTTTCTAGACTATCAATCCACTTCATTGGATTGATTAGACCTCTCAAAACTCTCTTCAAACCCTAATTCCTTTCTAAATAGGATTAACTAGCCTAACCTAGTTTAACTAGTCCTAACCCTAATTAACTTCTTCTAAACCTAGTCAAATCTTACTTTGACTCCCTAATTAACTTTTTGGCTTATCCTTTAGTCCCACATGCACCAAAATTCCTCCACTTTCCCAAATGGAAAACTATAAATAGCCCACTACCCCCTCTCATTTACAAGAACACTTCTTCCCTCTAACATAAACTATAGTATTATTGCTAGGATTAGGAGTTTTATTTCATTTTATTGAGCTATTTTATTTATCCTTTGCAACACACCACACACCATGGAGTAAATGGGAAGAACCATTGGCCTTGAATCCATTAATTGTGAGCTCTCATTCTCTTAACCACAACCGATTGCTTAGATCCTTATTAGGCTCACTTATTTAAGCTTTCAAGAATAGAGGGTATTTATATTTGTTAGGTTTTCTTGTTTTCTTCAAACTAATGCATGCAAAATAGGAATATTTTTTTACTTCTTATATGATGGTCCATTGATCATTTTTGCACAAATATTTGGGGTTCTCAAGTGTTCTTACCCCATTCCATAGCTTTTGCAACCTTTTTCGAACACATGTACACTATTGAGGCCCATATTAGTTTGGATGTTATTTTGAGGTTAGGGTTTCCACGCTTGGAATTTTGTATTCGTTGTTATTACTTCATCTATCCTAATAGAGGGAGGAGGTGTGGGCATCTTGTATAAGATGCATGATATTTTCCACCGTATAGAGGAGGATAGTACCAGATATGTGTGGGCATGATGTGTGTTGGCCCACATGTATAGAGATTTATATAGATTTACTCAAGAGGAGCATGGAGGTGGGATAGGAGCTACTACACTATTGCATGTATGTGCCTACGAGCATATAGTAGTCTTTGAGGAAAGATGGTGGTCCACGAGCGAGTGGGATAGGCTAGATATATTTTCTAGGAGGTGGGTTAGTGTGTGCAGAGTGAAGATAGACATCGATACATATATAGCACTAATAAATCAGATGAGGTTAGAGGTAATGATATGGATTCCATACCGAGAGTATGGAGTATAGTTAGAGGATGTTGTAGAGTCGTGGTGCATATGAATTACTATGTGGTTGTAGGATTGATTCCGTGTGTTTCGATTTATTCTAGGAAGATATGGTATCACTATAGTTTGGTATGGCTCAAGACGCGTTCCCCAATATACATATATATGATTGAGAGCCATTAGAGCATTGAGGAGAGTCAAAACTAGACCAAGGCCCATAGGATACAAGCTAGTACCTCCTAGGCTATATGAGAGAGATGTGGCGATTGAGTCGATAGAGTCAAATGATGTGGGGTGTACGGAGGCCTACCAGTGCATGGTGGGTGGAACATTAATGGGTATTCTTGTTTCAATTTTTTGCATATGCAGAGGGATTACCAAAGGGAGGAGTGGAGAGGGGAAGCACATGCCCCGAAAATGTGGCAATGGATATAGCGGAGTGTGAGTATCCGTATAATTAAGTCGTGTGATTTTGGTATTTTCTCATGTCATGGTGATGGTTATCTAATGTGTTTCTCTATTGTTTTGTAGGTGATGCATATTGGTCCTGGTAGTGGACACTTCTATCTACACATTAACACAAAATGTGTCGATCGATGCGTACTTTTAGCGGAGGGATGATAGAGCATGTGGATGATATTGCATGGGTGACCATGCCCATTTATTTGAGATAATGGCTATAAGAAAAAGTGAGGTATAATGTGTTGTTAAGAGAGAGGTACGAGGCACGCAAGGAGACTCAATGAGCCAAAGAGGTGGTAGGCGGTGGTCCCTTAGCATAGGTTATGTTTGCACGTTATGTCGAGTTCCGGCATCAATTTTCATAACAATCTACCAAGGTTACACTATTATGGAGGCAAGTGGAGAGATATCGAGGTTGTGACCAATGATATAGAGTTAACAATGAGGCATCAAGTTTGAGAGCTCTCACGGTACGAGAGATCGATAGTGAAGATGAGATTTGAGTTGTATTGTTGTATATTATGTAAGGAGTTTCCTCGGTGATGAGATGTTTTTTAAGGATGATTGTACTCGATATATATAGACAATTTTATTGGTATATGATGATTGTATTTCAATGTGTATTGATGTTCTGATGTGATTGATGATGTATGATCCCATAATTTATTGTTTTAATGTATTTAATGTTTTATATATTGTTCATGTTGGTTGATGTATATGATGATAGAAAAAATATGTAATATGATTATGATAAAATGTTTAAGATGATAGATAACGTATGTAATGTGATGGTTGTTTGCTAGATATGATGCTTGATGAGTTGAACGATGTGTGTATTTGCTTAATGGATTTGTAATGTGTATTTAGCTTAATGATTTTATTTAATGGATGTGATGATATATAATATATGATTTGAACAATAACCCATCTTGATGAGTGTTTGTTGATGTGCCAACGTGATGTGATCATAATATGTTAGTGTGATGGGTATGGGGGAAATATTAACAATTCCCCTAGTGTAGAGATGAAGAGGTTTATTTATTTAAGACACCTAAGCACTCAAGAATGAACCACTTAAATCAAGAGTGTGTCGCGGGAAATGATTGAGTGTTCTAGATGAATTGACGAAGCATGTGATGAAAGGTTCTTATAGAAAATCCCTTAGCAATCATGTAAGAACCGAGAAGACCACAAGTGCATCATCAATATTAAGGTGATAGTAATATCCTACCAAATACCGAGGAGGCATGATGTAGTGGAAGCATGTGGCATGAAAGCAACATGAGAATATAAACCGAACTAAATATCATGTAGAGAAGTGGTGGGATGTGTGAATGTCTAGGGCTGTGGAAGCCAATGTGAAGTAGTAGAATGATGTGGTGGATTTGGTGGATGTGATGGTGCAACGATGGGTGAACATGGTGGAAAGCATGCATGAGTGAGAAACTATGGCAAAGTGGATGAATTATGACATGAGCACCAAATGGAGGAGACAACTCAAGACAAGTAGGAACCTATAGTTTAGGAGGAAGAGGAGAGATGGAATACTCACATGAGAGATAGAAAAAGGAAATGATTTCTTTACCCTCTAATTTTTGTAATCTATCATGAAGGGAAAATCAATCATTGTCCCTATGGCCATTGATACAATAATAATTATAGTAAGTTTGATCAAGCTAACGATGTAGTGGAAGATGTTGGTTGGATGGTAAGCGAATTATATGCTTTTCGAGTAAAGTATGCAGCACATCATGTGGTCAAGAATGATAAGAGAAGTGTAATGGTGCATGTGACACGGATGGAGTAGAAGGAGAACTAGCTTATCACGGAGGAGAACAAGAAATATGTTGTTGTGATGTAGTAGGTTGAGCTTACTTGGTAGGCCGAAATAGAGATTGTGTAGGATGCTCAACTGATGGTAATAGAGAATGACTAGATGATGCAATAGTAGTAGAAATAAGTGGAGGATAAATGACATCCATCATGAAAATATCTTGTTCAATGTCAATGAATTTATAGCACAAAAGTATGAATGACTCACATGTGTCATATTCTGTTTGCTTCTTAAGTGTAGGAATCAAACCATGACATAATATTAATTTCTTCTCTAGATCGATAGGTTGTAATACTAGTGGATGCATAAAAGCATTGAACCATAAGATATAATCCTTGATAGGTTTTGATGTGCCTTAATGAAAATTAGGTAGATGATCATAAGTAACTCTAGGACAATTTTTATGATAAAATGATGTAGAAAAATGTCTTCCATATCATAGTAAGTTCTTATAGACCCAAATGGAAGATGAGTGTACCATTGTAAATCCTCATCGATAAGACTATGTCAAAAGGCTTTAAGAAATAATCTATGATTAGAATAGGAGGCCATAGCCATGGGAGATGTGAATGAGGGTCACCAGGTACCATAAAAACATATGAATGTAGGCATGAAAAATTCCTTAGGAAATGCAAAGTTATGAATCTTCTTAAGGTTATGTTTACCATGTAACGAATTATTATCAATAGAAGCATAGTAAGCCATACTTTCTAAAGTAAGTGACTAAACCTAAGATTTTTATTGACCTACAGTGTGCATGAGAGACATGATGTCTTGTGAAGGAATAGTATAAGATGTATTAAGTGGTTGTAAGTTTCCATTATGAGTGATCATAAGAATATCAAGAGAAGATAAAATAGATTCCAATGTTAAAGGCACATTAGGGCAGGTGCCGAAGAAGCTATTGTGGATGAAAGAGATGGAACACCCATAGAAGTGGTGGGACTAGCATCGAAACATCCCTAGGAGATGAAACAACCAATGAGGATATAATGATAAAAGAAGATGAACTAATAGATGTAGAAGAAGTGGTAGGAGGAGATGAAATGATGGGAGAATAAAAACTAGTAGATTGAGAGGACTCATGCGCTATGCTAGACACAACCTCATAAGAAAGTGGAGATGGAGATTCACACTCGGCAAGTATGAAAAGTGGGAGAATCATGGCTATCAATTTTTCATCGACATCAAATAGAGACTCGGATATGAGAATGGCATTAAGTGTACTACTAATAGGATCATCAACATAATATGGAGTATGAGAACTAACATGCAATGGAGTATAAGAATAACTATCGAAATAGGAGAATCATGAGATGGAACTATAATAGTGGTTTGACTAGGAGAAGAATCGGTATGCACATGTGAGCTAATGTCAAGACCAAGCATGTAATCAATAAGAGAATCATCTAGAATTTCCTTATAAATGTCGAAGGAGGATCGTGAGTAGCCATACATGATGTACAATGAGTAAAGGCTATTAGATCTAAAAGCGTATTAATGTTGATTGGAGAATTTTAAAAACTAGTAGCTAAATATTTTCACCATCTAAGAGTTGTTGCTAAATATGATCTAGCATGGTAACATTACTATAAAGAGTCGTGAGCTCAACAATATCATCCTCATCATAAATTAAATTAACGCTAACATGATACATGATGGGCCAAGAAGTAAAAGAACTATCACGAGCCATTAGGGTTTGTAGTGGATCCAGGAAAAATGTTCTAAGCTACGGATTCACCAAAATGATTAACTAAAATCTTAATTTTAGGATTAATCTAAGTGTACAATGATGTAATAACTGAAATATATTAAAATATAAATGCTATGTAATTTAGTATTATATATTAAATGAAATGAATTGAGAGGGAAAAGGTATTAACAAGATATGCATTTACCTCACGGTTGTATGGGACTGATCGGGTGATAAACAAGTGGAATAGGGTTTGGAACATAACTCAAAAAGTTACAAAGAGAGGAAGATCTAACTAGGACCGAGGCACCGAGGAATGATTAGAGCACCTAGGGCACCCTGGTCTGAAACTGAGTGCACTAGTCTACAAAATATCTCAAAACTTGATCCTAGAAGGGTCGTTAGGTCTTCGCAATAATTCTCCTTTTTTCGCGATAATGTCACACAAATTCACTTTTCTCGATGACATCGTGAATTTGCAATGACGAATCTCCCAAAACCCACAAAAATAATCAAGTCATAAAAATAAAGATGCATATGAAGGTGTTGGACTATCCTTAGTAATCGAATGGTGGTCTTACAACTAAGTGTTGCACTACATCTTAGACCAATGTACTTCTATGTGTTTGTGTGTGCAATAATGTGCCTAGGATGTCTTATCTCCAATGACACACATATAATGGGCAATAGCTAGATAGAATGCAAAATGGTGGATGGAATATAATAGACTTCCCTTTCTTATGCAGTGTGTGATGTAGAGTAAATCCCAAATACATTCCCTTGCTTTATGTAGATAGCTAGCCCTTAGTAGTTTTAGTTTCCCCATAATGTAGTATGTATGTTGTGTTTATATAGGATCTCTTGCTAAAATTTTGACACTAATGACCCCACACGCTAACTAGTACCTAGGGAGATGAGAAGGAAAAGCTGTAACGACCGACATCAATTTTCTAAAATAAAACCAAGTGTGATGGGGACCGGGGTGCCTAGAAGTGAAGACCGGGGCACCGGGGCACCCTAATCCCTTCTTAGGTGCCCTTGTCAAAGACCTGGAGATAACAACCGAGTGAATAACGATAGCTAAGACTCCACGAGAGATGACTAGAATTGTGTAAGTGAGTGGCGACATGCAAGACAAACAATGAAAAAGACCAACTAGATGACGAGCAAGGCTAGGGGATGGATCATTAGTGAATACTTTTCTTACACAAGATCCATATATAAAACAACATAATTGGTAGTATAATTATAGTAATAAGTGTGTGATTTTGTGACTATTGGAATCATGTTAATGTTAGTATTCAATTAGGACCTAGAAATCTACCCAAGTGTGTGATTTTGTATTTACTGAGAGACATACGGCCTTTGAGAGACTAAATTCAAGCCCCAAAGAACATCAGTTTTTAATTTGTGTTGAAATTCTCTAAAAACTTACAATTTGAGGACATAGTGCATCAAGGATTGCTTGAACTATTCTTGTTCAACATATTCTAGATGGAGAAGATTTGTGTCAAGCTCGAAGAAGGATATGATGCAATATGGCAAACGTGAGATAGAACACCCCCATAAGAATTTGTCTCACTACATGAGCATACCAAGCTCACCTCTTCATCCCTAACTCTTGCAACAAGAGAACATCTAGTCCTAGTAATTCATAGAAATCCAAACATCATCCTCGCCACAAGAAGCGGAAAGGACACATCACAAATCAACAAGATGGTGACTTAGAAAAGATGTACGAGAATCGAGAAGATGATTATTATGTTTCAGGGTACATTTGTAAAAATAATGTAATAAGGGTTTTTTGGAATATATTGGGTAAAAGGAGGGTTTTAGAAGGTCCCACAACCTTATACAGACAAGCCCATCAGGCCAGATTTAACATTGATAGAAGCAGAGTCAAAATACCCGAGCAGATTCCAAAAAAAGGAGGACGAAAAACAACAAAGAAAAGAAGAAATACATCAAAGGAGCTTTTTCAGCTCAGAAAAACAATTCTTTGCTCTAGGAGAGCCTGAGTCTTTAGCAAGAAGTTCAGCCAGCTTGATAAGCTCCGCACAATCATCCGCAATGGCCGTCCTGGTGGAATCCGTGAAAGCCTCCCAAGCTTTCAGAGCCTTGAAGGCGCGCTGGAGCTTGCTCAGAATAGAGGAAACCATGTCAGCTCTGCTATTGTCTCTTTTTGCGTCAGCAGCCTCGGAATCAGCAGGATTCGACTCCATCAAAGGAGGGGAATGAAGAGAGTCAGCAGCAAGAATTTTTTCATCGAAGAGAGCCTTGGATCCAGCAGACTGGGAGATGGGCTCCACAACCGGTTGATTGATATCAAGCTGCTCCGGATCCGGGGAGTCAGGGTACAGCTGAGCTAGGCCCAAGAGAGCAGCAGCCTGAGAGAAATCGGGGCTGGAAACAGGGGAAGAAGCGCGACCACTGGCTTCAGTGCCTTCCAAGTAAAAGCAAGGGGGCGTAGGGAAAGACAGGGTGGCAGGGGGATGGAGGCGGCGAGGGGGACTCAGAATAGCCACGTCAGAGTCCAAACCGGAGGAGAGAATCAGCCGACGACGATGCCTCGAGGAGCGGAGGGAGGAGGAGGAGGGTCGAGGAGAAGGAGAGGGGGAACGGCGGCGACGACCCAATTTGGGAGGGAAGCGAAGGAGGTCGGCGTGAGAAGCAGCGACAGAGAAAAAGGTAAAGCAACCCCTGGTGAAGAATGACGCCCTCGCCCTCCCGAGCAAGCTGCACCGAATGTTCAAGAGACTGAAACAAGAAGGCCGCCAGATTGATCTTCTTCCCCCATCGAAGATGAGAAAGAATGAAAAGATGAGGACCAAAAACCAGTCTGTATCTACCATCGATAGTGAAATAGCGCATAATGACTTCCGCCACTCTGTCCCAAGGAGAAGGCAGGGAATTCCGGGTGTAACCAGAAAGATATTTTACCGGTCTGTCACCAGGGGCATTGAAATCTTGTATTTCCACATGCAGCGAACGTTTGTAGTATATGTCACCTGCAGCAGGGAGGCCGGTGGCATCAGCAATGGCATTCGTGGAGATGGAGAAGCGAGTGTTGCCGATTTGGACCCGACCCTTCGTCCAGGAAGCCGTGACCGCATAAGAAACCAGCGCCGAATGACCCGCCATTTTTTCCAGGAAGGTGGCTATACCATTTTCCATCAATATGTTCCACACCTCTCCATCATTCTTAAAAGACTCACAGTTGTCGGGCTCAAGGCGCTTCAATTGACCCCCCATGGGAAGAAAGCTTGAAAAGTTTCAGAAGTGAGAGTGTAGAGGACAAAACCCGCTTAAACAGGTCAGGGAAGCTGCCGGCCAAGTTATCATTGCCCTTTCGCCACCTCCTCAGATGATTAATGTGGCTATAATGCTCATTCGTGCGGAGATTCCTCGCATCAATACAAGGCACCTTAATCAATTGCCCCTCGAAAAGAGTCAAATCCATAAACTTCGTCATAATTGCCGCCGCCGAAAGAGAAGGCCATAGCGAGATAGCCGAAACCCGAGTCAGCCCTTTTTTCCACCAGTTAGCAATGGGGAATATCATTTTGAGCGATTTGGCAGAGATCCTTCGGGAAGTTATCAGTCCAGCTTTGCTGATTGTCAATGACGACACCAATATTAGCAAGGAGGTCGGCCGCTTTATTTCCCTCCCGAAGAACATGCTGGAACTGGACTCGACGGAAAGATCTTTGCATGATTCTGATATCAGCAATGATGTTACTAATCGACCAATGACCAGGATCATTAGACTGAAGGAGTTTGATGATGTTGAGGGAGTCACTTTCAACTTGAAGGGGATCATCACCCAATTTGATGGCCATCTCAAGGCCTTTGAGGATCGCCAAAGCTTCCGCATGATGGTTGGAGCCAAAATTGAAATTGTGAGCAGAGGCAGCAACAATATATCCCGAAGAGCAACGAAGGATGACCCCACCTCCAGATTTACCAGGATTGCCCTTCGAGGCTCCATCAGTGTTGAGTTTTTTCCAGCCCCTTGGAGGGGGAGTCCAGCGGACTAAATCCCGATCAGTGTGTGTGCTCTTACATTGAATGGATAATAACTTCTGCCACTCCAGGGAGTTACAGATTTGAATTTTTTGCTGATATTTGGTCCACGTGGTCAGGTTGATATTTTCTTGGAGAGCCAGAGCAATCTGAATAGCCACTGACAAGGATCAAGACTTTTTTCTTTGAAGATTCTTCTGTTTCTTTCTTTCCAGATGCCCCATAATCCGTGCGGTAGGAGGAGTTTCCAGGCCAATTTAAGAATCGGATGAGTAAAAGGAGAGCTCCATTGAGATAGGGTGTCCTGAATGGAATCGGAAAGATCCAATAAACTCCCAACCTTGATAAAAGCCACTGCCAAATAACTTGCGAGAAGGAGCAATGGATCAAAAGATGTGCAGAGGACTCCGCATCATTAGCACATAACACACATTTAGAGGGGAGAGAGAAACCCCTTCTTTTCAAATTCTCGCCAGAGAGGAAAGCATTCTTGGAGGAGAGCCAAGAGAAAAAGCCAACTTGGGGGTGATCTCATTAGGCCAAACTTTGGAAAGGGGAGGGCCATGGTCAGCACTATGCAACGAGAGATAAGCTGCCTTAACGGAGAATGAGCCCGACGGGGAGAGGGGCCAAATAATCTCGTCCTCATTTTGGGTGAAAGGGATGTAGATGGAAGAGAGAACCGCTTTGAGAGAAGACAACAGGTTTCTCTGCAGATCGCTGATATCATCCCATTCCTTAATATCCCATGAGGGAATGGAGTTCACAACCTTCCAAAGAGTCTCGAAGCTAATCTTCCATGTTTATTGATGATACTTCTCTTAATGGGGTCCCAAGTAGGATTGAGATCAAGGGGTTCTTCCCCTATCCATAAATCCCTCCAGAAATCTATAAGTCGACCATTCCCAAATCTCCATTTGGTGCCAGCACGAATAATGGGGAGAGAGCTACTAATAGAGTTCCATATGGCTGAGCCTCTAATAGGAATGGAAGTAAGCAGATCTTCATTATTAGCTAAATATTTAGCTCTGAGCAGATGGGCCCAACAGAGTCACCTTTAGCCACTTCCCAAGCAAGTTTGGCCAGAAGGGCCCCATTCATTTCATTCATTTTTCGAAGTCCGAGCCCACCATGAGGGGTTGGCTTACACACCTCTTTCCAAGCCACAAGATGGATCCTTTTCTTATCTTCAGTACCAGACCACAGAAAGTTCCTTTGAATTTTTTCCACAACCTCCCTCACAGAACTGGGAATCTTGAGCAGGGACATGAAGTAAGTAGGGAGGTTTTGAAGAGTGGCTTTCACCAGCTGGAGCTTGCCAGCCTGACTGAGCAGCGCACCTTTCCATGCGGCCAGCTTTTTTTGATACCTTTCAATGACAGGATTCCATAGATTTTTTGATTGCTTTCCATGGAAGAGGGGGATGCCGAGATAAGAGGCGGGAAGATCCATAATAATACAACCAAAAATATCAGCAATTTTTCTCTGAATCCTAGGGGCGTATTGATGAAGGAAATGCTGCTCTTGTTGAAGTTGACAGTTTGCTGAGAAGCAGATTGATATAGAGAGAGGATCTCCATAATAGCCCGGGCTTCAATAACAGAGGCTAAACTCAGCAGTAAGGTGTCGTCAGCAAACTGGCTATGAGTGGCCGAAGGACAATTAGAGGTGATTTTCATACCAGAAATGATGGATTGATTTTTTACCGCTTCCAAAGCTCTGCTGAGGGAGTCCGCCATAAGAACAAACAGAAAAGGTGACAGGGGATCACCTTGCCTGATACCTCTGCTGCTTTTGAAGAAACCCGCAGGAATGCCATTGATAAGAATAGAGAAGCAAGGGGTCGAGATACATGAGAAAACCCAGCTACACCACTTGTTGTCGAAACCAAACTTTTCCATGACCTTAATTAAGAAAGGCCAGCTGACTCTGTCAAAGGCTTTTTGCATATCCAATTTTAAGATCATTCCTGGGGACTTCGCAAGAAAGGCCGAGTGAATGGCCTCATGAACAGTAATTATACCCCCTTGGATAAGACGACCTTTAATGAAGCCATTCTGATTGTGAGAGATGAGGTCCGGCATTAGAGGTTTAAGTCTGGAAGCCAACATCTTAGTGATTATCTTGTAAGACGTGTTACAAAGACTGATCGGTCGAAAATTGGACACATCTTTAGAGTTATGCACTTTTGGGGCGAGAGCCACAAAAGTGGTATTCCATTCTTTAAGCAGATTGTTGTTCATCTGAAATTCGTTAACTGCTTGGAAGAGATCCTGCTTGATGATTTCCCAAAAACTTGGAAGAAGGCGGCAGGAAAGCCATCCGGACCCGGAGCTTTGTCTCTCTTCATAGCAAAGACTGCTTTATGAATTTCCTCCATGGAAAAAGGCTTGGTCAGATTGTTATTCATCTCAGGAGACACCAGACGCGTGGAATATGCTGGAGCATTTCATTCATTGATTGTTCCGGAGGAGCCAGATCAGCATGGAGAAGATTGGAATAGAAGGATATAAGCTCATTGGAAATATCACTCTCAGCAGTTAGCAGGTTCCCATCAGACGTCACCAACTCACGGATCTTGTCCCTGGCTTTATGCTTACAAGCAGTGATGTGGAAGAATTTGGTATTACGATCGCCTTGCTCGAGCCAAAGGGCTCGAGAACGTTGCCTCCAATAGGTCTCTTCTTCTTTAAGAGTGTTGTGATAATCACTGAGGAGAGAGATTTCCTGTTGGTGAAGATGATCCAATCTTCCAACCGCCTCAATTTGTTCAGAAATTTTTGCCAAGCTCTGAGTTAGCTCCCGCTTGAGCTTGATGTTACCGAAGACCTTCGACTTCCATATCTTGAGTTGTTTTTTAACTTCTTTGAGTTTGCTGGAAAATCTGAACATACTAGAGCCCTCAATATTGATATTCCACCAGTTTGCAACAAGGGGAAACAGGTGGTTATTTTCAAGCCAGGCTAGCTCAAATCAAGGGAGGATTCTTGGCATTTATTTTGTGGTTGGCGCTTAACAGAAGAGGGTTGTGATCCGAGGCAGCCCTATGGAGGGAATTGAGGTAGAAGTCAGGAAAGAGAGAGATCCAGTCCAGAGAGCCTAGAGATCTGTCCAGTCTGCATTGGATGTGGTTCCTGCCCAATCTGTGGTTTGACCAAGTGTAAGATGAGCCATGCAAGTCCATATCCAGAAGGGAGTTCTCCCTTATGAAGTCGGCCAAAGCCTCCATGCTAACCGGCATGGCAGGCATACCTCCCTATTTTTCCGAAGGATAAAGAGGGCAGTTAAAATCACCCATAATTAGAGTGGGGATTTTACCACAAGTGATGATGAAATTAGTGATGTCTTTCCAAAGTTTTCCACGATGAGTCTCCAAATTTGGAGCATATACATTAATAGCAATCCAGGAGGAATCCGCTCCAACCTCTTGGAAGAGAATACATAAAAAGTTGGGGTGCTTGAACAGACATTCTCCTTTGAGACTTCTGGGATCCCACAAAGTACAAAGCCCCCCTGAGTTCCCTGTAGAAGGTTGAAATTCAAAGGAAGCTGCTGGCCAGAGTTTAAGGAGGCAATCCTCCTTTTTAGTTTTGTTTCCTGCAACATTATGATATCAGGAGAGTGCTGGAGTTTGATATCTTTGATAACTCTTTGCTTTTGAAGAGAGTTGAGCCCTCTTATATTCCAAGAAATGATCTTCATTTCTTTGGTTTGTGTTTACTCCCCACCACCATGGGGATTGTACTTTGAGTTCCTTGCGCAATATTTGTGGCTGCTTCTTGTTGAAGCTTGATACTGCTCGGAATTCTGCCCCGAGCTTTTTCCAAGCCTATATCGGGTTTCTTGTTGCTGCTTCTAGTAAAGCGATGATTGAAACTGTCATCAGAGGAGAGACCAGTGGGGGAGGGGACAGAGTCCAAAACAGGCGGGCAAAGGGGAGGCAGGGTGGGGGGATCCAGGGAAGAGGGGATCGAAAGAAGGGGAGGGAAGGGAAGAGGAGCAGACAGAGGCGAGAGGGGAGGGGAGGAGTTAGCCAGGAGCAAGTCCTCTCCGAGAGAGGAAGGGGTGATGAGAGCCGAAGAAGGCGGAGGGGAGATGAGGGGTTGGAAAGCCAAGGAGGAGGGAGCGATCTCAGAAACTGGATCCAAAGATGTGTTGATTTCTCCATCCTCAAGGAGAGCGAAGGAATTAGAAGTGGGGATGATCGGGATCTCAATTGAAGATGATTTGGGAATAAATTTATTTTTGGTTTTGGGGATAGGGTTTGGGACTTGGGTTTTGGTTGAGGTTTAGATGGGCAGCCAGAGGCCCGATGACCGAGTTTTTTGCAGAATGAGCAAGCTTGAGGAATATATTCGTAGTCAATGGGTTGTTTCCAGTTCCCTAAGTCCGAAATAAGCTCAATATCTTTTGGTAAGGGGCAACTAATATCAGCATTAACACAGAAACGAGCATGAATGAATCTAGTTTTTTCTTTTGTTGCTTGATCTATAGCAATTAAGGAACCTATTGAGAGAGCAATACCTTCAATAACCGCCGGATGCCAGAACTCCAGAGGGAGCCCCGGGAGGCGAACCCAAATTGGGGCTTGGGTCATGGACTCCGTGTGTGGGTTGAAACCAGGAGACCATTTCCTGAGATAGAAACCCCGCCTGCCAAAGAACCACGGACCACCTAGCAGAGCTCTAGCGAAGTCTTCTTTCAAGCTGAAGGAAAATAAAATGAAACCATTAGGCATAGCCGCTATTTCTAGCGCTCCACATGGTTGCCATTTTAAACGAGCCCATTTTTTTATATCCTCCAATGGGGGTCTAGGGCCCATCAGGGTACCCACCAAGGACAGATCACGTGAAGCAGTAGCAGCCTCCGTGATGTGAGAGGGGATGCGCAGGGAAAAGGACCCATCAGACAGTGAAGGGGAAAGCTTTTCCGAGCTGTGTGCCGATGTGGAACCCTCCACGACTTTTGACCATACATCGGGCGGCTTTGGAGAGAGGGACCCCGACCCATCGGTGTCCTTATTATTGCTATGTTATTCCATATATATTTTGAGGGTTGTGAAGTGTATGGAGGATATTTATTAAGAAACTTGGCATTGCTTATGACATTCCTAATCACGAGGGAATTTTGTATATTGAAAAAACCACTATATGATATTAAGAAAGAAAACATACATTCTTAATAATAGTCACATTGACTCATACTTTTTGGGTGACAAATTCACTAAAATTATTGTAGTGAATAAACTATATATACCAAAGCAAATGATCAAGGTGAAATTTTAATTGCATGTTCAATTATATTGATAATTTGATACTCATAGAAAAAATTAGAAGATTTTTTTAAATCAATAATAAAGAAAGAGTTTGATGTGAAAAAAATAGGTTTGATGATTTATTTATTTTCGTATTAAAGTAAATAAAACAATAGAATCTAATCTCCTTTCTTTCAAACATGGCCTCTTATCTAATAATATAGTTTGCAACACCTCCTTTTTGCCCTTTTCTACTCGTTACAGTCATTAAACATAATAAATAAATAGTTTTACCTCTCCCACTTAAACCCTTTCCATTATAAAAATAATTAAATCAAAATATTACACAACTACTTGTGTTAAATTTAAATCTACCTAATTATCTCATTGTTGTCAAAATTTAATGTGAGATTTAGTTTGTGATTTGCATTTAATTATTGCACAAGTTGCAATTATTTCTTGTCAGAGATTTTTTTTGACTTGCAAGGCAAATCTTTTGTGTAGGTGTTTATTATTAATGCATTATGTTTTATTGTAATTTGTAAGAAGAAAAAAGAAGAAAGAAGCAGGAAGAAGAAGAAGAAGAAGGAGAAAAACCAGATTTGGGAGAAGAAGAAAAATGCGCAGTCCCAACTCAAGTCTGGACTAGTTTTGTTGAAAGAATTCCTTCATTTTCAATGTTGTTAATGTATGAATGAATGTTTTGTGTGCAGTTGTAGCTGTTGTTCATTATTGACAAATATATATGTATTGCTGAAGCAATTTGTTGCCCAGATCTGTGTTATTTGCAGCCAAGTGTTTTATCTTATTTTGTTGTTATAAATTTTTGTAGCTTGCTTCTCATTTTTCCCCTATTTTGCATCCTTTAAATCCACTGCATTTTATTTTCTATTGTTGTTTGAAGATTCTGTAGATTCCGTAGACTCTGTAGTTTCCGTAGATCCTCGTATTCCCTTCATCTGGTATCAGAGCTTGGCTAAACCCTTCTTCTATTTCATTTCTAGGTTTTTTATTTTTTCATTTGGCAGCCATTAATGGCTTCTACGTCTGGTGCATCGCTGGTTAGTGTGCAAACTCGATTTTCACAGGAAAGAACTATGAGTATTGGTCTTTGACCATGAAAGCTTTGTTTTGGTCTCAAGACATTTGGGAAATGGTTGAAAATGGTTACTAGGAACCAGCAGACCAGGCAACATACAATGCTCTTACACAAGCTCAAAAGGACGTCTTGAAGGAACAGAGGAAGAAGGATGGGAAAGCATTATTTTATATCCATCAAGCAATGCATGAGAGCATACTCCCAAGAGTTGCAGCAGCAAAGCAAGCCAAGGAAGCATGGGACACACTCCAGATTGCATATCAAGGTATGGACAAGGTTAAAACTGCTAAATTATAGCTCCTTAGAAGAGAATTTGAAAATTTATCAATGAGAAACTCAGATTCAGTAGAATCTTTCTTTACTCATGTTGTTGGTTTGATAAATCAAATGAAGTCCCATGGAGAGGTCATAGAGGATAGGAAGGTTGTTGAAAAGGTACTTAGAAGTCTCCCTTCTAAATTTGATGTTGTAGTTGTGGCTCTAGAGGAAACCAAAGATTTGAGCCAGTTTAGTGTTGATGAACTACATGCCTCTCTTATCAATCATGAATATAGACTGAATAGATCAAATAGTTCAGTTGAAAATGCATTTTCATCTCAGATTTCTATAAATCATGGAAGAGGAAGGAGGAGTTTCAGTCCTAGAGGAAGAGGGAGAAGTTCTCCTAGAAGTGGACGTAGTAAAGAGTCTTATGCAAATGTTGGTGGTAGAGGTCAAAATCAGAATTTCAATCACCCAAGTGGCCAAAGATTTGACAAATCACACATTCAATGTCACTATTGTAAGAAGTTTGGGCATTATGCTCATGAATGCAAGAAAAACAATATGATATGAGCAGTAAGCAAGGTCAAAATCAGTCAAGTAGCACTCCCTCAGGAAGCATGTTCATTGCATGCACGAAGATTGCTGAAGCAATCCCTACAAACTCTCCAGTTGAGTGCAATGTTGTTCAAGAAAGCCCATGTGACATATGGTATTTAGATTCGGGCTGCAGTAATCACATGACAGGTAATAAAGATTTGTTTTCTAGCTTGGAAGAATCAGTTCAAACTGATGTTACACTTGGTAACAACAACAAAGTCACTATTTTGGGTAAAGGTACGGTTAATATTCTAACCAAAAAGGGGGAGCCGAAATTTATGCCTGATGTATATTATGTTGCTGGTCTAAAACACAACTTGATGAGCATTGGACAAGCTGATACAAAAGGGATATAGAGTGTACATGGAAAATAATGAATGTGTTATTTTGGACAAGCTTCCAAGCAATATGCTTATTGCCAAGGTACAAATGACTGTAAACCGCATGTTTCCATTAAAAATAAGGCCAGCTATGAAAGGAAAAAATAGCTCAAGTTGTTCATGAGACACATACTGTAAATTTTGGAGCAGCTTTTAAGGTAGAAGATACAAAATCAGCAGTAGCCAAAGACAACTATGGAAAAGTTCAACACAGCTACGGAAATGTTCAAAACAACCACAAAAAGGTTCAAGACAGCTACGGAAATGTTCAAGACAGCTACGGAAATTTCCAAGACAGCTACGGAAATGTCCAAGACAGCTACGGAAATGGCCAGAACAGCTCCAAAGAGGAAAATGATGTTTCTGTAGAAACTCAAGCAACGTTTCAATCAGTGGTAAAGGATGATTCTTGGCTATGGCATTTTAGATTTGGGCATTTATATTTTGGAGCACTGAAATTACTACATATGAAGAATATGGTAAAAGGTTTGCCATTAATTGAGAAACCGGAAAGAGTTTGTGAAGGATGTATTATGGGCAAACAACATAGAGAGTCATTTCCGTTGGCAAGGCAAATAGAGCTACAACTCCACTTGAGATTGTGCATTCAGATATTTGTGGGCAAATGCAAACACCGTCTATAGGAGGCTGCACTTATTTTCTTACTTTTATTGATGATTTCACAAGAAAAACTTGGGTTTATTTCTTGAAACACAAATATGATGCATTTGCTTATTTCCAGCAGTTCAAGGCACTTGTGGAGAAGCAAAGCGGCCACTACATCAAGGTTCTAAGGATGGATAGAGGCGGTGAATTTATATCTAATGAATTTATAAATTTTTGTAGATCTCATGGCATACACAAGCAATTTACAGCCCGCTATACACCTTAGCAAAATGGTGTGGTGAGAGGAAGAACGAACAATTATGGAGATGGCTCGTAGCATGATGGCAGCCAAACATCTACCAAATGAATATTGGGCTGAGGCAGTGGCAACTGTTGTTTACATCATGAATAGGTGCCCAACAAAGAGCGTAAGAAACAAAGTCCCTCAAGAGGCTTGGACAAGAAGGAAACATAGTGTTTCTCATATGAAGGTATTTGGATGCATAGCATATGCGCATGTTCCAGATGAGTTGAGAAGGAAGTTAGATAATAAAGGACAAAAATGTATATTTGTTGGTTACTCAGAGGAAACAAAAGCATATAAGTTGTTTGATCCTATCAATAGGAAAGTTATAATCAGCCGTGATGTTCAGTTTGTGGAGGATGAAGCATGGGATGGAAGCATAGAGAGGACTGTCAGAATTGCAGCTGCTGTCCCAAATGATAATATGGTGGATGAAGTGTTTCCAACACCAAATATAACTCAAACAACAGCTCCTTCCAATCCCGGGATGGTACCACAAGTTGCAGCTCAAGCTACACCTTCATTCACACCAAGGAGATCTTCAAGGCTGTTGTCCACACCAACAGGACAACAAACTTCACAAGCATCTACACCGGCATCTACATCAATGGTATCCTTGGAGCAACACCATCTAGCACTCCAAGTAGTTCTTCATCTCCGGATCCAACTCTAGCAAGCATGATGCCACGAAAAACAAGGAGTTTGAGTGAGTTGTATAATGTTGACACAACTAATTCATTTTCAGCTTTTGCTTTATTTTCTCATATTGATGATCCATTAACATTTGAAGAGGTTATGAGTAGTGATATATGGGAAAAAGCCATGGATGAGGAGATTGAATCCATTGAAAAGAACCAAACATGGGAGTTGGTTGATTTTCCGGAAGGCAAAGATGTAATTAGTGTCAAATGGATTTATAAGACTAAACAAGATGCTGATGGGAAAGTGCAAAAGCATAAAGCAAGGCTAGTTGCAAGGGGCTTTACACAACAGCCGGTATAGACTTCAATGAGACATTTGCTCCGGTTGCTCGGTTGGATACAGTTAGGACTGTTTTAGCTATTGCTGCCCACAACAAGTGGCCTGTATATCAAATGGATGTAAAGTCTGCATTCTTAAATGGATATTTAGAGGAGGAAGTGTATGTGGAACAGCCACAAGGCTATGAGCTACCGGGTCATGAAGACAAGGTGTATAGGTTGAAGAAGGCACTCTATGGATTGAAGCAAGCTCCAAGAGCTTGGTACAACCGCATTGACTCCTATCTCATTCAAAATGGTTTCCAAAGAAGTGGTTGTGAACCAACATTGTACATCAAGGTCAACAAGCAAGGTAACATTTTGATTGTTTGCTTGTATGTGGATGATCTAATCTTTACCGGTGATCTAAACATAGATTCTTTCAAATCAGTAATGAAGAATGAATTTGAAATGACTGATTTGGGTCTTATGAGGTATTTCTTGGGGATTGAAGTCCATCAATCCAATGATGGTATATTTATTTCTCAATCTAAATATGCAAATGAAGTTTTGAAGAGATTTAATATGGCAAGGTGCAAGGTATCCCCAACACCGGTTATGACAGGGATGAAGTTAAGCAAGGAAGATGATGGAGCATGTGTGGATTCTACATTGTTCAAGAGGCTGGTTGGAAGCCTTATGTACTTAACAGCCACAAGGCCGGATATTATGTATGGTGTAAGTCTGATTTCAAGGTTTATGGAGTCTCCAAAAGACTCACATTGGCAGGCCGGTAAGAGGATATTGAGGTATGTAAGTGGTACAAAGGATTTTGGTATTTTGTATTCCACTTCAGATGATTTCAGTCTTGTTGGGTACACTGATAGTGATTGTGGAGGCAACATAGATGATAGGAAAAGTACTTCTGGGTATACTTTTCACTTTGGTATAGGTGTTGTGTCATGGGCATCAAAGAAACAACCCATTGTGACTCTTTCTTCAGCTGAAGCTGAGTATGTGGCAGCCACTAGTGCTGTGTGTCAAGTTGTTTGGATGCGAAGGATGTTGAAAGATTTGATGCATGATCAAAAGGAAGCCACTACAGTATTCTGTGATAACAGTTCAGCCATAGCATTATCTAAAAATCATGTGTTTCACAAGAGAACTAAGCATATTGATACGAGGTATCATTTTATCAGAGAGCTTGTAAGCAACAAAGAAATTTGTCTTGATTTTTGCAGGTCTGAAGATCAGTTGGCTGACATATTTACAAAAGCACTGGCAAAAGAGACATTTGAGTATTTACGAAGTGGCTTAGGAGTTTGTGACTTTGCACAAGTTAGCAGCTCCGGAAAACTGTCAGTTAGCTATGGAAATGCTACAACAGTTTTTGAACAAACTTGATTCATATTTCTAATGATCTGCAAAGCTAGTTCATAATTAAGGGGGAGTGTTGGAAAATCAAGTCAGAATTTAATGTGCATCTAATATTTGTCTTTCCCAGATTTAGCTCTCGACATATCAGATTTGCATTTAATTATGACTGCTGCACATTTATTTTTGGTTGATTATTCTCCCTAATTATCTCTTGTCAGAGATTTTGTGTTGACTTGTAAGGCAAATTTTTGTGTAGGTGTTTATTATTAATGCATTATGTTTTATTGAAGTAAAAAAAAGAAAGAAAAAGAAGAAGAAGAAGAAGAAGAAGAAGGAGAAAAACCAGATTTGGGAGAAGAAGAAAATGTGCGTAGTCCCAGCTCAAGTCTGGACTGGTTTTGTTGAAAGAATTCCTTCATTTTCAATGTTGTTAATGTATGAATGAATGTTTTGTGTGCAGCTGTAGCTGCTGTTCATTATTGACAAATATATATGTATTGCTGAAGCAATTTGTTGCCCAAATCTGTGTTATTTGCAGCCAAGTGTTTTATCTTATTTTGCTGTTATAAATTTCTGTAGCTTCTCATTTTCCCCCTTGTTCTGCATCCTTTAAATCCACTGCATTTGAAGATTCTATAGATTTTGTAGACTCTACAGTTTCCGTAGATCCTCGTATTCCCTTCAGCCATTTAGTTTTTACTTAGAAAATATAGAGATTAATAATACCATATACAATATTTTCAGTCATTTGTATATCACTTTTTTAATATGTATGTAAAATTTAGTAGTTGATGTATAAGACTTCGAAAAAAATTAATCAAGTACTACTGCATTAATCAATCAATCTTTATGTAAATCTAAAATCATGTTAAATACAACTCATCAAATTTTAAATAAAAAATATAATAGTCTGAATTATCAAACAATATGAAGTAAACAAATAACTGATACATTATTCTACAAGAAACACACAAAAACACTACCTAACCTGCCACACTACAATCAGTCCTTTAAATTATAATTATTCTAGAAGAAACCATAAACTAAAATGCGACCTAACCTACCTCACTACAATCCATACTTCGAAATATCTTTAACATGAAAACGCTTATGATAAAGTGTAATTTTCATCAACGTTGTCAATAAGATTTTGAAATATGGCCATGTGAGAAGGCTCCAACCCAGTATATATTAGTATACCCTCTTGGTCTTTTGGATGGGGCAAAAATAACACAACATCTGCCCATCCTGAAACTACAGGCCCTCCATGTAGAGACTTAATCCCCCTCCGAATTCCATGTCACCAAATTGCATATGCTTCCAGCTCGATACAAGAAATCCATTCTCTAAACATACCACTCCATCATGTAATTCAAGCCAGTCTATTGCCGACCTCACATAGTTGTTAGTCAGTCTATCTACACCTTCTTGCAACTTTTTAACAGTCTCATAAAATGGCTGCTTCAGTAGTTCTTTTGCACTTGCCTTTGCATATACGGGTAAACATGCATTACTTGTAAACTACACATTAAGTTGTTTCCACATAAATATTACATACCAACTTTTTAAAGCTTTAAATTAAGCTCGTAAGCAAATGAAATACATTCCTCCTAATTTCTCATTACTATACCTTATGTCAACTGCATACTGAACAGTAGAAATGTCATCTTCTTTCATGTTTGCCGTTGCAGCAGTCTTGCCCGCCACAGGTGCGCCACTGCTGCAATAAAACTTGTACACTGCTTAGTCCCTCCAGTCTTAAGCTCCTTCAGCATTTCTCCTGATAACAAAAACAGCCTAAAAACTTGCTTTTCTGACGGTTTGTTGAGGGTAACTTTAGTATGCCATAGATCCTTGTTTCTCTGCGTCATAAACGAGGAAACAATGGCATCTTGGTTAGTTTCAGAGGGCTTGAGAAACTCTTCATGTTCGTAATTTATCTGGAGAGGTGATCGAGCCTTCAAGCAGGTACGGTCATTCACTGGTACAAATGCGAGCTCTCCTTTTAAGGCCATGTTTGTGAAGTTTCTCGCAAATTCCTGCAGTGCAAACCCATCCATAAGACTGTGATTTAATGCAGTTCCCAGAGCAAAGCCACCACATCTGAACCGAGTTACCTGCAATCAAAACACACACATCAGTATTATTGTTGTAAGGGATATACATAATATATTAAAAATGGAACTACTATAATTGTCACGTAACTTGAAATGATATGAGAGGGTCATCTTCTAGTATTCGGTTTCCAGGATCAGACAGCAGGCAAAGTTGGGTGAAGGCAGGATTTGGGTGGGTGACATCTTCCAAAGAAAGTTCACTTGTACAGAAAGCAACAGGCGCTCCCGCAGCATTACAGTCGATCTCAAATCTTCCTTGCTCTGAATTAAATCTGAGTCTCCCGCTAATGAAGTCGTATGAATCCATTATTCTCCTCAGCGCCTCTGTCTGCACATCAACTACCATGTCGAATGGTATTTGAGGATGAGCGGAAAAGAAGTGCACATATTGTTGGATGTAATGCACAAATTTCTGATCTATATTGCTAAGAAACATTGAACGTCTTTCTGTGACGTTCTGTGGAAGGATTACTGTGACCCTCTCCTTCTTAACTCGAAGATCAGAAACTAAACAGGGAATAGTCGCCTCCATCGGATCCTGATGCAGAAGAAACGCAGAAGTATGTCCTTATATTTCAATCTTCCAGTGGAGTTTTTCATTTAATGGCGTAAAAAGTTGGAAAACATATAATGCACATTAAAAGACCTGATATGAATTGTTTTCTTATCCGCCGTATATTGTATCTACTTGACTGGGAATCAATTTATTTGGCGGGGGCGGGGGTAATGAAATAGATGTGAAATTTCAAGTTAAGACTTTACAACGATCAAATGAATGTCACATTTAAAGTGGTCCATTATGTACTACATCTCAAAGATGTTATAGTTCAACACCTGACTCAATTACAAAATTAAAAAAATAGACAATTATTATGAGAACAATTCTTTTATGAAAAAAATACAATTATAATTAAAATCATATAAAATAACAATAACCTAATATCAACAATTACACTAACAATATCTAATTTAGACCCCAAAAAAAAGTACACAAACATTATAAAATCTTCAATTTAATCTATTACTACTTATTTGTAAATGTACGCATTAAAAGATCAATTTCAATTCTATTACTTAATTATGTCGAGTGACATTTTGTTTTCACCATTTTGGAGTTTTATTAGGGTTTTACAATTATAATCAAACTAGGAATGAAATAAATGTTACATGGGGTTATTTTGATAAATTAACTTCCAACATTAACCATTCGATATCATAATAATGCTTTAATACTTGCAAAAATATACACAATGTAATACAAACTCACTAATACATGGGATTGAGTGTAATTAGCTTATTACAAGTGATTCTGGTTTTATCTGGGTGTTCAATGTTAGAACAATGGTTTCCTAACACTACTTGAGCTGGAGCAATGAGTTGAAGACTACCTACGGTAGGATCGCAAATGATAAGGAACGTCTGTCCAATTTCAAAGCGATTAAAGGTCGGGAGCGCCCTAGGCAATAGTTTGAGTGGACGCCCTCCTCACAATTTTAGTTAATATTTTTCCACCAAGTAAATAAATAAAATATGCCTATATTCTTGTATTTTTAAATTTACATTATAGTCATAATAAAATAATAATAAAAATATCTTATTAAATTATCAGAGAAGGTGCAAAATATTCCATGGATGGAAAAAATTAATGGTAGGAGATGCTTAGAATGCAAAAATACTATATTTTATACAAGGCTTCTTAGAAGTCTTATTTAGCTATATCAAGTAGGTGACAAGAACTCCATCCTAAAATAAAGCACCATTTTTACAAAGAAACAAATACGTTTATGTATCTCCCATGGTTTTGTGAAGATTTGTATTTGGACATTAAAGCCCACCGGTTCCTCCATAAAAAATAATAGACATTTCCACCAAAAAATTAATAATATAGAATTTGATACTTATTTCGTTTAATTATATTCACCTCTACTAGATATCAAGTTCTACACCTAAGTTGGCCTAATGGTGAAGAACATGTGCTCTTGAAATAGAGGTCACAAGTTCAAATCCTGCAGGGGTAGGTGGGTATGTATGCCTTGTTTGTAGCAAAGTTAGTTGCCTCCGCACGTGAGTACAAGGTAGTCCCATATGCTATAAGCCGCTTGTAGACCCAAAAACAGCCGCCATGGCATCGTGGACTTTGTAAAAACCATTATTATTATTATAACAATCACATTATAAATAATAAATTAACCTTTTTGTAGAACAAATTATACATAGAATGGGTAATAATACCAACAAGTCATATGCACTTATAAATATGTGATATTTGCTTTTACTTGCATGAAAATATTACAAAACATTTTTATTTGTATGCGTGAAATAAATGTTACTATATAATAATATCTATAAATGGGTTGATCACTATTAAATTTTCAAAAAATTAATTTTAAAGACAAGTTCTAAAATTAACTTACGAGAAGAAAAAAATTAGATTCAAGCGTCCCTCTTCTGCTAGCGCCCTAGGCAATTGCCTAGTTTACCTAGGGCTCAATCCCACCTTGTCTAGTTTTGACCTATTTGAATCGTTTTGCATCTTCTCATAACTATGGTCTATGACTTTCTATGTTTGTCACTTATATGATTCACTTTGTCATTGTTTGTTGGTCACTCACGATCACACTCCAAAGGTCTTTGGATACTCTACTCCATACTTCAAACCCTAACCATGGATGAAGTCTTGCAAAATAAAATATTAATTTAATTTTGGGCACCCATTTCCATCGTCAATGTGGGCACTACTTTGAAGAGGCATCAAACCATACATCATTCTCCACCCAACATGTGATTTCTAGATGTAGCTCAATCAAATGTGACATATTCACTTTGAGAAATCTTGAATCAAGTTTCTCTCTTGCTAATATACTTAAATGAGTTACTTTGAGTGATTTCAAATGTACGAAGTAGCCCCCTAAACCTAGTGAGAAGCTTTATAATTGTAGATTGTGTTGCCCAAATGAATGTGTATAGGTATTTATAGAGTGTAGGAGCTTTGGGTTCCTTGTGTGCTATATTTTGCATTCGGAATCCATAAGAGTGCTAGGTATCAAATGAGGTGAGTTTCACTTTCTTATATATACTTCCATAGTGTTAGAACGTAATATTAAGTGCCTATAAACCTTAGTTTATAATTAAATAATCAAGAATATTTATATTCTTTATTATTTAATATAAACTAAGTTTTTATGTTAATTGATTATTATTAATCAATATATTAAACCAGGGTTCCTTTTTATAAGGTCAAATCCCATCACTTAATATGGTTCATGACTTGTGGGGTCAAATAAATGTGATCTTGGATCATTGTTATTGTTCACCTCGTGTGGATTTGAAATTTGTAATACTGTAGAAGACCTAAATGAAGGAGAGGATGGATTGCTTTTTAGAGAAGGTTTCTTAGTTGGAATGGATAGCATTGTAGAAGATGGGAAAGGAGGAGGGGATGAACTGATTTTTATAGGATGTTGCTTAGTTGGAATGGGTTGGACATGATACTCTTGGTATTTGGAGGAGCAACATTAGTAACTATGGAATTATGCTCATTAGAGATGGAAGGACCGGATTTATGAGCTGGTTGAGATCTAGCAATCGAAGATGAGCATGAAGCATAATGTTGTGCAATAAATGAGATAAAACCCTTATTCTCAAGGTGTTTATTCTTCATTTAAAAGCATAGAAATCATTTTCATGATGTCCATTAATTCTATGATAATTGTAAAATTGAAGACCTATGTACTTGGCAAGCCGATAAGGAGGGTATCAATGATTATTCGGCGAGTTGATCAGTTGGTAAGTGAAAAGCTGAGGAAGAATATCATGTTGCTTAGTATTGAGAACAAACTTTAGAGGTATGGGTAGCGGTAAGACTTAGGGTTCACTTATTATATGATCACTTTTATCTTGAAATAAACAATGTAAAGCTTGAATTGACTCTAATATGGGTTGATTGGATGGAGCATTAGGACTGATCGAGTCATCGGATAGATGACTTAAAATGGAACTTGCCTAAGAAGGCGGTGTATTGCAAAGGGAGATACATAGCACCTAGGGATTTTTGAAGAACAACCTTCCAAGGTGGATATATTTGAAGTTGGTCATGCAAAGATATTTGAGGAACTCGAGTAGCTATAAAAGAAGATTGGATACTGATAAGCAAAATGAGGATCTAAGTGTATGATCACGAGTGGGGTTCACCAAATGATTTAATTTAATTTTAATTAAATTTAATTGTAGAGTAACTATTAAAATAAATGATGTACAAATGATAAAAACAGAATGACACAAGCAAACTAATATTTTGTTGGCGAGAAAATTTGTCGAGTGACAAATTGGTGGGTTTCTTGCCAACGTTTATGAGACTACAGGCCCCCTGGCTTGGGTGGTAAACCTCCACTTTATTTTGAATGAAGGAAATGGGAAATATGTGATTGGCCAAGAGGTGGGGATCTACAGGTACACTCCACTATACCCACAACAAATTCTTACAACGAGGTGTAAGGAAATAATTTTTGAAATGTGGGGAAAGGGGAGTGGGAAATTAGATAAGGAAAACCAACTCTACGAGTTTAAAATTAGATTCTCGAGGTTGATTATAAAGTTCACATTTACAATTAATCAGAAAGAAACAACAAGTTTATTATGCCAACGACCAGGAAACCATACACACAAATTTGTACACATTCATAAGTCATGAAAAGAAGCAATTCCTTTCTTGATTGAAATTTTACCAAGTTTTACAATGCAAGGAATGGAGGAAAATAGCGAAGGAGAATGGAAGAATTCTATCTCTCTTGTCTTTCTCAATAGATCTCTCTCTTGTATGTACAAAATTGACCACCCTTGAGAATTAGGATCTCATTATATTATATAGAATCATAAACGAATCTTCAGCTACCCCCTTATGACCTTTCGTTTTTCCTCACAAAATGTGACTCTTGACATTCTTGGGAATGGGATTAAGTTCCCTTTTATATTAATCAAGGGAAAAATATTAAAAATTTACTAAAACTACATTTAAATGAAAAGGACAAACGTCATGATTTCTCACAATGAATAATTATAAAGGGAGTAGAGAAGAGGAGGAAGAATGAGAGAATAGAATGAAGAAGGGATGTTGGTGAAGATGACATCATTCTACCTTTGCCTCATTGCCTAATTGACTGATGAAATATCCCGGTGCAATGAACTCTTGATATCTAAAAATTTTATACTATGAAAAATCTCCTTAAGATGATGCACAAACACCTCAAACTAATTTTTTAGAAACACTTGAATTATCACTTGGTTGACTAAAAATATTGCTTGTTGAGGTTCACTTTGAAGAAGTTGGAGGATGGAAAACAATCTTTGATGACATTCCGCTACATATCCACATTGTTGTACTCATAAAAAATATTTAATGAAGTGCATTTCAAACACTTTTTCTTTCCCAATGGTGATCACAACTTCCCCTTGTACATGATGCTCAAACATCTCGGGTCATGAAATGAGTGTTGAGAAACATTGTTTCAGGATTTCCTGTGTGATTTTGAGATAGACATGGGTGTTACGATGATCCTCTTTGATACTTGATTGATGAACTAGTTGAGCTCGCTAATATCTCCTTGACTAAATCATTTTGAGTAACCTACCTCTCTAAGTGATGGGGATGGATTCATCTGTTGCACCTTGTGATGCCTTGCATTACTTCTGAGAACACTTGAATTCAAGACAATGCTTCCAAGACCAATATGAAGTTATCAATTCTCTGTTTGAGCCTTGGAATCATCTTGTAATCCCGAGAAGATGGAGAAAAGTAGTGATATAAGTTATTAAGGAGATGACAAAAAAATTGTAATTAAAGGTGAAAACTAATATTTTTGGAAATCATGACCTAGGGGTCATTATTTGAGCAAGTTGCTTTTTGTAGTCGAGTTGTCTTCATTGAAGTGTTTATTTCACATTTTGAGTCTTCCACGGATGTTTTAGGGTCAATTCTGAGTAATTTCCATTTTTAGAAATTTAATTTTTACTTTTACATTTTTTCCCATGTGCCCTAATTTTCGATCGAATGATTTTGGAGTCTTCTTCGAAGGAATTTTCCATTTTCAGAAAGTTAATAAAAATGGAAAGTGCGAACAAGTGGAACTTTCTATTTTTATAATCTAAAAATTATGGTTTCGGATTGATGAGAAAATTACGGATTCTTTCGGGTTTTCTCTTTTAATGGTCTATTCAAATTTTAGTCAATTTGTTGCATTAGTTTGATGGCGGTGAGGAAAAAGTGTTTTAAGGTAGAATATTTAGAATGGTTGCTATTATAAATTTCGTACGTATCGTAGAATTTTTTTATTCCATAAGGCGTTGGGTTAAGGAATATTTTCTAAAAATCTTGCATGTATCAGATGCACGGTTCGGAAGATATGAGCAAATTGAGATTTTCTTTCCCTAGGGTTTCTAATGACTCTCGGATATGGAATTTTCTTGAAATCCTTCATTATTCATGTTGTAGTAGTGTGGAGTGATGGAGGGATATTTTTGGAGGTGACGTAAATGTTTTGGAAGCAAAGCATCAATGGAGGAGAGGAAGATATCTCAAAGAAAGTTGTAGAAACGTTGTACATGCGTGCGGGAAGAATCGAAGCGCAGTTGTGGCCGGAAAGCTATAAAAATTACGTATTTTGATGCATTGGGGAGAATCACACTTTTTGCACCAATTACACCAAATATTTGGTGCAAAAATTATGCCCCATTCCTATTGTCCCACTTTTACGGCATGCGATTTGATGATGGGTTAAGTGGGGACTTAGAAAAAGACCTTAATCACTGTCGGGGTACATGGGTAACCGAGAGACTAAATGGGACCTATAGGGAACTTTTTACACCAGTTGAACCAAAAATTTTGTGTAAATTTTTTTCCCTATTCTGATTGGGCCACTTGGCAACACGTGATTACGAAGTGGGGGTAATTTGGGAAATGAGGCATGGGGGCTTAACTTAAGAGAAAGGGCTTAATGGTGGTAACTGGAGGTGCAGAGGCTCAAATGGGGAGGGTCACATTTTCTTGCACCTGTTGTACCAAAATTTTGTACACTTGGGGTAAAAATTGTGCTACATTCCAATTGGTTGGTTTTCACCCAAAAATTCGCCGACTGTTTGAACATGTGCCTTCGAGAGCGACTTGTCGGAACCATAACTTGAGTTCCATGAGGATTTTTTTGATGGATTTTTATATGATCTTCAATGAAAATATCCTTCGAATCCGAATGTGGTGGGAATTTCAGACATGTATTCCACCATTTACCCCCTAAAATTTAGGATTTGTTTTGTGGCTCCAAGGTTGTGCATGAGAAAAACTAGATGGGGACATAGTGCACCAAGGTGTTGTGAAGAATCTGATTCCATTATCTTATGTAGCTATAAATTACATTTTAGATTTATTTTTTTGACTCTCAACTCCTTAGGAGCTCCCACAATTAATTCCCAAAGCTCGGTAGCGTTTTTGGCCATGTTTACTGCTTAGGCCTCTAAGACCCACTTTTGTTGAACCTACTCCAAAACTTGTGAATCTTCCCAAAACCTTCCAAAACTTATTTCAAAATGTATTTAACTCTCTGATATGCCTCCCTAATGAATTTAGGCCTTTTTTCCACTCGGTGGGTGTGCACTGCTCGAGAAGATCATAAAATGATCTTTCCCAAGCTTTCCAAAAGACTTGTCTTGATGGATCTCGCTTGGGAAGCTCTTGAAAAGACTGGGTACCCCTAAATCACCTATGGGAACATTGAATTAGGGATTAGGGTGATATGAAGGAGGGCTCAGGGTGACCTCTGAGTAAAATTTTCGGGTAGGGTGTGGTTGTCATGCTTGGAAATTGTGAATTTCCTTGTTTGCACAATTACATAACAACATTTGGCTCTAGCTTGGGGAATGTCATGATTCGACCACACCGAGGACATCACATGAGAACACTATAATCTCCACGTATACATTAACCAAATCCTTATCCATGGGGCCTTGCAAAACACATGCAAATGGTGAGGGATAGACAGAAAGGGATAACATACACAAACACAACTAAAGGGAAACACACCACACAATAAAGGGAAGAACACACACAAAGGAAAAGGGAAACAAACCTAAATCACCTATAATACAAGGTAGGGGAAAATCCACTTTCATTTTAGTACTCTTTTTCTTCTCGAGAGGTTACCCCGAGTGAGTAACTCGAGTGATGTTGTTCCATGAATCCATTGATTGGTTCGAGAAAGTAGCCTCCTCTCCTTAACTGTTTATGAAAGCCAGGTGCTTTCATGATTATTTGTTTACTTGGTAGGAGTGAGCTTACATGATCTTATTTATTATCAAGCCTTCTCTTAAAAATTCCATTGCCTTCATCCTCTTTGAAATCAGTTTCATAGTGTCGTTTGATTTCTTTGCTTGCCCACGTTGATGATTCTTCATTGATCATCCCATTGCTGCCCTAGGGCTGATTTTCATTCAAATTTCTTGAATATTCTGAGTTATTTTCTTTCCCAGAGTCTATGCTCATTGACCTATTTTCCATGAAAAACCTTGGATTCATCCTTTTACTCAATTTCACTATGAGGTGTTTAAATACTAAGCTGTGGGATCGAAGTAACCTCATACTTATTTTGTATGGCCATGGCATGAGCTAAGAGGTCAAGACTTAGCTCGGGATCTTCCACGTTTTCTACCACATCCAATATTTCTTGCACGGAGTCCTCTTTTTAAAATTCCAACAATTCACCTTTTCATTCATTCGAATCATCCTCATCTTGAAGTTCAAGGAAAATATTAGGATGGGTTACTTCATCATCTTAGGATTTTTACATTCCATCATTCCTTTATCATGGGAGCCTCATCTTTAATGGTCTCAAAACTCCTTGCTTCAATTTCTTCATCATAGAAAGAGTCTTCCTCTTCAAATAGGAAAGAAAATACCTCCATTTCATTGTTGCATTCATAAACTATTGGCTCGGGAGGGACATCATCTTTCTCATATCACTTTATTTCTACATGGCTAATATTCACCTTTGGTTGAGGCTTCCAAATCAGATTCACACTTGTCTTTGTGATTCATGGCTTGCATCGGGGAGTTCAAGACCGAACTTAGGATTTTTGTCTCTTCAGTGGCTCTTAGGAGATCTTGCATCGATTTTTCTTTCAAACATTTTGAGGGCCCATCACAAGCTGACTTTGTCTCTCCATAGATGGCATGATCAATACCATCTTCATCATCAAATGGGAATGAGAATATATCCTACTCCTAAGTAAGCATGCAATTTAGTTTATCCATTTGAGATTCTCCAAGAACCATTTCCTATTCTTCATGTTTTTCATCGTCTCGACAATTTGGGGCTACCCTCTTATAAATCAAATCTCCTCAATACTTCTTCAAGGTCCATACCTCTCTGGGAATGAATTCTTGTAAAGCAGGATGGAAGCCTATAATATTTTATTAACCATCAAAATCAAGTACGATGGAGTAAATGTAATATTTATAGATATTGGAATAGAGAATTATGTTGCACAAGTGAAATAATAATCCTGATTACATTAGCTTCCAAAATACCATCCAAGAAGTAATAACCAACTAAATACAAACAAGTATAAAAAAACATATAGTTGGAGCAATAATGCAACAAATAAACAATACGAGAATAATTTGGTTATTAAATACATAACCAAATAATAAATAACCTAATACAATGCATAATTAATTAAATAAACTAAGTTTACCTAACATTCCCCCCTTAATTTTGCATTGTTTCAAGGATGAAGAGAGCAATTCTCTTAACAACTCAAACTTGTCACGTGCATGTGACTTTATGAAGATATCTCCTCGTTGTTCAATGTTGGAAAAAAAGGAATTTGTATATTGTGTTTCAAGACATGATCGCGTATGAAATGTACTTATAATTCAATATGCTTTTCTTTCTTTCATGAAAAACTAGATTGCGAACAAGTTTGAGAACACCTTCATTGTCAACATAAAATGTTGTTGGTTTATCCTCCGGTATTCTAAGTACTTCTAGTATGCGACATATCCATATCACTTAACATACAACTTCACCTACATAACGATACTTGGCTTCGTGGAAGAATGAGAAACAAAGTGTTATTTCTTGCTTCCCCATGATATTGGTCATGATCCCATAAAGAACAAAAACCACAGAAGTGGATTTTCTATCATCAATGTTGCTCGCATGATCCGAATCTGAATATCCTAACAAGAAGAATTTGTCTTTCTTCTTATAGTTTAGAACAAGATCCATGATCATTTGAGATATCTCAAGATGCACCTTGCTTCTTTCCAATGACAAAATTTGTGTTCCTACATGAACTGGATAGATAGCTCACTTTGCAAAGTTGATATTTGGTCTAGTGTAAGTCATGTAAATGAGACTCCCAATCAACTACCAATAAATAGTGGCATTTACTATAGGACATGGATCTGAACAATATAACTACAACTGTTCTCCATAGGTGTAGCAATAGGTGTGCAATCCATCATCCTAAATTTTTTGAGTGTTGTCTTGGTATACTTCAACTTAGAAACAAATATGTGATTCTCCTTTTGCCATACTTCCAATCCAATACAATAATGCATCAGCCTAAGATCTATCATGTCGAACGATCGATTAATATCTTTCTTCGTTACATCGATCATCCTCACTAAAGCGCCAATGATGACTAGATCGTCGACATAGAAAAATACAATCAAAATATCCCCCTTTCTTTTTATGTAGAGATTGGGATTGTTTGGATTTCTAACAAATCCATGTTGTACGAGATGCTCATCAATTTTTATGTACCATGCCCAAGTTTCTGTTTGAGGCCATATAGAGATTTCTTGAGTCTTCATACATTTTCTTCTTGACCAGGTACAACATATCCTTTAGTTTGAGTCATGAAGAATTCTTCTTGAAAATATCCATTAAGAAAGGAACTTTTTACATCCATCTCGACGGAATTTCCAACCAAACTCAGTAAAGCTAGAGCAAAGATCGCTCGATCATTTTGATCTTAGATGCGGGAGAAAATGTCTCCTAGTAGTCAATGCCCTTTTTGTGCATACCCCTTTGCTACTAGTATTTCTTTATACTTGTCCATTGTCCCATATGTTTTGTACTTTTTTTTTAATATCCATATGCATCTAATGGGTTTCTTCCTAGTGGAAGATCGATAAGCTATCAAGTGTTATTTTTCATCACCGAGTTATACTCAAAGCATCCATGGCATCTTTCCAAGATTTTAATCGTAGGGATTCTGGTGTAGAGGGTCATCATATTTAATAACTCTACTCATCAAAGCAAAGTTCACTTCTTCTCTTGATTTATTTTTTCATTGAGACCTTCTATTCCAAAAATTTTGCAAGGGCCACTTGTACATCTTCGACCTTCCCGACAAGTGGGACTTCTTTAAACTCCATGGATTAACAAGAGCCACTAGGTGGAGTCGAGGTTGAGTTTGAGAGCCTTGACGACCTTTACAGAATTACATTATTGGAGGCACCAAAATATATTATGCAATTTTTCAATACATATTCTCCAACGAGAAGGAGATGTAGAAAGGATTGATCTTTTAGTCTTTGATGCACTCAATGTAAACATGTTCTTTGATCGAGGTATTAGTGGGTTTGGTATTGTTCCTTTAGAACTAGGAGTTACAACATTGGGTCTTAAAATACCACTCCGATGTATTGAATGAATCCCTCAAATTGTTCGGGTTGAGTCCGCAAATATTCGGTTTTAGTAATCTACACTTTGGTTTTGTTCACATATTCTACTAAGTTGAAAGGGAAGGTGCGACAACGGGATGAATTTTGGAGTCGGAATAGGTTTGGAAGCAAGGGTAGATGTTTGGGGAACGGAGGGTATTTTGAAAGGCACACTAGGAAATTTTGAAGCACCATATTTTATAAGAGTATATTTAGATTTAGAACTGGAAGAAACATTGGAAGACTTACTTGGAATAGTGGGTGACCTTGTGCTTGCTACAAGATTAGGTTTATCCAGTGCAAACTCCATACAAGGTGGGAGTGGAGATCCTCGACTGATTATTTTATTTTGTAGAGTTGCCACAGGAGGATCTTTAGTCTTATTTTCTTTACAACCATGGAGGAAGATGCTCCTTTCTCAAACCGAGACCGAGTAAATACCACACATGAGAAATTGGGTTTTTTTCTTCATCATCTTCATCAGCTCTAGAATATCATAGAATCCGATTTGTGTATTGTTCTCAAATTCTTAAACTCTAGGAAACTACCGAATTCATTTCCTTATTCAAGTTCCTCTTCATTTTATTGAAATTTCATTGACAATTCGGGCCTCTAAGGCAAGCCTTTGAGGTGCTCCTGCAATCTGATTTCTATTATTTCTTTGAGAAGATACTCATTCAAAAATTTCCCTCTTCAATGATGCCATTTCATTTTCCAATTTCTACAAGACTGGATCTGTTCATTCTCGTCCTTAGGATTCTCGGGCTTTATCATTTAAGGGATTCTTGATCTTTCCAGAGAGGATGAGATCATCATCAAGTTAAATGGTCATCCTTTGTGCTTCCGCAATGTTCATTGGTTGAACTCTTCATAGGAAAACTCGTACTTTGGTGATTGAGAATTTATAAATAACCTCTTGAAGTTGATTTCAAATGATGAATCTTCTTCGATATCCTACACAGAGAAATCGAACCATCCAAGAAGTCTCTCATAGTTTTGTTTTCTTCCTTCTTCATTTTCCCAATTCAACAAGGAGATTTGATAAGTCCAAGAATTTGAATCTTTCTTCAAACTTGGAATTGATATCATTACAATGAGTGATTGATCTAGGGGAAGAAATAGAACCATTCTATTGCTTTTTCTTGGAGAGATTCCATGAACAATCTTATGACAACATCTTCATGTGTGATTCCAAGAATCCCTGCATGATGTGATGAAAGTAGAAATGTGTTCTTCAGGATGTTGTGTACCATCACCTTTGAAATTTGTATAGTTCTTGTGGGAACATATGGGTAGATCATGAAGAGGGTGTTCAAGATCAATCATATTTGTATTTATTCCCCATTGAACAATGGGTTGAGGTTCTTTTTCGCTTCATCTACCATCGTTGTTTCTATTTCAACTTTAGATCTTACTTCTACATATTCTTCTTCAAATTATTATTTTGGTCTTTCTTCTTCCTTCGGGAACTCAATGCTCAAAGGTGGTTGAAACAATGGGAGAATTTAAAGGGAGGATAACAACATGAGTTTGTATGTGATTCCTAGGTAAACTACTTGAAGACCCAGATGGGGGTAAGGCTTACGAAAAATAGTATGGATTATTTCTTATTCATTCTTGTTGATTTTGCAAAGCCTTGAAATTATAATCAACAACGCCTCTTAACTAGCTTAACCTAGCATATCTTCCTTCATCCAACTCTGAGAAAAATTGTAATGGGAATATGAAAGGATCTACTTGCAGAATGTGAAAAGTCACATGAAAAAATCAGCAAAGTGTGCATTTTAGCAATGGGTTTCATGAACTCTTTTTGTTATTTTTATTTTTTTTTTTTTTTTTTGGATATTTATTCTTTTTGTATTTTCTTGATCTTGTGATCACATTTTTGGTTACAACTTTTTCCAATTCTACCCCACAGTGGGCACCAAAAAAATTTGGCAAAAAAAATTGTCAGTGAAAAATCAATGGTTTGCGAGAACGTCTTCGGGACTCTAGGTCCCTCTACTTGGGTGGTATATCTACACTTTATTGTGATTGGTAGAAATGGGAAATTTTTGGTTGGCCAAGAGGTTGGGGATCCAATAGGTGCACTCCACTATACCAGTGGAAAATGCTTACAATGAGGTGTAAGGGGGAATTGTCTAAAATGTGGGGAAAGTGGAGTGGGAAATTGGATAAGGAAAACTAAGTTTCCAAGTATAAAATCATATTATCACCATGATTTATTAGAAAGTTAACATTCACAATTAATAAGAAAGAGTGATAATTTTACTATGCTAATGATGAGAGGAAACCATACACACAAATTTGTACACATTCATAAGTCATGAAAAGAAGAAATTCCTTCCTTGATTTTCATTTTTACAAAGTTGTACAATTTAAGGAATGGAGCAAAATAGTGAAGGAGAATGGAAGAATTTTATCTCTCTTGTCTTTCTGAATAGATCTCTTTATTGAGTGTAGAAAATTGAAAACCCTTAAGAATCGGGTGTCATTACATTATATAGAATCAGAAATGACTCTTTGGCTACCCTCTTATGACCTTTTGTTTGTCCTCACAAATGTAACTCTTGACATTCTTAGAATGAAATCAAATTCCCTTTTATAGTAATCAAGGTAAACTTATTACAAAATTTCCTAAAGCTACATTTAAATGAAAAGCACAAATGTCATGATTACACACAATGAAGAATTAGAAAGGAGTATATAATAAGAGGAAGAATGAGAGAATATAAGGAAGAGGGGATGTTGGTGAAGATTATGTCATGTCACCTTCACCTCATTTCTTGATTTACCTGATGAAATCTCCCAATGTAATGAACTCGGATCTTTGGCATTTCTATACTATGAGAATCCTCCTTCAAATGATGCACAAAAACCTCAAATTGAGTTTTTAGAAACACTATCAAATTATCACTTGGTTGATGAAAACATTGTTCATTGAGGATCACTTTAAAAAGTTACATGATGGAAAAACAAAATTGATGACATTCCACTACATATCCACATTGTTTTACTCATCCGAAATATTTGATGAAGTGCATTTCAAAAACTTTTTTCTTTTTTTAATGGTGATCACAACTTCCCCTCGATACACGATGCTCAGCATCTCGGGTCACAAAATGAGTGTTGAGAAACATTGTTTCAGGATTTCTCACCTTTGTGAGTTCGAAATGGACACAGTGTTACTTATAATAATCCTATTTGACACTTGATTGACGAACTAGTTGAGCTCATTGAGCTCTCCCGATAAAATAATTTTTAATCACCTAGATTTTTGAGTGATGGGGATGGACTCATCTGTTGCACCTTACGATGCCTTGCATTACTTATGAGTACACTTGAATTCAGGATGATGCTTCCAAGACCCATATGAAGTTATTAATAATCTGTTTGAGCCATGTAATCATCTTGAAATACCATGAATATTAATAAAATCAGCAATATAAGTTACTATGGAGATGACAACAAGTTTCTACAACTGAGGCTAAAAACTACTATTTTTTGAAATCAGGACCTAGGGGTTGTTATTTCCCACAAGTTAATTTTTGGTCATATTTATTCACCGAAGTGTTTCCATTGTGTTTCGAGTCTACCACATATTTTTTTGGGTCAATTCCAAGCACTTTCCATTTTTGGAAAGTTTCTTTTTTCTTTTTTTTTTTACCCTGTGTGCCCTAGTTTTTGATATGAATGATTTTTGGAGTCTATTCTTTTGAAGGAATTTGTTGTTTTTAGAAAGCTACTAAAAATGGAAAGTGTGAACTAGTGGAACTTGCTATTTTTATAATTTGAAAATGATGGTGTTGGATTGATGAGAAAATTATGAATTCTTTCGTGTTTTCTCTTTTGATGATCCTGTCAAATTTTCAGTCATTTTGTGCATTTGTTTGATTTGACAACTAAGGAAAAAGTGTTTTATGGTAGAATTTTTGAATGGTTGTTAAAAATATATGACATATCAAAGATCATTGTTTTATGCTTCCCCAACGTGTTTGGGTAAGGAATATTTTCTCAAAATCTTGTAGAGATCGGATGCATGGTTTAGAAGATATGAGCAAATTGTGATTTTCTTTCCTAAGGTTCAGGAAGCTCTCGGCTATGGATTTTTCTAGAAATTATTCATTCTTCATGTTTCAAAGTAGCGTGGAGTGATGGATAAATTATGTTGGAGGTGATGACAATTTTTGGAAGCACCAGCAATAGAAGAAAGGAAGATACCTCGACAGTAAAGAAAATTTTGAGCGCATGCAGAAGAATGGAGGCATCAAGTGGCAGCCCGACAGCTTAGAAAACATTACTTATTTTGATTTATTACGGAAAATCACACATTTTTGCACCAATTGCACCAAATTTTGGTGCACTTGGTGAAAAAAATTTCCCCATTCCTATTGGTCCACTTGGTAGCATGTGATTTGATGATGGGTTGAGTGGGGGCTTAAAGAAAGCACCTTAAAGCATGTCGGTTGTCGGGGCACATGGGTCACCAAGATACTAAATGAGAGGGATAAGAAAAAAATTCACCATAGGCACTAAATTTTTCATGCACTTGTTTCAAAAAGTGTGCCCTATTCTAATTGGGCCACTTGGTAGCACGTGATTGCACGGAGTGTAGGTTGGGAAACGAGGCTTGGGGAGTTTAACTTGAGAGAAAGGGCTAAACGGTGGTCATTTGAAGGTCCAGAGTCTCAAATAAGGGAGGGAAAATTTTCTTGCATCTTTGCACCAAAATTTTGGTGTACTTGGTGCAAAAAAATTGTTGCTTTCTATTGGTCAATTTTCAGTCCATAAAATGGCTAACTATTTGAACTTGTGCTTTGGAGAGCGACTTGTCGGGACCATAACTCGAGTCCCAGGAGGATTTTTTTGATGAAATTTTAAATTATCTTGACTGAAAATGGAATTATAAACTGAATGGTGGGAATTTCAGACCTTGATTCCACCATTTACTCCCTAAAATTTAGGATTTTTGTTCTGACTCCAAGGTTGTGCATGTGAAACACTAGATTAGGACATAGTGTGCTAAGGTTTTGTGAAGAATTTGATTCCACCATCTGGTATAGATATGAATTACATTTCTTAAGATTTTTTTTTTTAATCTTAACTCCTTCTCGTAGCTCCCAAAATTACTTATGAAGCTCGTGAGTTTTAGCTTTTTTGGCCATGTGCACTGCTTAGGCCTCCAAGACCCACTTTTGTTGAACCTACTCCAAAACTTGTGAATCTTCCAAAACCTTCCAAAAATGATTATAAAATTTAGTTAACTCTTTGATACACCTCCTTGTTTAATTTAAGTCTTTCGTTTCGCTCCGGGGGGTGTGCACTAGCTCTAAGAAGATTAGAAAATGGTCTTTCCCAAGCTTGCCAAAAGTCTTATCTTGATGGATATCACTTGGGAAGCTCTTGAAAAGACTAGGTACCCCTAAATCATATATAGGATCACATAATTGGGGATTAGGGTGATAAGAAATAGGGCTCAGGTGACCTCTAATTAAAATTTGTAGGTAGGGTATGTTTGTCATGCCTGTAATTTCTGAATTTCCTTTTGCACATTTGCATCAAAACACATTTAAAGTATGAAACCCTAAGAAAGAGAGGGATAAAATATTACTTAGTTTATATGCATGAAATTTGCAACCTGGTCTGGTAGGGAGAAGTGATGAACAAGATGTAAACAATGTCGTAATTGATCTCTATAAATTCTACAACTTGTGAACAGTAATGGACATGGGCACCCACAACAGATAGGGGTGCCAAGGCGATGGTTACTAGATATGGGCACTCGTGACTACACAAAATATCTTGGTTTATGTTGTGTCACAAGGGTATTACGCTTATTCCCTATTTATCACCGATGTTCACACTATGGAAGATGAAGGTACTGTAACCTACAAAAGAGAATTTTACCTACACACAAGCCCGAAACTACATCAAACCTATAAAGGAAAATATAGAATGGGATTCGAATTGACTGAAATCACCCCCGAGAGTGAACTTATGACCGATCACCGTACTACATCTTAGAATCCATTTAGTTCTTGTGAGTGTTTGTATAATTTTTTTCCCTAAAATTCCTTTGTGTAAGTTACACTTGATAGTGGGTTGTCAGAGCTATAATATACAAATGTATCGCATGTGTGAATGGAATAGAATAGAATTCCCCTTCCTATGTAGTATATGTGAGAGTTGATGCATCCATTGTCCTTTAAATGGATGATATATGAATTCCTTCGGGAGTGCCTTAGGTTCCCTTTGAATGTAATCTTAGGTGATGATGATTGTGATAAAATGTGATATTATAGCCTAATCTAATGCAAGTTTGCAATAACTAAATGAAATAATGAAATAATATCCAAGCAACTAATAAATGAAGTATGAAAACCTAAGTGTAAAAGAGGGTTAGAAGATCCTTAGATAATTTGAAGAGGTTGTTGGGACCAGTATCACGGTGGTGATCGGCTGAAAAGAGATTGAATGCCATCGAATATCAACCTAGAAAATACATATCCGTAAATTTTTCTAGTCCTGGGCACTGGAGAAGGATGGGGGTGCCTAGGGGCTCAAGTGTTTCTAGGCACCCTGGTCTATGTAGGAGGTCCGAAAGCCAATTTTCAGAAGGTCACTGATGATGCAAACCATCATTGTTTATCACTACTATGTCATTGAATTTCACCAAATGTCACCGTTGATCTAGAATGAATGAATCACCTGTAAAACCCCAAACAAAGCATCAAAACCCTAAAGATGAAAGATGCAAATGAAGGGGTCAAAATTTCTTCAACTACCAAAAATGATGGACTTATAACTTAGCATTGCACTACATCTCAGACCTAATGTAGTTCTATGTGTGTGTGGAATTGTACCCTAAGTTTCTCTTGTGCATGTCGCACTTGAAGTAACGAAAATTTATCTAGATGTAGAATGTAAATAATGTGTGCATGGAATAGAATAAACTTCCCTCATATGAAGTGTGATGTAGATGAACCATCCTTTGTCCCTTTTGATGGATCTAGATGGATTCAAATAAAGCTATAGATGTCTTATTGGATGCAACCTTAGGTGGTGATAGATAGTGCTTAGTGCTTGATTCCTTATTATAATAACATAACTTTATATTTATATGATTCCTTCACTTGAATTTCGTAATTAACCCCAAAAATTATGACTACCAAAAAGATAAGATGCTCAAATGGATAGAAAGGACCTAAAAAGTGTGACCAAAGTGTAAAGAGGACGAGGAACCCGGAGGGGATGGGGCCCCGGCGGTGGCATCCTGGGTGGGCACTAGTGTCCATAATGACAAATTTTGAAAGGTGAAAAGACAGACTGAGAAAATAAAAGTGCAAGACTGAAAGAAGAAGCATAAAGATAAGAAAAGTGGTCAAAGACATGGGTTAATCATTAATTTTCATGCGTAGGAATTATATGAATAGTAGTATGTAATTATGACTATATAAGTACCCAAAGTAGGTGATTTTGTGTCTACATTTTCCCCACTTTATGTTGGTGAGAAGAATGTTCGGTAATATAAAGTAGATAGAGATGCGTACCTGGTATCCATGTATATTGATGTAGAAAGCATGCGAAGGGACTAGAAAAAGTGTGGAGTAGAAAAAATATGGAACATGGAGAATAAAGATGAAAAAGTATAAAAGGTGATGAAAATGAACCTAGGGAGGAAATGTGTGTGTAGATTCCAATGTGTGTGATGTACTTGTTGTTGGTGTCGATGTGTATAATGTCGAGTGATGTTGATGATGTTGACTATTTTCTTCCCATATGGATGGACCCACAAAAGAGAAGATGGTCAACGTTGATTATTAGATGTGTCATAGGTGTCTATCTTATCACATTATCTCTTCTTCCATCATTCTCTGCAACTATTGTGGATCTTCTCCATTTAGTTAGGGAGTCTAGTACAGATTTCTGTCCTATAAATACTGTACGTGTGCTTTGTGTTATTAGAATAATATGAGATAAAACTATCTCTTCTATTTCTCCTTCCCTGCTCTCTCTCAGTTTGGTATCGAGCGACTCGACCTCCGGGATGTGCGTTGGACATTCAAAGTGTCAAAGATGTGAGATTGTCGAGGAACGCGGCCACATCCGTGTGTTCCAGGAGTGTGTGCATGGAATGTTAGCACACTGGTCGATGGCTCAACGACAGAGCCTGTTCCCGCTGTCACTGATGATGAGAGGTTTGTCTGACTAGTCGGGAACACTGCCCAAGCGCAGACGAGGCAGTAAGAGAAGATCTTGGAGTGAGGGTTGTCACAATTTGAAGGCTGCAATAGGTGCCAGCTCATCAACGACTGAGGTCTGAAGCATGGTAGAAAGAGAAGGGAGTGTCGGAGGCCCAGATCCAGTGGGTGGAGCACAAATTTCCACTTCAACCTGTGTAGCGCCTGAAGCTTTTACAACGTAGACAGCTGCTGTTGCGTGGAGAATCTTGCTGTTCACATGGAGAACTGCTGAAGTTTCACTGATCTAGTTTATGATATCCAGCCATTACAGAGCCACAAGCTTTTCTTCACCACCGTGGAAGAGTCTCAAGACTTGCTATGTGGAAGAGTCTCGTTCACTACGTGGAAGAGTGTGTTTGTGGAGAGGAAACATTTTAGAAAGGCTTTGCACATGGAGGATTAAACGTGATGTTTAGTAAAGGCTTTGGAAGGTTGGTGGAATTATGAGGAGCTTGTCTAAATCAATTACATCGAACTCACGGCCAGCCGAGCCATGTTCGAAACCTGAGCGTGTTGAAAACAACTCTTTCGTGGAGACTGCCTGAGCATGTTGGAGACCGCTGCAGCTGGACATGGAGAGTTACTTAGCCACCTGCTGAAGGAAGGCAGCACGTGCGCGGAGACCTTCAAACACTGTCGAGGTAGTTTTGAGTCTACAACAGTCTCTTCTACACTACATCGAATGTCGAGTGTAGACAACTCGATTGAAAGCGTCAACAACACGGTCGCCACAGCTGAAAGCCACAACATCAACTCGCCAGCTAGAGAACACCGTGGAGAAGCTCCTGAGAGCTCCGGGTTCTACTTTGCTTTGCTGAACGAGCTTCGAAATTGCGGCAATCTTGCATTCGACAAACTAGTTCGAGAAGGACTCCTTGAGTACTTTCTTTTCGACGTCAGCTGCCAAGCAAAGCGAGTACGGGAAGAATTAGAAGGATACGACGCCGATTGTGACGACGAAGAAGAACGCCCTGCAAAGCGTCGCCGTCTCACAGCACGCGAATATCGCGAGCATCTACGAGCCAGTCATTCTCGACAGTGAGTCCAAATTGTAATAACTTTTCAAATAAATAAATATTTTTTTATTACAATGTCTGCTCCGAAGTTACTTCTGTCTGATGCTCAGTTGCTCAAAGGGCCTAATTTTGTGGCCTGGAAGACAAAAATGAAGACAATCCTTCAGTTTGAAGGATTATGGGGATTGTCACATGTGGTCTCGTGCCCGCTCCCACCCCGATGAACTAATAAAATATGACATGGCTAGTGCTAAAGCCTTGATGCTGATAATGCTCAGTATCAGTGATGATGTGCAACCGCATGTTCGGAATGCGGAGAAACCCAAGGAGGCCTGGGACAAGTTGGCAACCATTTATGAAGCCAAAAATCAGACAAAGATTCTTCATCTTCAGTCGAAGCTGCACACCCTCTCTATGGGGTCTGACGAGAAAGTGGAGGAATTCCTACGTCGCGTGGCTGAGTTGAGATCGGAGTTATTGGCACTCGGTGAAACGGTAGACGATAAACTACTCATCCCAATCACCTTGAGAGCACTCCCTTCTCAATTTCGAGTGTTTGTTACAACACTGAATGTGTCTAAACAAACAGTGACATTTGAAGAGCTTGTGAATTTTCTCCAGAAGGAAGAAGCTATCACTTCATCGCATGGGGAGTCTCAGACAAAGCCTTGTTCTCAAAGCCTAATCATGGTTAGAAGAATCGGAAAGGTCCCCTGAGAAGCCAAATCCAAAGCGCAATCCAAACAAAAAGATCAAAAGTCAAAGAGATGGTGTCACATTTGCAGTAACCAATACTCACGACACCGATCACCGCTGCACAACATACCAAACAAGGGCCTTCAAGCCATACAAGCACATCCGGCGCGAAGATTTTCAAAAGTCTAAATGACGCCCCCCATTGGAGAAAGCAAAAAGGACATCTGCAGCCCAACAAGAAGATGATGACTCTCATGAGGAGACATCGAAGGAGCCCATTGTAGTAAGAATCTTGTACTGCCTCTCAAACTTCTCACCCACGAAGAAAGTCTGATTGATAGACTCAAGTGCAAGCAAGCATATGTCGTGTGACAAGAAGTCGTTTGATTCACTACACGAAGAGCCAACCGGAGATCGAGTTCAGATAGCGGATGACAAAGAGTACATTGCAGAAGGAATAGGGAATGTGACCATTCCTCTGGGGCCATGAAAATGTACACTTACAAAGGTACTATATGTTCCTGGCTTGACTAGCAATCTTTTGTCAGTTACTCAACTCTTGAATCATCACCTTAAGGTTGAATTTCTTGTTCAAAATGGCATTAAATCATGCTTAATCTCCCGACAAGGTACGGGTTCTTGCTAAAGCTTTGTAAAAGATAAGTTATTTGCTTTAGATATCTGTTTCATCTTCTCGCAGAGCTTTATCTCGCTTCAACAATAGAATCAATCGCCTTTATGGCATTTTAGATATGGACACTTGTCGGTTGGTTCACCGCACCATATGAGTTCAAAAGCAATGGTCCGTGGACTACCCAAATTGTCCAGTTCCTTGCCTATTTGCCCTGGTTGTCTTGCAGGAAAACAACATAGAGATCCGTTTCAAGCGAGCACCTTCCATGCCAAGAAGTGTCTGGAGGTAGTTCATACCGATCTGAATGGCCCATTGCCTGCTTCATTTTCAGGATACAAATACTTCCAGCTTGTTCGTGGATGATCACTCTCGCAAGATGTGGGTATATTTCCTAAAGCAGAAAAGTGAGGCTCTTCAACACTTTCAGAACTTCTATCATCGTGTTGTCAAAGAGTCTGGACAACCACTTCTTCTACTCCGCTCAGATCGAGGGGGGGAATTCACATCAAAGAAGTTCTTGGCCTTCCTAAACCATCACGGCATTAAGCAGCACCTGACTGCTCCCTACACGCCCCAGCAAAATGGCATTGTTGAGCATCGCAATCGCACAGTGATGGAGATGGCTCGCTGCATGCTATCAACTGCAAAGCTAGGAGAACGCTATTGGGCTGAAGTAGTACAAACGGCTGTATATCTTCTCAACAGGGCACCAACAAAGATTCTACTGAACAAGACGCCTTAAGAGGTATGGAGTGGTAAAACCATCAATTTCTCATTTCATGAGTATTTGGTCAGTGCACAAAGACATACATGCATGTCCCACTCAAGAAGAGAAAGAAGGTAGAGCCAAAACACTCCCGTGTATCCTTCTTGGCTACAAGACTACCTCGAAGGCATATCGCCTCATGGATCCTGAGACAAAGAAAGTATACGAGAGTCGGGATGTGGTTTGTGACGAGTCATCCTTTGACTCAATAAGATCAACCGTAAGATCCACTTCCAAACACATCTCACCGATTAGTCTCTCGAATCGATGATGAGCCGGAGGAGACTACTCAGAGAAAAGAAATGCTACCAGAGAACTATTTGTTGACCTGAGAACCGAATGCAGAATGTGACTCCACATCAATCCTCATGGCAACGATACGCTTCTTCTCAAAAGCAGTCAAGTTCTCATCCGAAGTGGGTACAAAGAACTATCAAGGACTCAAATTTGCAACAACTCCTGTGATACATCATCCGAGTCAAAACAAGGAGTCAAACAAGAAATGAGGTAAACTTTGCACTCATGAGTTCACCGATGAATAGCTCCGAGCCGATAATGTTCGTGAAGCACTCTACCAAACTCGGAAGGAAGGAAGCTATGGAAATGTAATATGACTCGCTCATGAAAAATCGACATGGGAACTGTCGATCCGCCTACAGGAAAGAAACCCATAGGCTGCAAATGGGTCTTCAAGACAAAATATAAGGCAGATGGATCCATCGACAAACATAAAGCACGACTTGTAGCCAAAGGATATGCTCAGAAAGAAGGCATCGACTATGAAGAAACCTTTGCACCCACTGCGAAGATGAAGACCATCGAGTAGTTTGCGCACTACAAAGATAGAAAGGATGGAGACTTCAGCAGATGGACGTCAAGAGTGCTTTCCTAAATGGTGATCTGAAAGAAGAAGTATACATGACCCAACCTGAAGGATTTGTTGATGAAAATCAGCCTAAAAAGGTATGTCTCATCAAATCTCTTTACGGATCTGAAACAAGCTCCTGTGGCATGGTATATCAAGATCAACGATCACCCTTTGCAAAGCATGGGTTCACACGTAGTCCCTCGATTCAAATTTGTATATAAAGAAGGTAGGCAAAGAAATTTTCATTCGGTTGTTTATGTAGATGATCTTGTGATCACCGGTAGTTCAAGATCAAAGTTGATATTGTAAAGAATGATCTCAAAAGAACCTTCGACATGATAGATTTGGGGCTACTACATTACCTGTCTCGCTTGGAAATATGGCAAAAGGAGCATCACATCTTTGTCTCCCTGACAAAGTACGCCAAGACACTCCCGAAAAGTATAGAATGTCCGATCAAACCTATATCCACTCCCATGGAAAAAGGCTTGCAACTTTCAAGATTCCAGACTCACCTCAAGTAGATGCTACTCTCTACAGCAATTGGTTGGAGGGCTCATCTATTTGACATACACTGCACTGATCTCTCGCTATGTGTCGCCTATCTTTCCAGTTCATGCAGAGCCAAAGAAATGTCACTGAATGCAAAAAGCATGTTTTGAGATATGTCCGAGGAACAACTAATTATGGTCTGGAATATAAAAAGAATGATCAATTCTTCTTACATGGATATGTCGACTTGGACCATGCTGGATCTGTTGATGATAGGAAGTCAACTACAGGATACATATTTCATCTCGGATCTGGACCTATCTCGTGGATAAGCAAGAAGCAGAATGTTGTTTCTATCTCATCCACAGAGGCAGAATATCATGCCGCACGAGGAGCTGTGTGTGAAGTGATATGGATACATCGCATTATGGATGACCTAGGAATTCCTGAAAAATAGTCACCTATTCTCTATTGCGACAATCAGAGTGTGTCAAGCTGCGTAATCCACTTCTTTCATGAACGAACAAAGCATATTGAAATTGACTGCCATTTCATTCGAGAGCACGTCTTGAACCATCAAATTCAGCTCCAGTACTGTCCTACTGAAGCACAAGTTGCTGACATTCTCACTAAATCTCTTGGAAAAGTGAAATTTGAATCTTTCAGAGGTCACATTTGCAAGAATAATGTAATAAGGGGGGGAATGTTAGGATACGTTGATTATTAGATATGTCATAGGTGTCTTTCTTATCACATTATCTCTTCTTCCATCATTCTCTGCAACTATTGTGGATCTTCTCCATTTAGTTAGGGAGTCTAGTACAGATTTCTGTCCTATAAATACTGTACGTGTGCTTTGTGTTATTCAGAATAATATGAGATAAAACTATCTCTTCTATTTCAATAAGTGTAGGGAGAAACTATCCGGTGTGGTCCTCCAACTTTTATTTGCTTCCCGAAACTATAGAGATCTCTTGACTGCCTGCTTTTTTGGGTGATCCAACGCCATGGAAGATGTAGTATAGAGAGGAATGTCCGGTGTTATCTCATAACCTTCAAATGCTTCCCATACTAAAACACCACTATAGATGGTGTGTACAAAAAAAATACTTAGGATTAACTACCCTATAAAATTCTTTGTGTATGGAGTTAAGTCAGACTGTGTTAAACCCAATCATTGTGTAATTACCCCTGGTTGGAGGTGCTCTTGAAATGCATCATTTACTAAGAACCCTTCGATTTTGATCCCTAAAATGTGTTGTACCAATATTGTACTATGTTTTTTATACTGTATGTGGTGACCGATACATCAAATGATGCCCCCTTTTTGGGGGTACATGCGACGTCTCACAAATAGAATACAGCCCAAAGGAGAACCGACCGCTGAAATTGTACCTTACAGGGGGAAGGGGATGGTTTGTGTAGAAACCAAGGCACATGCAAACAAGTGGTTGGGACACAAGTGTTAATAAAAGAAAAGATAAGCATGCATCTATAATATAATGTGTAAGTTAAACAAACAATATGTAAGCTAAAACACACAAGAAGACATTTTTACTTTGAAAAGTGGATTAAAAACATAGGACACCACTCATGGTGCCGTAAGACAATCAAGTCCAACGAAGCCAAAATCATACAAGTTTGTACACAAGATAAAGGGAAAATCCTTCAAACAAAGGCATATAATGACAAGTGATTACAAGAAATATAACAGAGATAACCATGGTGGAAAATAGTCCTACAAAATAAATTTCACACATGAACCACCCATTAGTATGTTATAAAGATAAGAAGTATGTAAAAAGCATGTATAATCAATAAATTAGTGTTTTATGAAAGAAAATGAAACAATATCACCTATAGTGTATGAAATTGGATGCCCTTAGAAGCCATTGTGGGATTGGTACTAGGTACTGCATAAAGAATCCATGTTGCATTTAATGGATCTATAGAATATTCAATCATGACTAGAAAGAAATTGAACACGCATGTGTGTATGATAAATATAATGACATACAAAATAGCTATCTATCATGTGTAATAAGATGAACATGTAAAATTAAATGCAACCAAGATATCCAATATGTTGTGCATGAGGCGTAAATGGAATGGAAAGTGAGTGATGGAGCAATGTGCCCCTGAGTGGATGAATTTTGTATGTATGCAAT